>CM076581.1:926114442-926617510 GCA_034641835.2 Pinus albicaulis | reverse complement strand
GCTCTTCCAAAAGATCATGATAATGAATGGGAAATGGCTATAGTGTTGTAGGATTTAATTGTAATCTCTTTTGTTCACCATCACAGTTATACTTATGCTAAGTACTCTTCCAAAAGAAGAAACTCTTCCAAAAAATCCTTATAATGTCTTAAGCATGATTGTGATCTTGAACGTTTCAGTTGTGTGTTTTCACTAAGTACCATAGCTGTTCTTGCTCTTAAAATGCTCTTCCAAAATATCATAATGATGGGTAGGAGATAGCTATGATATCTTAGTTTTTCATTTCTTTCAGTCTTTATGTTTGCATTTGCACTGAATTGTACAGTTAGGATTGTTCTAAGAAACTCTTCCAAAATACCAATCATGATGGACAAACAGACTGTGTAATTCCATAGAATAATGCATGGTAGCCTAGTTAGGATACTCCGGAGTTTAATTGCACTTAACTCATGCTGAGTTGTTTAGTTTTAAGTTTGATAATGACTTGTTAGTCCAACACTGTTTTAGATTAGTGACATATTAGGTTCAGTTTTAGCTTAACTCATTGCATTTGCACTCCACATTCAGTTTTTATTCACTACATATTAGATTACTTCAGTTGTTAAGCTTAACAAAACAGCCTTCATTATTTACAAACCTCTTCTTGTTCTAAAATCTACAATTAATTAAAACCATATGAACAGAAGACAATATTATTTTAAGGCCTGAAGTACTTCTGCAACTTCCTTATCATCTCACAAACAACATTTCCTCAAAATACTATTTTAAAAATCTATAACCTTTGAGTGAAGTGTAGTGTTATCAAATTAAGTTGCAGAATAGAGTTAGGAACTAGTCTTAGAGTAGAAGATCTTATGATGATATCACTGTTTTACTCCAAATATGCTTCAACAAATCTCTAATCAAGGATAAAATGTTGCATCATTATAAGTTAGTTGTTTAACTGTTTAGTTAGGAGGATTTGCATACTTAGTTGACCCTGTCTCAAGCTCTCTCTCAAAATACCTTTGATGAAAGAATTTGACAAGTTGAATTTATGTTTTGAATCATTTGCTTAAAAGTCATTATCAAGCTTTGTTTCTGCTTAGTCATAGTTTAGATTTGATTCTGTTTTTAGTATTGCATTTGCATTTACCATTTGACATCAACCAATTAGGTTTCACTCTGTTTTTAATCATTAGCTTCCTTCCATTAGCTTTCTAGTCATTTTCCTTGTAAACATAAAACCACCAAAAGATCAAAAACATCATAAATCATCACAAAATACCAAAAACATCACAAAACACTACACACAACGCATTAAGAAACAAACACCTAGGTACATACAGTACACTTCACTTCAGCAGTTTACCAACCCTGGTTGACAATTAAATGAGCTCGATTTAGGAGACTAGATTGAGACCAAACATTTTGGCGCCGTTGCCGGGGAAGTGAAAACTAGGTAACCTTTGTTTCTTAGCATCCAAAAATAATTATATGCGTAGGGAGAGAGATTCAAGGGGAAGATTTATAAGCAGCAGAGGCAGAAGTTTGATTTCTAGAACACCACTTGTTTCATCTAGATCCAGAGCTAGTACACCTTCAACTCATACCCATATTCCATCCTCTCTTGATCTTGGACTTCTAGAAGATCTAAGGTCAACTATTCCATTAGAGAAACCTTCCACTTCATCCACTGAACCTGCCATAGAAGAAGATCTAAAAACTCCTGTTAGGGACACAAACCTTTCCACTTCCACAAGAGAGTCAACCATGGTAGAAGAAGGAGGAGGAGGAGTTTTTAATGGAGAAAACACACTATTTGGAGGTAGAGGTAGAGGTAGAGGAGAAGGAGGTAGAGGTGCAGATGGAGGAAGAGGTAGAATAGGAAGCTCTTTTGGGTTCCCTATAATTGATGAAGAAACCAATACAACCATGAAAAACATTTCACCTTCTGTCCTTCCGAACTTCTATGGACTTAAAACTGAGGATCCTGAAACTTTCTTATTCGAATTTGAAGTGTTGTGTAGAACTTATGACTATCTACAAGATGCTCAAAAATTGAAATTATTTCCTTCAACTCTAAAAGGAGCAGCATCGAAGTGGTTTATGAGTTTAAACAGTAGTTCTATTAGAACACGGGAAGACATGAAACAAGCATTTCTAGAGAGATACTTGGATTATTGTATGCCGGTTAATCATAAGGAAGAAGTGTTCAAGATGTTACAAAAAGAAGATGAAAACTTAGAAGATTTGTTGGAAAGATTTAATTACAACATCAAAAGGAAAAAAATGGAAAATCTAGATCAAGACACCTTAAAAACTCTTTTGTTGAAAACAATTAGGGATGAATGGTTGGATATTCTTAACATGATGGGAAAAGGGGATATATCACAACTTACATTACCTGAAATATCGGAGTTATGTATTAACCTTTCAAGAGGGAAATCTAAAACTGTCAAAGGTCCAAGAGATCCCGCTCTTGCAAGGGCAAGTAAGTCTGCTTCTGGGACAGTAAGTAGATCAGAAATAGGACACATGCTTGATGATTTTAAATCTGACATCTTAGGGAGTCTTAGTGAACAAATAGACACCCTCAAGATACAAAACAAGCAAAAAGCTGAATCTGATGCCTTGGCAATATTTTGTCCCAAATGTAGAAAGAAACATGCCTTGAGAGAGTGTCCTTTGGATGTAAAAGTTGTAGAAACCTGTGTTATTTGTTCTGAAAAACATGAGACCAAGAATTGTCCTTCTCTTCCTGGTCTCAAAGCTGTCTTTCAGGAGGAAACTCCTACAGATTCCACAGAGTCTCTCAATTTTGTATCTAGAAGACCTTGGCGGGGACCTCAAACACAAGGATTCCATGATCAAATGTATAATCAACCTCCACCTTGGAATTCTTGGCAGCAACCTTGGCCCCAATTTCAAAATCAATCTCAATCTTGGGCACAAGGAACACAAAGTCCCTATGGAATATACTCTCCATACTATCAGTATCCACCATCCTATCCACCATACCCACATTTTTATCCTCAAAATCCTCAACAAAATTTTCCTCAAAATCTTCAACAAAAATTTCAACAAAATCCTCAACAACATCATCAGAACCAACCACATCAAAATCAACCACTTTCATTACCATTCCCTCAAAAATCAAATCAATTTCCTGCTCAGCCCATACCAAATCCCAATAATAAAAATCCTCAGAACACATACATGATAGAAGGCCAACAATTTCCAACTTATTTAATTACTCCTCTAGACCTTAGTGATGTTCAACTTAGGTCTGGAAGAATACTTGAAAAGAGGAAACCTTTTGTGATTATACAAGAACAAGATAACTCTGAGGAAGACTCTCTACGGGTGAATAAAAGTCTTGAGGAAGACACATCCTTTCAAGACCCAAACACTGAAAAATTAAAGCAAAAAGATCCAATAAATTCAACTCCTGTATTAGAGCAACCATCTACATCTACTTCTATACCTCCCTTTCCAGAAAGATTACAAATTGATAGAGGTGTAGAAAAACAAATTATGGTGCCTAATTATGATTTCCTAGATGAGGTGAGAAATGTTTGCATTAAAATTCCATTATTACAAGCCATCAAGGAAATTCCATTTTTAGCCAAAACAATAAAGGAGTTGAGCATGAAGAAAACAAGAAAAAGAATAAGAGAAACAAAGAAAATTCAACTGGCAGGAAAAATAGCAGACATTATGATGGGCAAGATTTCTATTCCAAAGTATCTTGACCCAGGAAATCCAGTTGTCAAAATTCACATCAATGGAATTGAAATCCAGAACACACTCATTGACTTAGGAGCAGCAATTAATATCATGAGTAGACAAATCATGGATAAACTGAAACTTCCTAATCTTCTCTTTACACCCACACTATTACAATTAGCAGATAGATCTGTGATCAAACCAGATGGGGTAATAGAAGACATTCCAGTGTCCCTAGACTCTTGGGAGTACCCTATGGATTTCATGATCCTAACTCCTAAGAATAATCTAGGAGGCCATCATGTTATATTAGGAAGACCTTGGTTGGCTACAGCTGATGATTTTATTAGTTGTAGATCCGGTGATATGTATATCTCTGATGGTAGTTCAACTAATAAATTCACTTTATATCCTCCAGCTAGGACAATTACAGATTTAGATGACACTCAATGGATAGAGGATGAGGAAGATTTACAACCTCTCTTCACAATTTCAGAAATTAGTGAAGATAATCAAATTCTGAATACTCTAGAAAATTTTGAATCCTCTCTAGAACATAAACATGAATCATTTCAAGAGGGATCAAATATTGAGTTTTTTTCATCAAGGCAGATGTATCTTCATTCTATGGACAAATTTGGCAGCTCTACAAGTGAAATTTTTCCAGGCAAAACTTTGAACATAAACAAGAACCTAGAAATTCTCAACAAGAAGAGTTGGTCAAAGTATTACAGAGACATTCTTCTGCATATGCATGGGAATACACTGACATGAAAGGGATAAGTCCCAAGACTTGCACTCATCACATCTATATAGAGGAAAATTGCAAACCAATCAGACAACCTCAAAGACGGATGAATCCAAATCTTAGGGAAATTGTTAAAGAATAATTGCAAAAATTGTTAAATGTCAATTTCATCTATCCTATTTCAGATAGTCAGTGGGTTTCTCCTTTGGTAATTGTGCCAAAGAAAAATGGAAAATGGAGGGTGTGTGTTGACTACCGAGAACTAAATAAAGCTACTCTTAAAGACCACTTTCCCTTACCTTTCATAGATCAAGTATTAGATACATTAGCCGGAAAAAAGTACTTTTCATTCCTAGATGGGTTTAGTGGCTACAATCAAATCCAAGTAGCACTTGAAGATCAAGACAAAACCACATTTACCTGTCCTTGGGGTACCTATGCTTACCGAGTATTGCCATTTGGATTATGCAATGCACCTGCAACATTCCAAAGGGAAGTATTAGGAATTTTCTCAGATCTAATACATGATTGTGTAGAGGTGTACATGGATGATTTCACAGTTTATGGAAACTCATTTGAAGAAGCTTTAGACAACTTGGAAAAAGTTTTAAAAAGATGTCAAGAAGCAAACCTTTCACTTAGTCATGAAAAATGTTTTATGATGTTTATTGAAGGTATTGTTTTAGGGCATCACATTTCAGGGGATGGGATTAGAGTTGATGAGTCTAAAGTTGAAGTCATATCTAACTTATCCATTCCAAGTTGTCAAAGAGATGTTAGAAGTTTTCTAGGATTTACAGGATATTATCAGAGATTTATAGAAAGCTTCACCAAAATAGCATCTCCACTCTTCAAATTACTCACCAAAGATTGTGAATTCAAATGGACTTCTAATTGCCAGTTAGCTTTTGAAACCCTGAAAACCAAAATTTCTGAAGCACCTATATTAAGGGGACCTAACTGGAAGTTACCTTTTCATATCTCGACCGATGCTTCCGATACAGCTCTGGGAGCAGTATTGGGACAGAAAGATTTAATTCCCTATGCCATCTATTATATCAGTAAAAATTTGACTCCTGCAGAGTTAAACTATACTGTAACTGAAAAAGAGTTTTTAGCTGTTGTTCATGCCATTAACAAATTTAGACACTATATAACAGGCTATGAAACTTTTGTTCACACTGATCATTCTGCAATTAGATACTTAATGAATAAATCAATCACTAATGGCAGAGTTATAAGATGGTTGTTATTATTGCAAGAATTCAACATTACTATTCTAGATAGGCCTAGAAAACAAAACACTGTGGCTGATTTCCTGTCTAGAATCCAAAATATCAAAGATGACACTCCGGTTGAAGATCAATTTCCTGATGAATATCTTTTTGCAATCTCTACTCAAACTCCATGGTTTGTTGATATTGCTAATTATTTAGTTTCAGGAAAATTTCCTTCAATTATGAATGCAAGGGATAAAAGAAAAATCATTAATGATAGTGCAAAATATTCATGGGTCGCTAATGATTTGTACAAGACAGGTCCAGATTTGATCATTAGAAGGTGTGTTCGTGAAGATGAGATGCCTGAGATTCTCAAGGCATGTCATGATGAACCTTGTGGCGGACACTTTGCGGATAAGAGGACAGCCTATAAGATCCTTAATCTAGGATATTATTGGCCATCCTTGTTTAAAGATGCTAAGGAGTATGTCAAAAGGTGTGACAGTTGCCAAAGGGTAGGGAAACCTTCTCCTTCAGGTGAGATGCCATTACAACCTCAGGTACATATTGAACCTTTTGAAAAATGGGCTTTGGATTTTGTAGGACCTATTAGTCCTCCATCAAGACAAAAGAAATATATATTAGTTTGCACTGATTGTGTTACTAAGTGGGTAGAAGCTAAGCCATTACTTGTTGCTAATGAATCATCTGTAGTTACTTTTCTTTTTGAGGATATTTTTACTCGTTTTGGTGTCCCAAGGGAAATTTTTACAGATCAAGGAGCTCAATTTACATGAAGGCTAGTGGAGCAAATGATGGAGAGGTACAAAATCGGGCATAGAAAAACTACTCCTTATCATCCACAAGAAAATGGTCAAGTGGAATCTACTAATAAGGTCATTGAATGAATCCTAACAAAGACTGTTCATTTACATAGAAGAGATTGGGTAGATAGGCTTCCTGAAGCCTTGTGGGCCTATAGAACTACATGGAGAAACACAACAGGCCATACTCCTTATGAGCTTTTTTATGGAAAGCAAGTTTTGTTTCCTATAGAGTTCCAAATCCAAACATTCAAGATGGCAGTTCAGCTAGGACTTGATCTAACGGAGGCACAGAAGCATAGACTGGAGCAAATTAATGAATTGGATGAGATCAGACAAGATGCAGTTCAGAAAACAAGTCTAGTCCAACGGCAAAGGGCTAGATGGCATGACAAGTACATCAAAGAGAAGAAATTTAAAGAGGGTGATTGGGCTCTCTTGTTTGATTCAAAATTCAAGGATTTTCAAGGGAAATTTCAGACACATTGGCTTGGGCCATATGAAATTGTTCGAATTTTTGATAATGGGGCAGTAAAAATCAGAACCATAGATGAAGAGGAGGTCACTTTTCTTGTGAATGGTCATAGACTGAAGCTATACCACAAGCCACTCTCAAGAGAAGAGTTTGTCAAGAAGTTCCAAGAAGACAATGATGTGAAGTTAATGAAGAAGAGTCTCTCTTCTTCATCAACTTGATTAAATTTTCTGAAGCATTTCTCTTTTGAAAAAATAAAGTTTCAGGAAAATTTCCTTCAATAATGAATGCAAGGGATAAAAGAAAAATCATTAATGATAGTGCAAAATATTCATGGGTTGCTAATGAGTTGTACAAGACAGGTCCAGATTTGATCATTAGAAGGTGTGTTCGTGAAGATGAGATGCCTGAGATTCTCAAGGTATGTCATGATGAACCTTGTGGCGGACACTTTGCAGATAAGAGGACAGCCTATAAGATCCTTAATTTAGGATATTATTGGCCATCCTTGTTTAAATATGCTAAAGAGTATGTCAAAAGGTGTGACAGTTGCCAAAGGGTAGGGAAACCTTCTCCTTCAGGTGAGATGCCATTACAACCTCAGTTACACATTGAACCTTTTGAAAAATGGGCTTTGGATTTTGTAGGACCTATTAGTCCTCCATCAAGACAAAAGAAATATATATTATTTTGCACTGATTATGTTACTAAGTGGGTAGAAGCTAAGCCATTATTTGTTGCTAATGAAGCATCTGTAGTTACTTTTCCTTTTGAGGATATTTTTACTCGTTTTGGTGTCCCAAGGGAAATTGTTACAGATCAAGGAGCTCAATTTACATCAAGGCTAGTGGAGTAAATGATGGAGAGGTACAAAATCAGGCATAGAAAATCTACTCCTTATCATCCACAAGAAAATGGTCAAGTGGAATCTACTAATAAGGTCATTGAAGGAATCCTAACAAAGACTGTTCATTTACATAGAAGAGATTGGGTAGATAGGCTTCCTGAAGTCTTGTGGGCCTATAGAAATACATGGAGAAACACAACAGGCCATACTCCTTATGAGCTTGTTTATGGAAAGAAAGTTTTGTTTCCCATAGAGTTCCAGATTCAAACCTTCAAAATGGCAGTTCAGCTAGGACTTGATTTAACGGAGGCACAAAAGCATAGACTGGAGAAAATTAATGAATTGGATGAGATCAGACAAGATGCAGTTCAGAAAACAAGTCTAGTCCAATAGCAAAGGGCTAGATGGCATGACAAGTACATCAAAGAGAAAAAATTCAAAGAGGGTGACTGGGCTCTCTTGTTTGATTCAAAATTCAAGGATTTTCAAGGGAAATTTCAGACACATTGGCTTGGGCCATATGAAATTGTTCGAATTTTTGATAATGGGGCAGTAAAAATCAGAACTATAGATGAAGAAGAGGTTACTTTTCTTGTGAATGGTCATAGACTGAAGCTATACCACAAGCCACTCTCAAGAGAAGAGTTTTTCAAGAAGTTCCAAGAAAGCAATGATGTGAAGTTAATGAAGAAGAGTCTCTCTTCTTCATCAACTTGATCAAATTTTCTGAATCATTTCTCTTTTGAAAAAAATAAAAAAACAAAAATAAAATAAAAAATAAAGGTATAAACATGAAAACCAATCATTGATTGGCATGTTTATACAGAAAAGATAGGGTGAAAATCAGAGTCTCTCTGACACTCTAACTTTTCCCATTTTTGTTTTTACAAGCAGCTGTTACAAAAATCATAAGTTCAGATCCATAGTGCTTATGATCCATCTCATTTCATTTCATTCCATTCACTTATCCATCCATACTCCATTTCATTCATTCATTCATACTTCACTTCATTCCATATATCATTCATCTCATTCCATACTCCATCCACCCCATTTTCATATCAAAATTCAAAGTCTGATGTCTTACTGCAAATGAATAATACATGTCATGGATTACAGGGCAATTCTTATGTTCTTTCACTCCATTTCATAGACTGAATCCATTCCATTTCATCATCCACTTCATACATATCATGTCTCATCATCCATCTTCATTCATACCATATAACATTTCACCTATATTCCAAAAGCACTCCAGTCCATGATTAAAATACTCTACAGGTACATTCTGCAGCTTAACAGACATTCTGCAGCTGATCAGCTTTTCTGCAGCCAGACAGTCATTCCGCAGCTACAAATCCTGAAGACATTAGTCAGCAGACATTAGAATTGCAACAAAATGATCCAGTGTATCCATGAACAAGAAGAATCAAGAAGGATTATGAAGGCTCTTCCAAAAGAGAACAAAGAAGACAAAGACTACAAAAATCAAATGAAAGGCAGAGGTAACAAGTTTAAATTATAATGGCATTTCATAAAGTTTAGCATAGTTTTAGTTATGAATTGTTCGAAAAGGTTGTTTTAATTATTTTTATTGATCAAGACCAATAAACCCTCCATAAACTTTGGATTAAAATCTCTCATTTCAAATTCCATATCCGACATCATTTAAGCGGTTAAAATGGCCGAAGTGTTTGAATTCTTCACGTCACTTAACCAAATCATTCAATGATGATTCTCTTTTCTGTTGTAAAAATCTCCGCCGTCTTTTCAATCATTAATTCGTTTCCTCCACCTCACTCCATTACCTCATTCCGTGACTACTTCCATCATTCCATTCTGTAGCCAGCACTTCATTCCGCAAACAGAGATATCCTTATCACCGAGAGCAGAGCAAAAGGGTATATCAGTTTGGATATCAAAGCACTATCACCGTGGGCAGAGATTGAGAATTATCACTGTAAACGCAGAGGTATAGCAGTGAAGAATTTGAAGCCATTTTTTACCGAGAGACAGAGGTATAGCAGTGAATAATTTGAAGCCATTTGTTACCGAGAGACAGAGGTATAGCATTGTGGGAATTTGAAGCCATTTGTTACCGAGAGACAGAGGCATATCAGTCCAAATTTTCATTGTCAACCAGAGGCATATTAGCTCGAAGTTTGAAGCTGTTGTCACTGTCAACCAGAGGCATATCAGTCCGAAGTTCTGAAGCTGTTGTCACTGTCAACCAGAGGCATATCAGCTTGAAGTTTGAAGTTGTTGTCACTGTCAACCAGAGGCATATCAGTCCGAAGTTCTGAAGCTGTTGTCATTATCAACCAGAGGTATATCATCCCGAAATTTGAAGCCATTGTCATTAAGAATCAGAGGCATATCAATTCGAAGGTAAAAAGTTATTGTTTCAGTGGGTAGAAAAGAGTATTAATCTGAACATTGAAGAAGCAATTATGGGTTTCATTGTAAGAACTGAACCAGTAGGTACAAAATACCTAGAAGGCTACCCTCAATGTAAAGAAATGTTGCAACAGATAGGATGGCTACAATTTTTGGAGAAATTTAATGGCTTCCACAAAGAAGTCACTAAAACATTTGCAAGATCATTTCAAGCATTTGCAAGATCATTTCAAGGAGCTGAAGTTGAAGTGGGAGATATCAAATTCACTGTCACTGAAGTTTTCATTGCAGAAGCTACAGGGTTGCTTAGAAATGGAGAGAGATGGTTCAAAAACAAAGAATTCCATCATGAATCCTGGAAGCAAATTCTAAAATCACTAGGTATGGATTTAACTGTGTTTAAGAAAGGAATTCCAAGTTCTGCATTGAAAAATAAATGGAGAAACATACTACTTATTCTGCAAAAATTTATTACATCTGAGGGTAGATATGGCACATTTTATGTCTACCACATTAGACTGATAATGCATTTTATGGGGGAAGACTTAAACCTACCCTATTTCTTGCTTCAAAGTTTGAAAAAGATGGCTTCCTGTGTTCAAAGAAGGGTTCAATTTTTAGAGACAACCCTATATCATCATGGCTTGGTTAAAATTTTGATTGAACACCATTTAGCCAAAATAAATGATACTTGGGACAATTTCTTGATAAGAAATCATTTTGAAGAGCCAAAAGAGCCCTCACCTGAACAACAGCCTACAAGGAGAAGCAGAAAATGGAGGGCTTCAAAAATTGAGATTGAAAAAACAGTCCAAGAAAGTAGTGAGGAAATCATCTCAGAGAAGTTGACTCAAATCAAGAGACAAATTAAGAAAGAGAAGGTAATTAGGAAATCTGCCACAGAGAAAGGAGAAGGATCTTCTCAGCCAAGAAGAAGCCATAGACTAAAGGGGAAACTAAGGAAAACTCAAATCAAACAAACGGGGGTGATAAATATAGAAGATGAGGAAACATCTATTGAAGAAGATGTTGAAGAGGATTTTAATGAAGGAACCCCTGAAATTGACCCTGCTCAACAAGAAGTTTATGATTATGTTGAAACTTTGGAAAGGAAAGCTTCAGAGAGTAGAGAGAGAACCCCTAGTCCTCCATTGTCCGAAATAGATGTGTTAAGAAGGGATAGGTATGAGCTGGAGATACTTAATAGACACATCAAAAATGAGAATGAAATTTTGAAGGAACAAGTCAAGCTCAAAACCGATATGAACTCAACCTTATCCCTACATATAGACAAAGTGGAAAAGGCTAATGAAAAGTTGAAGAAGAGAAACAAGAAGCTAATCAGGGCACTTACCAACTTAAGGTTTAAACTTGTCATCAGAAAAACCAGAAGATCTTTAGCTTCCAGGAAAAGGAGAAAGAGAGGATTAGATGTTCTTGCAGAAGCCTCTGAGTTTATAGGATAAGTTGCATGAGGACATGCAAGAAGTCAGCAGTGGGGGTATGTTGAGCCTCAATATTGTGCTTTCTTTCATTCTACTTTACCTCATTTTCCTTTGCCCATTGCTATTCCAGACCCAATTGATCAATGAATTTAGTTAAAATTACTTTTAGAATGATTAACATGACTGACTTGCTAAGTTTTATGATTTTTGTCATTGTAATGCATTGTGACCGAAACTAGCTGCAGAATGCAGACATTCCGTAGCTAACCAGCGATTCTGCAGCTGTCTTCACGTTTGGGTATGTTCCAGGTGGCCTCTCAAGAAAAACCGCATATGGGCATATTCCACGTCATGTCTACATTGTTCGTTGCTCACCATGAAGGAAGAAACGAATTCTGGGTATGGTTTTGGTACGTGGGAACACATTTAAGAAGGCAGACTTCTAATAGGACTGTCTTAGTCCAGATGTCTTTTTCCTTTTTATGCAGCCACTTCAAGAGTCCTAATGTGATTTCGATAAGGAAAGACAATAATCCTGGAATTGTTGCAAGTCTTGTTATGTACATTTTTTATATAAACACTTGGGAAACCGAGAGCTAGGCTAGATTTTGTTCTAGATTTTGCTTAGATTCTGTGCTACATTTCTGAAGACGCGGAGTGCTCTGTTCAAGTTATTTCTCTTTTAATGAAGTAGACAATGTTGTTTTGAAAGCGTTGATTTGATTTGGAGTTAGATTCCGTCTAGTGGTAGAGGGCCCTTGCCCCCTATACGGATTTATTTGCATAATTTAGATAAGTATTCTAGCTGCCTTTACATTTTTGAAGTTGAATTCGTAGTTGTTTTCATTAGCTACTATAGTTATACTCGTTCTAAAAACTCTTCCAAAAGAAGAAGCTCTTCCAAAATATTATGAACATGAATGGGAAATGGCTATAGTATTGTAGGATTTAATTGCAATCTTTTTTGTTCACCATCACAGTTATACTTATGCTAAGTACTCTTCCAAAAGAAGAAACTCTTCCAAAAAATCCTTATAATGTCTTAAGCATGATTGTGATCTTGAATGTTTCAGTTGTGTGTTTTTACTAAGTACCATAACTATTCTTGCTCTTAAAAAGCTCTTCCAAAATATCATAATGATGGGTAGGAGACAGTTATGATATCTTAGTTTTTCATTGCTTTCAATCTTTATGTTTGCATTTGCACTGAATTGTACAGTTAGGATTGTTCTAAGAAACTCTTCCAAAATACCAATCATGATGGACAAACAGACTATATAATTCTTTAGAATAATGCATGATAGCATAGTTAGGATACTCTGGAGTCTAATTGCATTTAACTCATGCTCAGTCATTTTGTTTTAAAGTTTGATAATGACTTGTAGTTCAACACTGTTTTAGATTAGTGACATCTTAAGTTCAGTTTTAGCTTAACTCATTGCATTTGCACTCTACATTCAGTTGTCATTCATTGCATATTAGATTACTTCAGTTGTTAAACTTAACAAAACAGCCTTCATTATTTACAAACCTCTTCTTGTTCTAAAATCCATAATTGATTCATAAACATATGAACAGAAGACAATATCATTTTAAGGCCTGAAGTAATTCTGCAACTTCCTTATCATCTCACAAACAAACATTTCCTCAAAAGACTATTTCAAAAATCTATAACCTTTGAGTGAATTGTAGTGCTATAAAACTAAGTTGCAGAATAGAGTTAGGAACTAGTCTTAGAGTAGAAGATCTTATGATGATATCAATGTTTTACTCCAATTATGCTTCAACAAATCTCTAATCAAGGATAAAATGTTGCATCATTATAAGTTAGTTGTTTAACTGTTTAGTTAGGAGGATTTGCATACTTAGTTGACCATGTCTCAAGCTCTCTCTCAAACACCTTTGATGAAAGAATTTGACAAATTGAGTTTATGCTTTGAATCATTTGCTTAAAAGTCATTATCAAGCTTTGTTTTTGCTTAGTCATAGTTTAGATTTGATTCTGTTTTTAGTATTGCATTTGCATTTACCATTTGACATCAACCAATTAGGCTTCACTCTGTTTTTTTTTCTTAATCATTAGCTTCCTTCCATTAGCTTTCTAGTCATTTTCCTTGTGAACATAAAGCCACCAAAAAATCAAAAAAATCATAAATCATCACAAAAGACCAAAAACATCACAAAACACTACACACAACGCATTAAGAAACAAACACCTAGGTACATATAGTACACTTCACTTAAATAGCTTACCAACCCCGGTTGGACAATTAAATGAGCTCAATTTAGAGACTAGATTGAGAATTTTCAAATAGGTTTCATTAAGGAATTATGCCTCTAAGGTAGCAAAATAATTTTTAATGAATCTTATTATTTATGAGTGTAGAAATGGAGGTAGGCTTAATGTCCTTGAGTGTAGGACTTATTCATTGATTGTCTTCATAATCATGTCCTAGCCTTCTTAAAAATAGGATCATCATCATCTTTTCCTTGCCTTCTTCAACTTAGGTTCACTAGGTCATCTATCCTTAAGATAGTGTAGATATATTTCATCAATAAAATGTAGCATCATTATGTATTCTTCATCATAAGGACATCAAGCATCACATCATTGGAGATTTGTCATGTCATCATCAAATTATATTTCATCAATCAAATGCAACATCATTATGTAGTCTTCATCATAAGGACATAAAGTTACACATTATTTGAGATTTTTCATGTCATCATCAAATTATCGGAGGTAGGACATGTAATCATGTAGTGTTATCATCAATATCATTGGAGGTAGGACATCTCATCATGTGTATGTCTTCTAGTCCTTCATCAAGTGCAGTGATATGGTAGTCTTCCACTATGATCATCAAGATACATGATTGACACTTCATTTGTGTCTTGACATCTTAAATAAGAGTTGTATTCATTTGTAATCATCTTCTAGAATCATTAAGAATATTTTTCATCTCGGCTATTAACATCAATTATTGACATCAATAAAAACCTATATTAACAATCTCCCCCTTTTTCATTGATGGAAATATTTTTTCCCTTTCAACGTTCTCTCCCCCTTTGACATCAATGGAAATGGGGTGCCCAAGTACTCCCCCTGACAAGCCGCTTGTTTTCTTCATGAATAGTAGTTCTTTATAGGTACGTTACTCCTCCTGTCATGGTGCTCTTTCTTCCTAGAAATGTGGTCCATGATATGTTTGCATTTCTCATGTGATGAACCAACTCCCCGTGCCTGCATAACCTCATCCAGCTTCAAGAAAGATTGATGCCTTGTGATTAGGTGGAAGAAGTCAATATTGGAATCATTTTCTTCAATGGAGGTGCTCCTAAGAGATGATCTATCAAAGAATGAATTTCCATGGGTGACTCATCAAAGATTTCATAGGGCCCATTCACGGATAACTTTTGGAATACCAATGATGACTTTATCAAGTCAACATGTGTTGTTGGTCGGAGTGTTCAAGAGACTTCTGGATTCAACTTGCTTCCTTCTCAATACTTGTGTAACTTTCTTCTCTGGGTTGGTTGTCATGGTTTTAGCTTGTTTAGGAACCCAAGTCAAGTTACAATCATGTGCCATATTTCCAACGTTATGGAAATTGAAGTACTCTATCTTATTCATGAATGAGAGATCGTGACCTCTTCTTGCAAATTTTCTTCTAGGAATCTAACGGCGACCATTATATTTTTCCTTGTCGTATTGTGGGAAAAATACTGAGAGGGGGGGGTGAATCAGTATTTAGGGCAAACTAAAACTTTTTACTTTTTCATGCTCTAAAACCCATACGCTACTTTGCTGAAGCCAACTAGCGTATACACGCAGATATCCTTCATAAAACTCGTGTATACCCAGAGATCTAATTATGCCATTAGTTCTTCACTTATATCATTCCATCATTCATTCATTAGATGTTCTATAAACAATAAACATGTGCAATAAGAACGTAATGTTGCATCACACATGAACACCAGGATTTTTATGTGGAAACCCAAGTCGGGAGAAAACCACCGCTGCAGTTGCTCAGCCTTCAATATTTTATTATAGAGAAAACATCTTACAACATATGTGCTGGTGCATACTCTACCAGCACGCAGGCACCCACCTGCGCTCGTTTACCAGCCTCTCCTGGAAGGGAGCTCCAACCCCCTGACTCGTTTACCAGCCTCTCCTGGAAGGGAGCTACGACCGCCTGATCTCGTTTACCAGCCTCACCTGGAAGGGAGCTACAACCCCCTGACTGAAGGCTACAACCCTCAGCACCTCTATGGACCACGTTTCATCAATTTTCACACTGGATCCAACAACCTCAATAGAACAACACTTGCAGGCCATGTTTCATCATATTTTCAGACTGGACCCTCTTCATACATTTAAGCTCAAACATACATGACCAACAGATACTTATCAATTCAGAACACAGATCGAGAAGCGCAATAATGTACAGTAATAGATCAGATGTTTTTTCATACCCCATGCTTGATCAAACCCTAGTTTGCATAATGCCGTTTCTTTCATCAGACAGCAGAGATAGTACGCTATTCACAATATTTCATGATACCTTCTCAGATATATTTCATTGTGCATACGCTTTCTTCAAATAAGCCAGATATATCGCTTTTCTACGGGTTAAGTAGCGTATAGATCTTCAATCATTATAGAGCAGCATACTTCTTCAGATCAGATGTTCAGTTCAGATTTACCCTTTCACTTCAGACAGATGTTCGCCTCAATTCAGATCTAAGTCTTCCATAATCAGATCTAGTAGATACAAGTGCATTTCAGATCTAGATCCCCTTCTTCATCATTGGTGCATCATACATTCAAATTTATCTTCAAGTGTAACCCTTTCCATTCAGATCTACTTCAGAGAGAAGTATTCATTCAAGCTCAGACATCTTGCACCCACACTCATGATTTGCACAATGAATTTCTTCTCCTTATATAGGTTTTCCCTTTTTCAATACCATGAGCCCCTTTTTCAATACCATGAGCCAAACCAATACCATGAGCCCAAAACTACATTAGACGGGGTCATTTAGACGAATCATTACCCAATACAATGGGTCAATACCATGGTGGTTACCCTTGGTTTTGCACTTTTTGAGCGCTTTTTCCCATACGCGACTTGGAACGTTTATTCCCGCGTGCATACGCGACTTCCCTTAGACAGATCCGCGTATACATAGAGACATACTCTTTTCATCATACTTTGAGTACATTCTGAATTCCTTTCTTCATTGCCTTCTGTACACACTGTAGATACATCATATTTTCTTCATCAAGAACATATTTTCTCAAGCACAACTTCATCAAGTAAGTTGTCATCATCTTCATCAAGAGGATTTCCATTTAAGGACAACACATCACATCGATTTACATCATTTACCAAGTCCATCAAGTCAAGAATAACTTCATCGTGTGGATTGCCATCAAGGTATCAAGTGACAAAGACATGTCAAAATTCGCATGTCTTCATCTTCATTTAGTGGGTTGCCATCAAGACAACACTGACTATATTTCCAACATTGTACAATCCTTTGCCATGTGCCCAAAATTTGTACAAGAATAACAATAGCCAAAAAATATACTTTTGTACCTGGAGGATGGAGATTGCCTTGATGTACTTATAAAATAATTATGTCTTGGGATCCTTTGCTCAAATTTATTGCCTCTATCATTCTTGACACCATCAACATATCTTCTTGGAGTAGGGTTTCTTCCAATTTCATCTTAACTCTTATTCTTGCCTTTGTTGGAACTAGGGGCATCAATATTCTGTCCAAGATTTTCCACATCCTTGTTGTTTGAAGCATTAGGGATTGCATCATTCTTGTTTGAAGATTCACCTACATAACCAAGACCTGATTTATAAAGAGGAGATATTTGATGACTCAAGATGTCATCTAGGGTTTGGGAGCTCTTTAGGCTCTTGTTCAGATGATCAAATTCATTTTTAAGGATATCAATTTATTTTTTAATTTTCTTGCATTCTTCACCCTTCTTTGATAGATCGATCTCCATTTCTTCCTTCATCTTGGTTGCTTCACATGTTTGGGCCTTGAGAAGATTGATGTCTAATTTTAGTTTGAAGATTTCTTCATCCTTTTCTTCCAGTTGGCATATCATGGTGTTTCTCTCCTTTTTTGCTTCATCAACATGTCCTTCTATGAATGCCAAAGTTCCCATCACCTTCTGCTCCCTTGTGCTTGTTTCTGTTTATAGTTGAGATCTAAGACAATATACTTCTTCCTTGTAATTTGGCGGCCAATCTCTGCTTCAATATTTTTCAAGCTCTTAAGTCTTTATTCAAGGTGTCTTGACAAAGTTTCTTCTTTTTTCTTTTCCTTATCCAATTGATTTTTCATAGATATGACTTCTTCGTGATGCTTTCTTTTGTTTTGATGAAATTCCTCTTTAAGTTTTGCAAGCTCCTCATCTCTTTCTTGTACTTGAAGATTGACAAAGTCAAATTCCTTCCTTGTCTTGTCTTGGTTACTATCTTGCGATTTCTTCTTAAGTTCCTCATTTTCATTTTTCCAATTGTTAATCTCTTCCATAGAAGCCATAAGTTTATTGAGGAGATCTTCTTCAAAGTATTCTTTGTTCTCTTCATCTTCTGGGTCTTCTTTAGCCTTGTTGTCATCTCTCTTATCTTCAGCTTCCTTGATGGATTTTGGACTTATTTCTTGTTTTCCATTGTATTATTGACAAGAGATCATTGTCAATGCTCCTTTTGAGTGAATATCACGAAGTTTGTCCCATATGACTTTTCCTTATGATCATTTTTCAAAATTGGCCTTCACAAAATTTGGTAATCCATTCAAAATTTCCTTCATTTCTCTTGTATTGTACTCCTTGGGTTCTTCATCCATCGTGTCACTAGTAATCACTGATTTCCAAACATCAATTCCTTGAGTCTTCAAGAAATTCCTCATTCTTTCCTCCCATATATCAAAATTTCCATTGAACAATGGAGCCTTTACAAATTGATTGACTTCAATTTAGATGGTTGAGGAATAGACATCTTTAGGAGGATTGGAGACTTTCTTCCTTGGATTTTCCATTTGTTTTATAATGATCAAACTTCAAGATGTTATGATTTGAGTGAAGGTACTGGCTCTGATTCCAATTTTTGGGAATACTGAGAGCGGGGTGAATGAATATTTATTTTTAGTTGTTAATTTTACCATTTTATATTTATAACACAAAATTAACAACGATAGAATAGATACTTTTATTAATTTCTTCTTTACAAGAAGTAAAGTAAAATAATGATATAGGGCTCCAACCGTAGATGAAGGCTCCAATCTTCCAGGCTCCAACTTGTATTGTGGCAAGCACTGGCTTGGTTTTTCCAAGGCTCCAACCTTGTCAATTTGAGGCACCAACCTCTAGGGCTCCGACCCTATCTCTGGTATAGGTCCCAACCTGGTTTCTTGAGGACTCCAATATTCTAGGGCTCCAACCCTATCTTCCAAGGCACCGACCTTGTCTCTATGAGGCTCCAACCTCTTGGGCTCCATCCCTCAATTTAAATTCGTCAAAGTATGTTTAATTATTCTTCACGGCTCCCAAATTCTTCTTCAAAGAACCCTGTAAATCTTCAGAAATGTCGTCACTTAGTCTCCATGTCATTGCATCAATGAAAACCTTGTCCTCTTAGAAGGTGTCACCACTGCTCTTCATATTACCCAAACAAAGATCTCCAAAATTCACCTCATGATTGCCTTAACACATCAATAATATCTCCAAGACCTTTAAGATGTCTTCAATAGGAAACACCTGCTCTAAGCCTCTTCAAAGGCTTCTTCAAGAACTTTCTAAGGATGTCTTCAACAATTCTCAAAAGATGTCTTCAATAATGCTTTCCCAAGAACTCCTCAAGAGTTACAAGTATTTCACTACTCCAGGTTTGCTTCCAAATTCACTTGGTCTAGGCTCCAAGTTTCAAATATCCATACACTTCAACGATGCTCAATTTTCATCCCACAAGAGACACCAAATTTCCAACCAATTCCAAGATGTGTATCAATTTCTTCCAAGTAGGTATGCTCACAAATCACTGCCCAACCACCTTGACTGTCCTTTAAGCTTAGTACACCAATGAACCCTTGAAAAATTATAAGTCAACTCCACAAATCTGAGGTTATATCTGCAATCCGAGTTCACAAATAATGACTTTCCACTGTACAAGATTTCAAAACAAGTCTGAGCTATAATTTGTGGATTCTGATGTGATGAGTTCTGAGTTTTTGTAGTGGAGTTTGAGCTTTCTGAGGAGGATTCTGAGCTTCTGTGACTTATGCAAATCACCCTAACGCAATTCGTCTGTCTGAACTTTAATTCCAACAGGAAATTACGTTCTCCTTTTAGGTATGGTATATCACTATTATAATACTGAAACCTCCCATTTTTCTTGTACAACGATCACAAAAAAAAAAATGAGCCTTTGTTTTCTTCACTGTTTCCTTAGGCTGAAATTCTTCACTGAGTCTTGTCATGTATCTTATTGCTACTCTAAATATTTTGAGCATTGGACTGAGGTTTTGTGCCACTAAAACAAGGAGTTGTGACCCCAATCCAAGTTATGTGGTTAAGTTTATAGTTGCCTGGAGATGTCTGAGTTATGAGGCTGTTGTAGCAGCTTCAAGTGTAAAAATGATATGTCCTTCTTTTATTACCCAAAAAAAATCTTCCTCTTCTTGACCTTAAGGTACTCTCCTTGGTGCCTCTTATATATATCTCTACAATTTTTTAGAGTCCTCCACAAAAATATTCGAGCTGTCACACAAATATAGAATTGCCCAAACAGTGATATGAAAGTCCTTCTCGACCTCCTATATGTGTTTTTTCCTCTTTTCGGTGATCTTGACCAAAAAAGGACAATCAAAATGAATATTCCATTCTTGTATTTATACTAATTTTGGCTTTAGAATGAAGGCACACGTGATATGGATGTAGGCCAACATGAATGACTGTGTATAGGTCGGCTAGTTGCTAGAATTAATTTCCTTAAATTAAAAGATCAATATCTTTCAAACCGCTTGGAGTTTTGGGCTAAGTAAAATCTCGTTGGAAAGGAAAAATTATTCTCTTCAAGATGGTGTAGGCATCATTAAGAAATTTTTCCTCTAAGGTAGCAAAAAATATTTTTTAATGTGACTGATTATTTATGAGTACAGAAATGGAGGCAGGGAAGAATTCTTTGAGTGTAGGGCTTCTTCATGGTTTTATTTCTTCGTTGATTGTATTCATAATCATGTCATAGCCTTCTTAAACATAGGATCACCATCATATTTTACTTGTCTTATTCAATATACAGTCACTAGGTCAGTTGTCCTTAAGATAGTGTAGAGATATTTCATCAATTAAATTCAACATCATTATGTAGTCTTCATCATAAGGACATCACGCATCACATCATTGGAGATTTTTCATGTCATCACAAAATTATATTTCATCAATCAAATGCAGCATCATTATGTAGTCTTCATCATAAGGACATCAAGCTTCACATCATTGGATATTTTTCACGTCATCATCAAATTATCGGAGGCAGGACATGTAATCATGTAGTGTTATCATCAAGATCATGGGAGGTAGGACATGTCATCATGTGTATGTCTTCTAGTCCTTCATCAGGTGTAGTTATATAGTAGTCTTCCATTATGATCATCAAGATGCGTGATTGACACATCATTTGTGTCTTGACATCCTAAACAAGAGTTGTATTCATTTGTAATAATCCTTTAGCATGTTCAAGAATATTTTATATCTCGACCACTAACATCAACGATTAACATCAACTATTCACATCAATGACAACCTATATATACAGACAATGCTATAGGAAACTCAAAATTTTCTACATGAATATCCAAATTTCCAAGGGGAAGAGAACAAGGCACCATTAGAAGGGAAAGATGCCCAAGGTGATGAAAAAGATGAAGAAGTTGAGGGGCAGGATTCCCAAGGTTAGAAACAAGAAATAAAAGAGGAGGGACCAAAAGAAGATCCAACCTCTCTAAAAATGGTCTCAAAAGATATTACAACAGTTGAAAATCCTAGCCCACATCCAAACTTAAACTCCTATTATACATTCATTGAAGGAGAGAGGTTGATCCCTGGAAATCTCTCCATCCCTCTATTCTATGAGCTAGAAATAGAGAGAGAGCGCACCCACCAATGAATGGAAATTTCCAAAGATAGGAATGTGGAAGATGTAGGGATCATGAAAGATAAACTCACTAAGATGGGAAGAGATTTGGTTGATGTAAAAATTAGGGAGGCAGTGTTGAAGAGCGGTTGCAAGAGGCACAAGAAGAGAATATAAGATTGAATGGCCAATTGGTCGAAACACAAATTGATTTCTACTATTACAGACCTGCGTATGGAGGAAATACAATTCCAAATCAAAACTTTATTACAACAAGGGTCATTTCCTTTCCAAAATTATAGGCAATTTATTTATTTATAGCGTCAATCCAGTATAGAAGATAGGGCCAGATTGTCATATTTCTACATGCATAATATTTTCCTCACTGATATGAACATCTGGGACCCTAACTCTAGATTGGGATATATGCAGTTGATGGCTCTAGCCTCTTGGATGGATAATGAAGAAGACAGGGCACAGGAGGTAAAAAAGCTGATGAAGAGAGAAGGAAAAGAGCCTCTCCAAATCAGGGCAGAGCTAATCAGCCCTAGAGGGGTCATAAACAACCACCAAATGATAGCCAATGATGCCAGCCTTGTAGAGAGATATCTCAACACCCAAGAATAGGAAATTTCACATTATGATGATATCTCTAGACTATTGGGAGAGAAGTGTGTAATGGCATGTCAGATAAGATGGAATAGCCTCCCACTTAGCCTAAGAAAGCTGGAGTATCATACTCCAAAAATATTGAGAGCTGCCTTAGAAAGAGAACCCTTTTACAAAATATTCATGCAAAAAAATGAAGATCAAGTGAATTGGATTAAAAATTAGTCCACCTTTGTTGTTGGGACTGAGTGAAAGAAAAGATCAAACTGAGGAGGACAAGGAATGGGAAGAGGCAGAAAATAATGCATGGTTTTACCCACCTAAAGGGACTCCTTCCATGATACCTTGGGATGCCAGAGAAGCCACAAGGGCTCTAAAAGAAATCAAGAAATAGGACTGAGTTGCTTAGAGGATGATAAACCATTTGGTAGGGGGGTGATGATGAGCACCATCATGATGCAAACCTTTTTAGATTAATTATTCTCTCTCTATCACATTTAATAGATTTTTTTTATATTTTTCTTATTGAGAATGGTGTATTAAGGGTTGTCATGATTCGAGGCCTAATATCGTTTAAATGTAGGAAAATGAAGGAAATTTTTCCATTTTTCAGAAAGGTTTCATAATCAGAGCTTAGAGTAGACAACAGGGGGTAATTGTAGGGAGGTTGACAACCTTATTAACTCCTGAAGGAAACCAATATATCTTAGATATTCTCCTCCAACATCTTGAAATCATAGGTAGGAAAGCAAGTGAATGATTAAAGGGATCCAAGCTCCAATTTTCTCGAGTTATAAGGAAACAAAGACCTACTTTTTGGGATTTTTTGGTAGCTACCCTCTAGCATAAATAGGCCATAGAAAGAGCTCACCAGGATTCAATTTTTGGATGCAGCTAGATCACTCTTTGATTTTGTATTAGACATTTCTGACTTTCATTTTTCATGTAAAAGATAGATTATGAAATAAGATGGGCATTTGGTTTCTTTTCCACTGAGTTGATTTCAGGGAGTTGAGCTTGTGGGTTAGGGCCCAATTCATTTTCCTTAGTCTCTCTTGTGTACAAGTGCCCTTCTTTTATGTTTCAGTAGTTGATTTATTTCATTACCTGTTTGGTAGCATAGAAAACATTAAAACGGTGTGCTAAGCCTCCCTCTCTCACCTCTTCCATTGGATCTTGAGGAGGAAGGTCTTCCACCACATACCAAATGTCTTTTCATTTTATGATATCTAGGAAAAGTTAGATGGTTTTTAATTTGCTTATCATGAACATGTTGTATGTTTAGAGGTAGATTTTTGTTTCAATTGTATAGGTAGATTTATCTAAATTCAACTAATCGTTTCCACCATTTTTATGATAATTTTGTCAATGATGAATGCATGAACATATATCGTGATTGCAGATTTGGATAGAGCAGCAGAGAAGGACCCCTTCAACACCATCATCATTAGGGGAATTTTGAGGTCTAAACTGGGCCTCCTAAGGAAATCATAAAATAATAGTGGGAATAATAAAATAATATTTGATTACATCATCAAATTTTACAGGGGAAAAAGAAAAAACTACTTTTTCAACTTATCTCCCAATTTTTTTACTCAAAATTTGAAGAGTACTTGTTGGATGCAAAATTTAAATCCCCATCCAAGGATTACCCATTCTACATACTTTCGATAGATCCTACTACACGAAAAATGAGAAATATATGAAAAACGAGATTGTAATCACATTTTTCATGTATTTCTCATTTTTCGTGTAGCGAGATCTATCAAAAGTATGCAACATGGGCACTCCTTGGATGAGGAATTAAATTTTTCATCCAACGAGTACTCCCGCTTGAAATTTGAGTAAAAACTTTGGGAGATAAGTTGAAAATATGAGTTGAAAAAGTAGTTTTATTATTTTATTATTTTTTAATATTTTACCCTTTTACTTAAAAAATGTTTAATCACCCCCATGGTTGACATCATCATCTTGAATCCTATTGGCTTTTATAAAGTTTATTTTGGTTTTACATTTTTCTTAGGAGGCCTATTTTAGACCTCAAAATTCCCTTAATGTCTTGAGTCTTCACCCTTCATTAGATACCTTCCATCGAAGTCACCTACAACCCTTTTTTTGAGGTCACCATTACATCACCGAGAGAAAACTTGCGGATGTAAGATAGTATTTTTGAAGTTATTTGAGCTTGGGAAAGGGGTTAGTTATCCTTTATCTAACAACATCCACCTTTCCCCCACCTCTCCTAACCTTCTTCTCATCATTTCTGGCCTCCAATTCCTCTCGGCTTGTTTCCTGTAACTTTTCAGGACATCTTGTAGCAGTGCCAAACACCCTCTCTATTAGCCCAAAATCATTCTTCCACCTCACCTGAGCCTATACAAGCCACCAATGGACATTTATCCCTAAATATTTGGTCCAGGGAGCCTCTTAGACCACCAAAGCGCCTCCTTCTTTTGATGCAAAATAGATCCATTTTAAAGTGTGATTAGTCCATTACAAGATGAATCATTAAACACAGTAGTTGAGCATAAGTTATATAGGAATTAGTTAGTCATTTATTCAAAATGTGTGCTCTACATTAATTTCCTTTTCTGAAATTCAATTCAGTAATATAGACTATGAATGTCACTTAGTATAATTTCATTTTCTCTCCTTAGCATAAGTGTGAATCTTTCTTTCTTGCAAAAGTAGGGAATAGTAAGATGAATCAGTGTGATCTAGAGAAATTTCTTTCCCTGTTAATAGAGTAATGGTTATGATCTATTTCCACTCTTAGATTGCATTTAGAAGTGTGAAATACTTCCTTTCCTAGAGTAACCCTAGTTATTAGCATCTCATTGTAGAACTAAGATGAGGATGGCATTAGTAGAGCTCATGTGTTGTGCATATAGCAATGTCACCTCCAATTTTGTACGAACCCTGGGTTAGAAAAGTAAATTTGAGTAGCCTCTGGGAGTTGTGACACTCTTGGTAAAATACCAAGGCTCACCACTCATAATTCCCATACCTAGTATAGAAAGATATTTTGTAAATATCCTCTTCCTTGTTGCATACTTAATGATATCAAGATCTCAAATCAAAATTTGAGAACACTACTGCTCCCTTTAGCTGATCAAATAAGTCATCAATCATCGACAAAAAATCCTTGTTTTTGATAGTCACCTTGTTTAACTACCTGTAATTAATGCGTAACCTAAGAGTATCATCCTTCTTCTTCAAAAACAAGACTGGTGCACCCCGCAGTGATACACTTGGCCTAATGTATCCCTTTTCAAGAATTTCCTTCAACTGCAACTTCAAATCTACTAAATCTGGAGCGCTCATTCTGTACAGTGCTTCCCCTGGTACCAACTTAATAGAAAATTCCACTTCTTTATGAGGCGACAAATCTGAGATCTCTGCTAGCAACACATCCTGAAACTATTGTAAGATCGGGTACCTACTCAATATCTATGCATCCTCATCCACCTTACCTTTATCACTAGAAATGTGCACTGAAAATAACACACACCCTTTTCTGCAACTACACTTTGTTGTCACCATTTCGACTGATGTTTATTTATTCTTACTATTATCACCCAAAAAATTTCAGAATTTTACTTGAAATGTGTCAAGTTGGTCTTTAGGTTAGTTAGGTTTCACAGCATCATGAAATGATAAATTTTATGATAAACATAGGCTTTAAGTTTTGTTTTAAGTTGTTAGAGATGATCTCAAGTCATATCAAAAGAGTAGATCTTGAGTAGATACTTTAAAGTGACTTAAAGTCTTAAGTCTGGCCATCTGTCAGAAATTATCTGATTCCGTAGTGATTTTAGTACAAAATTAACAGATTTTGCTGTGGAAACACCTAGTAATTATGTAGCAAAACTGACACTTATCAAAATAAATGTACTATGAAATTTGTCTCATTCTATAACGGTTTTCTACATAATGATGAGTGGTTAACCTCTGAAGTTTTCGAGGTTGTGTTGTCAGAGTAGGGTTATCATTCGAGAGTTAGGCACGTTTTAGCATCAGCCACCATTTGAAATTCATCTCATTTTTCTTTTCAAAGATATCCCTCATTTCTCATACTTTGTTTCTCGCTTTTGCAATCAGATACCAAAACACTTTTTTGTCATTTACATCTCCCGTAGAAATCCCTTGTCATGCCAATTTTCTTCTACCATAACAGCTTGTTGTCATCAAAGGATTTTGCTGAACAAGTGTAAAAATATAAAGAAGGCCACTGCTGCAGATCAAGAAAGAGATGGCTACACCAAATAAAGTTAATAAAGGAGGTTTACCATTCAGGTATGAACCGACAAGTCCAAGTTTAATCATGGAAGATCCATATTTTGTTGAGCTTTTTACAAGAGCAGGTTGCATTCAAATCTGTCAAAGGTAGCAAGGTCATCATAAACAGGTCTCACAAGATTTTTTGATCAATTTCAAAGGCACATATACAAAGGTTGGTTGTCTTCATGTCCCAATTTCACCTAACAACATTTCTAAAGCAACAGGAATCCTGAGAACCAGAGAAGAATGGTTTAAAGCTACCAATTTTAACTTGAAAAGTTGTGATGATTATCTAAAACCTGAACATGTAGGGATAAATTGACTGAAGGTATTCTCAGAACTTGCCTTAAAGATAATTATTCAAAATTATTAACAGTCATACAGAAATACTTTACATGTGAAGGTATATTCCAAACAATCTACATGTATCACTTCAAGTTGTTGCTTCATTTTATAGGGAAGAAGTTGATAGATATTCCTTTTTACCTTTTTAGAAGTCTTGGAAAAATAGCAGACAAAGTACAAGGAAGACCTGAAAGAAGTGAAAGTTCCATTTTTCATCATAGGTTGATGAAATTACTAGTGCTAGACGAATTAAGTAAATTAAATAGAGACTGGGCATCTTTCTTGTTCATGAATGGGTATGAAATGGATGTTTTGTCTCCAAGGAAAGCCCCTAAACTCAAAACTTCTTCTTCTAGGAAAAATCTGAGTACCACTGCAGAGTTAGAAAGGAATCAACAAGAAGGTATAAAATATACGACTAACGATATGGAAGAAGAAGTTGAATTCATTCAAGAGACAGCATCACCTCCAACAACTAGCAAGCAAGTTAAAAAACATTTCATGGATAGCAAGATCAAACCTGCAACAAGAAGGTCTAAAAGAAACACTAAGGAAATTGTTGGAGGTAAACGCAGGCTTGAAGACATTCTACAAGCTATAGAAATTGCAGAAACTCCTGTAGTGAAAGAAACTGAGATAGAGGGATCCAGAGTCAGAAGAAAGGGACTTATAGCCAAGAAATTGGATTTTTATCCAGAAGATTCAGGTTTTTTTTTAAAACCTAGAAATCCTTTTGCTAGATCCCAGTTTTCTGCAACTGTCACTATTAGAAATAAGCAACAGGAAGATAAAGAAAAAAGGAAAAAGGAAAAAGGGAAAAAAGAGGAAGATAAAGGAAAAAGGGCAGCAGTACAAGAATTTATAGTCATATCTCCTATTGAGACAGAGCTTACCAAAGAAAATAAGGATCAATCTAAAAGAAAGTTTCAAAAGAAATCTTGAGCAGACTCTATAAAGAGACAGAGCAAAGACAAGGAAGAAACAGTCGAACAGAGAAAGGGAAAGGAGAAAGTCATAGAGCAAACTGAAAAGGAGATTCTTGAAGGACAGTTAAGAGAAGTAAGGGAATAATTAATTGAAACAAAGAGAGAGCTAGAAAGATACAATAAATATAGACAAATGATAGATGAAGTTGAAAGAAAAGTGAATGAATAGGTCACTCATTTTGAAAAGTATATTAGAAAAGCCAAACAATTGTTGAAGAAAACACAACCTTTACGCATCATGATAACACACACAAGGAAGTGAAATGTATGGTTACAGGAAGAGAGAATAAGTCTTCAAAGACAAGTCTAAGAGTTGAAAGAAAATATGGAAATGATGAAGACAAAATTAGTCAAGAAAGATTTGGAAAGAGGAACTATGGAGAAAACTATGAAAACTACTCATGAAGAAACTGTTGGTAAATATGAAGGTAACAATGGATTATAGCTCTTTTTTGTCTTATATTTATCATACTTTACATGCAGGTATATTCATGGATCCTTTTAGCCTCAAAACCTATGTTTTGTCAAGCCTCTGATAAGTTAGGTAATTCCACAGCATATGCCAAGCTTGAAACACTTTTTCTGCTACGGAATTTATGAAGAATTCTTTTTGGACTTAAGTTACTTAAACCGACGGAGATGAAGAGTTTTGAGGGTTATTTTTTAATGTTTTTGATCACTTAATATCATCCAATGATAAAAAATGGAAGAGTATCACCACTTATCATCTTTTAGCTTGTGCTACAAAAGTAGCTCTAAGACTCTGTCTTGCAGCAAGGTTAATTTTGATGGCTAATTTTGGAAAAAGAAGAATGGTAAACAAATATTTAAAGCTGATCCCCATGAGAAGGACAAAGAGTATTAGGGAAATGTCAAAGAGTATCATATCAATGGATTTCTAAGTAAGGATACAGTTTGAAGATATCAATTCACTATATTGCCAAATCATCAAACTGAAAACTCCTAAATGGTAGGCAGAGCAACTTCACAAAGACATTTAGAGTATTAAAGTCTTGTTTATGGTCAACATGGTTGAAATTCATGATTCCTTTCGAGGAATATTTTCATCATATTTATTTTAAATTTAATAATTAGGTGTTTGAGTCATAGTAGGACTCTAACTCCTAATTCGAAAGGTGTCAATCTTAGTTGTAAAAAATTAGTTAGTGGTTAGATTTTTTTAAATTAATGGATTTTAATGGTCTAGCCACTTGGCAGACTGAATGTAAAGACTAGATGCCTATAATTAATGAGGAATTCGATGTATCTAAGGTTGGAAAATGTTATAAAAAATACTACTTTTGTAAAGCTCTGGATTGACTGATATATACAGAAGCAATTTAACTTTTCTAGACCAGAGATTCTTAGTGTATTTCAATGAGTTTATATCTTATCTTTGAAATGTATTCCTTTCATAGTTTCAATACTTATTACTCAGAATTCATGGTTTATCATGCTTTGACTTCCTTTAAGTGTTGAAATATGGTCAAATGAGTTTTTGGGTCCTATATTTGAAAGGTTTTCTTCAATGTTTTAATGCTTATTACTCAGAATTCATGGTTATTCATGCTCTGACTTCCTTTAAGTGTTGAGCTTTGATGAATATCTTTTAATAATTTCCTTTCAATACCTTGATGTATCATTACTCAGAATTCATGTATCACATGATCTGACTTCCTTTGAACCTCAAGATATTTTGATTTTCGTAAATGTATTACTCTTTCATTGAAGTATATGGAAGCCTCAGTTTCTATAAGAAGAGCTATTGTCATCTTTATCCCTGTCACTGACTCCATAGCCCAATGGAAGAAATCATTCATATTTTCAACCTGAACCATAACACAAATAATAGAGTTAGCCACCTATCTATATCTTTATTCCATATCATTAACCCTTGAGAGAGCCCTCTCAAGCTAAGGAGGCTAATCCTCAGTCAAAAGGTTGGTTTGAAATAGTTACACTGAAGTTGTCTAATTAGCAGCCAATCAGGTACGATTTTGGTGATAACATTTTGGTGCGCCTGTCGGGAGTCAAAGGTGTATATTTTCCCTGGGAAGAACAACAAAGTTTTAGTTCTAAGGTCTGAGAGCAGTAGATACTTAGGCACATATTGGTTTCATTTTTGCTCTGGCAAATCCACACATCAAATAATCAATTGGAAGGTGACTCCACTACTTGAAGAGCAGTAGCTTGATGAAGTTTCAGAATGAATTCCATTGCAAGAAAAAATGCCAGGTATGCTCCTATGAATCAGTCTCATATCCCTGTATTTCCAAATCCTATTCCAAAGGTTGAATGGTTAGATGATCTTCCAATATTTAAAGATGAAAAGAAAGACAATGTTTCTCTTCATTTGGTTAGATTCCATATGCATGTACATAGTCTTAAGGTTCGGTTCCCTGAGGATTGTCTCATGAAGATGTTTATGGCTACTCTAGAAGGAAAAGCATGGTTTTGGTATGAAATCTTGACAAATGGTTCATTATATTCTCTTGCCGATTTCCATGTTGCATTTTATGAGATGTATAAAGACTATCATCCCTTTTTTTTGTTGGTCAAAGACTGCTATAAACACTTTGTGAGTTTTATTGAATATTTAGAGAATTTTTATGAAGATGATGAGTTCATGGATGAGGAAATTTTAGAGGCCCTTCATGACTATACCTTTAATCACCAAGAAGAAAGGATATAATCTCTTTTGGATAAAGATGAAACCCATCAGGAGTTAATTTATGTAAACCATGTTACATCTTCTGATTTCCATGATGCATTTTATGAGATGTATAAAGACTGTCATCCCTCTTTGTTGCTGGTCAAAGACTATTGTAAACACTCTGTGAGTTTTATTGAATATTTGGAGAATTTTTATGAAGATGATGAGTTCATGGATGAAGAAAGTTTAGAATCCCTTCATGACAGTACCTTTCATCACCAAGAAGAAAGGATAACATCTCTTTTAGATGAAACCCAGCAAGAGTTTATTTATGAAAATCATGTTACATCCACTGATTTTTATGAAAATTTGCAGTAGACTTGTTAGTCTTTTGATCATCAGGAGTATGTGAATCATTGGAAACAATAAGAGGAAATATTGGAAGATAGTTTCTATAACCATCAAGGTAAGGAAAGGGTTGATTTTTTATGTCATTCCTTGAATTTTCTTACATCAAATAATGATCATATTAATGAGCAAGAATACATTGTTTTTGAGAATCAGTTGGAACAGAAGCTGGATAGCATACAAATGAAATCTTGTGTGGCTGAACAAAGATATATGAGTTGTCCAAAGTTACATAATGTTATGAGTATCATAAAAAAAATCATGTCTTCTTTGACCCTATAGTTGAATACATGGAAGAGTTTTTCAGTCCAGTTTTCCAGTTTCATTTTCATTATGAAGATCAGATACATTCTAAGTTACCTTGGTCACCACAGTATCATGTCTACTTTGGTTTCAAGTGCAGTCAAGAGCTTCAAATATCAGATGAAACAAATGATTGGCTTCATTGGAAATTTCATGTTGCTTAAGTTAAAGTGGAGAATTGCAGCTGATAGGGTAGGTAGGAGTGTGTGAATAAGATCAAAGGTGAATGAGCATATATTCAGTAGGTACAAAGTTGGTTCTTCTGTAGTTATCATAAAGCTTGAGCCCAAGGTGAAGGCCATTAGAGCTTGAGGACAAGCTTGGAAAAATTTTAGATTTTTTATTCTAAAGGATGAATAGCAGCATTAGAGCTACTAGTTCTTAGTATACCATAGGGGCACACTATCCCAAGTGGAGCCACTGTTATCACCCAAAAAAATTCAAAATTTTAACTTGAAATGTGTCAAGTTTGTTTTTAGATTGGTTAGGTTGCACAACATCATGAAATGATAAATTTTATGATGAACATAGGTTTTAAGTTTTGTTTTAAGTTGTTAGAGATGATCTCAAGTCATATCAAAAGAGTAGATCTTGAGTAGATACTTTAAAGTGACTTAAAGTCTTAAATCTGGCCATCTGTCAGAAATTATCTGATTCTACAATGATTTTAGTGCAAAATTAACAGATTTTGCTGCGAAAACACCTCGTAATTCCGTAGAAAAACTGACACTTGTCAAAATAAATGTACTATGAAAGCTGTCTCATTCTACAACGATTTTCTACATAATGATGAGTGGTTAACCTCTGAAGTTTTCGAGGTTGTGCTGTTAGAGTAGGGTTTTCATTCGAGAGTTAGGAACGTTTTAGCATCAGCCACCATTTTAAATTCATCTCATTTTTCTTTTCAAAGATATCCCTTATTTCTCATACTTTGTTTCTCGCTTTTTCAATCTACTACCAAAACACCTTCTGTCATTTACATCTCTCGTAGAAATCCCTTGTCATGTCAGCCTTCTTCTACCATAACAACTCGGTGTCATCAAAGGATTTTGTTGAACAGGTTTAAAAATATAAGAAGGCCACTGCTGCAGAACAAGAAAGATATGGCTACACCAAATAAAGTTAATAAAGGAGGTTTACCATTCAGGTATGAACCTACAAGTCCAAGTTTAATCATGGAAGATCCATATTTTGTTGAGCTTTTTACAAGAGCAGGTTGCATTCAGTTCTATCAAAGGTTGCAAGGTCATCATAAACAGGTCTCACAATATTTCGTGATCAATTTCAAAGGCACATATACAAAGGTTTCTTGTCTTCATGTTCCAATTTCACCTGACAACATTTCTAAAGCAGCAAAAATCCCGAGAACCAGAGAAGAATGGTTTAAAGCTACCAAGTTTAACTTGAAAAGTTATGATGATTATCTAAAACCTGAACATGTAGGGATAAAAATGACTGAAGGGATTCCCAGAACTTGCCTTAAAGATAATTATTCAAAATTATTGACAGTCATACAAAAATACTTTACATGCGAAGGTAGATTCCAAACAATCTACATGTATCACTTCAAGTTGTTGCTTAATTTTATAGGGAAGAAGTTGATAGATATTATTTTTTACCTTTGTAGAAGTCTTGGAAAACTGGTAGAAAAATTACAAGGAAGACATGAAAGAAGTGAAAGTTCCATTTTTCATCATGGGTTGATGAAATTACTAGTGATGGAGGAATTAAGTAAATTAAACAGAGACTGGGCATCTTTCTTGTTCATGAATGGGTATGAAATGGATGTTTTGTCTCCAAGGAAAGCCCCTAAACTCAAAAATTCTTCTTCTAGGCAAGAGTTGAGTACCACTGCAGAGTTATAAAGGAATCAATAAGAAGTTCTAAAATCTACGACTAAAGATATGGAAGAAGAAGCTGAATTCATTCAAGAGACAGCATCACCTCCAGCAACTAGCATGCAAGTTAACAAACATGTCATGGATAGCAAGATCAAACCTGCAACAAAAAGGTCTAAAAGAAACACTAAGGAAATTGTTGGAGGTAAAGGCAGACTTGAAGACATTCTACAAGCTATAGACATTGCAAAAACTCCTGTAGTGAAAGCAGCTGAGATAGAGGGATCCAGAGTCAGAAGAAAGGGACTTATAGCCAAGAAATTGAATTTTTCTCCAGAAGATTCAGGTTTTCTTTTAAAACCTAGAAAGCCTTTTACTAGATCCCAGTTTTTTGCAACTGTCACTGTCAGAAATAAGCAGCAGGAAGATAAAGAAAAAAGGAAAAAGGGAAAAGGGAAAAAAGAGGAAGATAAAGGAAAAAGGGCAGCAATACAAGAAGTTATAGTCATATCTCCTATTGAGAAATATCTTACCAAAGAAAATAAAAATCAATCTAAAAGAAATTTTCAAAAGAAATCTAAAGAAAACTCTATAAAGAGACAGAGAAAAGACAAGGAAGAAACAATCGAACAGAGAAAGGGAAAGGAGAAAGTCGTAGAGCACACTGAAGAGGAGATTCTTGAAGGACAGTTAAGACCAGTAAGGGAATAATTAATTGAAACAAAGAAAGAGTTGGAAAGATACTAGAAATATAGGCAAATGATAGATGAAGTTGAAAGAAAAGTGAATGACCAGGTCACTCATTTTGAAAATTCTATTGGAAAAGACAAACAATTGTTGAAGAAAACACAACCTTTACGCATCATGATAACACACACAAGGAAGAGAAATTTATGGTTACAGGAAGAGAGAAGAAGTCTTCAAAGACAAGTCAATGATTTGAAATAAAATATGGAAATGATGAAGACAGAATCAATCAAGAAAGATTTGGAAAGAGGAACTATGGAGAAAAATATGAAAACTACTCATGAAGAAACTGTTGGTAAATAAGAAGGTGACAATGGATTATAGATATTTTTTGTCTTATATTAATCATACTTTACATGCAGGTATATTCATGGATCCTTTCAGCCTCAAAACCTAAGTTTTGTCAAGCCTTTGATAAGTTAGGTAATTCCGCAGTGTATGCCAAGCTTGAAACACATTTTCTGCTACAGAATTTCTGAAGAATTCTTTTTGGACTTAAGTTACTTAAACCGATGGAGATGAAGAGTTTTTAGGGTTATGTTTTAATGTTTTTGATCACTTAATATCATCCAATGATAAAAAATGGAAGAGTATCACCACTTATCATCTTTTAGCTTGTGCTACGAAAGTAGCTCTAAGACTCTGTCTTGCAGCAAGGTTAATTTTGGTGGCTAATTTTGGAAAAATAAGAATGGTAAACAAATATTTAAAGCTGATCCCCATGAGAAGGAAAAAGAGTATTAGGGAAATGTCAAAGAGTATCATATCAGTGGATTTCTAAGTAAGGATACAGTTTGAAGATATCAATTCACTATATTGCCAAATCATCAAACTGAAAACTCCTAAATGGTAGGTAGAGAAACTTCACAAAGACAGTTAGAGTATTAAAGTCTTGTTTATGGTTAGCATGGTTGAAAGTCATGATTCCTTTCGAGGAATATTTTCATCATATTTATTTTAAATGTAATAATTAGGTGTTTGAGTTATAGTAGGACTCTAACTCCTAATTCGAAAGGTGTCAATCTTAGCTGTAAAAAATCTAGTTAGTGGTTAGATTTTTTTAAAGTAATGGATTTTAATGGTCTAGCCACTTGGAAGACTGAATGTAAAGACTAGATGCCTATAAGTAATGAGGACTTCGATGTATCTAAGGTTGGAAAATGTTATAAAAAATACTACTTTTGTAAAGCTATGGATTGACTGATATATACAGAAGCAATTTAACTTTTCTAGACCAGAGATTCTTAGTGTATTTCAATGAGTTTATATCTTATCTTTGAAATGTCTTCCTTTCGTAGTTTCAATACTTATTACTCAGAATTCATGGTTTATCATGCTCTAAATTCCTTTAAGTGTTGAACTATGGTAAAATGAGTTTTTGGGTCCTATCCTTGAAAGGTTTTCTTCAATGTTTTAATGCTTATTACTCATAATTCATGGTTATTCATGCTCTGACTTCCTTTAAGTGTTGAGATTTGATGACTCTCTTTTAATACTTTCCTTTCAATACCTTGATGTATCATTACTCAGAATTCATATATCACATGCTTTGACTTAATTTTAACCTCAAGATATTGGGATTTTCCTGAATGTATCACTCTTTCATTGAAGTATATACAAGCCCCGGTTTCTATAAGAAGAGCTATTTTTATCTTTATCCCTGTCACTGACTCCATAGCCCAATGGTAGCAAGCATTCATATTTTCAACCTGAACCATAACAAAAATAATAGAGTTAGCCATCTATCTATATCTTTATTCCATATCATTAACCCTTGAGAGAGCCCTCTTAGGCTGAGGAGGCTAAGCCTCAGTTAAAAGGTTGGTTTGAAATAGTTACACTGAAGTTGTTTGATTAGCAGCCAATTAGGTACGATTTTGGTGATAACACTTACCCTGTAAGATTTTATGTTCTCTATCGTCATACAAACACTTAATGGATTTTTCATAACAATATACCTTATTCATGTGAAGATACAACCAGTATTTTTGGCCTCGAATTATGGCCATGTTTACATCATGCAATATCACCATTCATACCCTAAAACCCTAGGTTTTTAACCCATTTTGCACCCTAATTCCATAACTTTCTGTCAAATACACTCATGGTTGGTTATCATTATTTTTCTTAGATTTTATATGATTAAACATGATTATTCCATTATTTAATTATGACATTTTTTGCTAAGTTCATTTCTCATAGGGTTTCATTGCCGAAATTCTTCACAAGTCACTAGAGTATGTAAATGTCCAATTTGGGGCTTTGACACTTTTGGTATGCTTCTGGAGAAACTGAGATAGGTTATTGTCAAAAATAATGTTCTAATACCCTCCCATTACTTGGATTGCACCCAGGTTGCACATATGGGTCTCTAGAAGGAAATCGAAATTTTTTCCTAAATCTGCAATAGATTTCAAACTTCCAACTCACTCCTCGATTTCCATGCAGGTGAAGGAAAATGAAGAAATTATGGCACATGGGTTTTGGTCCCAGTATCAAAAATTTATTAAACCTTGAAATTTTTTATAAAATCGATTACATTTTGGGAGATACGCAGAGGTCTTTGATGCTAATTTATATAAAATTCAAGAAAATCTAGATTTGTGAAAATATTCCAAACAACCCTGTTTTGAGTTTTCGTACCTAACAGCTAAGTTCCTAATTTTCACTCAAGACTTCAGAGGCCTAGTAGATTCTTTATGGCTTCGAAGGGGTCAAATGAAATTAGCAAGGTTCTAGAATTTAGCCCAAACTCGATGACTATTAAGAAGAGAGCCTCCAGATCAATGTAAAGCCAGCACATCCTAATGTTAGTGCTTGGTTGGAAGTAGTTACACCATGAAAAGTAAGAATGTTCTCGCAATAATATTAGAAATTCAAATGTTATTTTTAGTTTTCTGAGTTTTCCATCTAAATGAATTCATTACTATTTTATGCATAACGATATCGCCTATAAAGGCTAGCACAGGAATAAGTTAAGGGGGGAATCATCATTTGTTGAACACCAAGATTCATGCTGGGTTAAGAAATTTATTTTTATTAATTAAAGGACCTCTGTTTTAGTGATTTAACATGGTAATTTGTTAATTCAGATCATTGCAAGTGTAGTCACGTTGAGTTCCTAATTCGAATGCATTAGAATACTTTTTCTAGTGTAATATCCTTAGGCTTACCCAGTTGTGGTCAGGTCCAAAATCATCTAGGATAAGCTTCTTTTTCAAATCACGGGTATTTAGATGTGTGTTAACTTGTTATTTGTTAATTCCATTCAGTCATTCAAAAATCATATTCAATTTCTTTGAGTAGTTGTGTGGCATAGGCTCATTAATCTCAGAGTGTTTATGGTTGTTTCCTTTAGTTTTTCATGAAGGAAAGAGTGTTGAATGTGTGTGGATGAATTGACTATGTGAATTGATTGTGCAAAGATATACTATGTCTCTCCAACAAATAATTCATTCCCTGTTAATTGCTAAGTCTAAAACAATTACACATTAAATTATTATGGAAATTATGAAATCGATTTCCCTTTGATGCATCAAATTGATCTGACTATGTTGAAGTTTCAATTTGGAAAACAGCTGGATGATGTGATAACTAATATCGGATTGCAGGTTATGAATACTTGAATAGTCTCAATTTCATCAATGCATTTAAATTAGGAATGATTGTTGTGTGACATCATTCTTTTATGGTGTGTACAAGTGAATTTTGAATGCAGTAACTAGAGATTAGAAGCGAGATTCTAGTAGTGTTTTAGTTAGATAGACAAGATCCCATGATTGTTTTGGCACTAATAATCAAGTTTTGAATAGGTCTCATAATTTCTTTCCATATTAGTGGATTTATTCAATGGTTGGTTTCATTAAATAGAAACAATTTAATTTAGCATTAGGTTATTAATGTTAGAATTAATGAAGAAAGCTCTATTAGGATAGGAGTGAGATTCTAATTCTACATCTCAAATCCTAATATTCAGGGAGTGGTTCAAACCACTCGATTGTGAGAAATCCTATATGTACTAGGCTGTTCTCTTGATTGAATGTATTAGATTGTGTGAGTGTTTTTACACTCTCCAGGTTCTCACCTAGAGAGCCATTTAGTTTATATACGATTTTTATCATGGTATCAGAGTACACAAGATCAGAGACCCGTGCGTTGGGAGGCCAATAGCCTGTGTGCGGAGCGCTGCTGTTAGCTACTACTGGAATGCTGATTTCAAGTGGAGCATTGTTCCTGCTGATCCGTGGAGGACGTAGAAGCCAACACGCACCTGTGTTGTTTGCGTGAAAGCATTACCCATCAGGGAGGCGTTGCCCCTCATTATTGGAGGCTACGTGAAGGCCGTGAAGGCATTTATTCTGTCGGTTCATAAGGCATCGTGGAGTGGAGGTCATGAAGGCCATGCTAAACAACAGAGTTTGTGGGTGATCAAATCGACCAGTGCAAGAGCCATGTTGCATGAGGCCGAGAGCCTGTTTTAAAGTAGCGTTTCGAATTTTCAAGTGGGTCGTTGAGAGAGTCGTGGAGCCATCACCTGAGAACATAATTCGATCCTTGAGCTCCATCGTCACCTGAGATCGAGGCTGTTGCAGTGAATTCGATCCTTGAGCTCCATCGTCTCTTGGAGGACCCAATCCCCAGACGACCCAGTGCCATCGATCGAGTCCTCACGTCAATCTGGAGCCTGAAGCCCAAGATCATTACAACGGATGAATAGGAGGCCGACCACAACCAACCTGTTTTCTTAGAATGATTCACAGAAGCATTGCACTATTATTCCATAGTTTTTTTTTTATTCCTTAGAGGCGCACATGTTGCAAGCCCAGAGCGAAGAGAAGGTAGTGGATATTGTGGACACTTTGTTACTGGCCACAATTTTTCCGCGGGGGTTTTGAACGAATTAAAGTCTGCTTCTGTGCACAAATATCATATGATTTGGATAATCAATGAGTATTTTCTTCACAGAAAGAGGACTCCGCAACTTCATCACCTTTCCATCGACTTTCATGATATTTATCCATCGACCATGAGCATGAAGGATTGCTCGAAGTAGCATGTTACCCATTCTGTATATGTGTGCACAGAAAAGCCTTTGGTTGTATATATGCGCACAGAAGAGATCCAGAAAATTCTTTCCTCGCCGAATTGAGCCTTCGAATGCATGGTGGATCAAACGTAGTTATGCAGAGGCTTTCAAAAAGTATGGGCAGTAGAAGAGATTTCAGCCTGAAACGCTGAACAACTGGAAGGAAGCATTGCATGCTGTTTCGCTCATTACCGGCTGGGAACTCGCCCAGTTCAAAGGGTATGAAAATTTCATCTAAAATACCTGCACTCACATGGTAATAAGCTTGTTGAATTTTTGCGGTGAGTATAGCAGCATTTGTTTGTTTGAATGTAAAGTTCGCCAGCTGTTCTATGGCCTGTAATAATCAAGCCAGAAATCTCAACGACGTAAGGAAGGAAATTCAAGGCACAGACATTGATTTCGTTGCCACTGTTGATTTCTTTATTTGATGGTTATGAAACTGTTTAAGATTGATTTTGGTGGCTAACGCATAAGTGGAGAATTTATGTTGGTCGTATATCCCTTGCAAACAACATTTTGTGAAGTGTGGATTGCTACGAAAAGGAGTGTTGGTGCTCGACCTCAGTTTCGAGGTGCTAGATTGCTGGAGGAGTGCATGAGCCATAGGAGGGCTCGGTGACCAGATTCGTGAGGCACGGTGATAGTGTGTGAGACAGCGTGAGGCACAAACATTGAGATCCAGATGTTGATCAAGATAAAGCTCTCGGAGAAAATAGAAGGAGAAAATGGGTCATCAAAGTAAATTGAAAGAGTCTCGAAGAAAATTCAGGAGAAAGCATCAATGGAGAAGTGCAAAATATTGTGTTGTAGAATTTTGTGATTTGTTTCAGGTTGACAGTGATGGACCAGCTGCTGATCAAGGTGCTGATTTGGAACTTGGTGAGATTATTAAATGGTTAATGCCAGATTTACCATATTTTTTAGGTATGAACTATGAAAGCTGGGAAAATGAAATAAAAATAGTACTATGGAAGTTAAACTTACTGGATTATGTTGAAGATGTTATTAATGATAGTGGAGATACAGTAATATTAAGTTTTATAACATCTGCAGTAGATGATAACATCATATTCAACATAATATATGAATATGGAGAGATTCCTAGTACAAAGTTTTTATGGGATGTTTTAGAGATGAAATATTGTTTGAATGAGGGCAATGATGCTGAAGATATTGCTCTTGAAAATGATCCCATATTTTATTTTTAAACTAAATATGTAATGATGGGTGATGCATTTGTATCTGTAATTGAAACTTGTAATGATGAAAACAAATCCATTATTGTAGAACCTGAAAGTTTTCCTGATGTAGAACCTGAAGGTTTTCCTTATGCAGAAATCAAGTTTGATGAGACTTATATATCTTATGATTAGTGGATCAATTTGATGATTGAAAAACATCAAATTGATGAATTATTGTTTGGTAAGAAGGAAGGCCTATCTTCACATACAGATCAAATGCAGAACATGCTTGTAGCAACAGAACTGGATGAAGGCATAATTATGTCCGCAAGAAGGGATGAAGTAGGGAGAGATGGTGAAATGGAAGCTCTCCTGAAGGAGCAGGAAGATGAAAGTAATTGTGGTCATCTTTATAAATCTAACATTGTTTTTTGTGCATATATTGGTAGGCAAGAAACAACAATGAATTTTGAAGAAGAATTGAAGTTTCTTGAAGCATGGCTTGAAACACCATGTCTTTATGAAATTAACACAGAAATTGCTGTAATCAATGGTGAAGATATCATCGCTGATGTTCAGATGATTGAAACCGGAAATAGTGAGAAAGAAAATTATCCTATCCACCCTACCATAATTCTGAGAAGGATGAGAACAAGAAATCAAGTTTTCCTTCATGGGGGAAGAAATGAGGTGAAGATACATCACTATCTCATGGAAAAGAAAGTGAAGATGAAGCCTCATCCATGAATGAACAAATACGGTTTCATAAGCATAAAGACTAAGATGAAAACTCTGTTAGTAAGTTTTTTATGTCTTTTACCATTGTAAGCCTAGCTAAGACTAGACCAGTAGGCGTATGTTATCATATGTTATTGTTCTATACCCTTTCTCCATTAAGGGGGAGTGTTAGAATTAATGGAGAAAGTTCAGTTAGGATAGGATTGAGATTCTAATTCTAGATCTTAGATCCTAATATTCAGGGAGTGGTTCAAACCACCCGATTGTGAGAAAGCCTATATGTACTAGGTTGTTCTCTTGTTTAGTTTATATGCGGTTTTTATCAATTAGATATTTTCTATAATTTGTTTTAGATAGAATTCTATAGTGGAATATTCAGATCATCGTTTTATCATTGTTTGAAGGTATACTTAGTGTTTGCATTTTGTTCAGGGATTTAAATGTGTGGTTTGTTCTAGGTGAATTAAGTTAATTCAAGCGTTAGAAATAGTTTGATTTCCTTTAGAATAGTGTTAATTTAATTAGATAACAGTTAGTAATTAAACTTAGACAATATTCATAGATTTTATTTAAGTACAGTTATTCGAATTTCATAAAAAAATATTTTCCCTTTCCAGCACAGAAGTTCAAACATTGATAACTTAGGAATATGTGTGTAAACAATTAGATTTGTTAACTTAGAATTGTATTGTCCTTTCTTAAGTCAAGTTACTCCTTAGTTTAAATTTTAGAATAGCTTAGGTGAATGCCATTTTTAATTGATCTAAGAGTGATTAAGATAGATGGAAGTTTGTAATTGTTTTCAGAAATACTTCATTTGATTATCTCTCTTTTTGGAACAATTTTTTCTAGTTTAATTGGATTGCGGAAAGATTAGATTGAAGAAAATTAGTGTGATTTGATTCTTTTTTTGCAATTTAAATAGGCCTCAGATAACAGAAATTGGTCATCATTCTGTACTAATAAATATTTATCAATGAAACCTATACACTCTTCATTTCAACACTAAACCAAAAACGTAGTACAACTCGTGTTTATGACTCCCGGATTGACAATTAAATATTAAGAGGTTTAATTCACTAATTAAAACTCTCAACATTTTGGCGTCATTTCCAGGGAGTTGTATTTTGGTTTAGGTAAAATTATTATTACATAGTTTCAAGGGTATTGCAGGGTAGTCAAAGGGTGGAGAGAGTACGGTAAGATGTGAGTGAAGAGCCACACATCCACTATTGTGGGGTTGCTCCAAAGTCTGGTTTTTCATGCTTATCTTTGAACTTTTATTTCCTTCTTTTATGCGTAGAAGTAGAACTAGGCCTTAGAATAGTTCAAAACATTTTGTGAGACATTTAATTTCCGAATTGTTTCCCTTTCAAAAAATTAAATAATACTCCGATCCAGATTTTTATGAGTGTGGTGAGATTTACTACAACCAATAAATTTTAATTTCATTAATATTTAGATTCCACTCATTTTTGGGTGTTGTAAGAACCCCTGGGTACTAATCCATGTTGCAAGACATGCATCATCAACCAGCAGGATAAATTCAAGAATGATTCAGAGCTTTAAGAATGTCCCTCGAAGAACTTTCTCAAATCCTGGCAGTAGCTAGGGTATCTTCCTCTTAGGAAGAGTTCATCTTGACTGCATTTAGGAAAATATCTATCTCTCCACAACCAGGAAAATATTTGGAAGTCTCCCTTGATTCCTCCTACCTATATACCAAGGAGATCGATTAATCATGTACCAAATCTGAAGGGGAGCATCCAGTTGAACCTAGATTGAAGAACTTTCACCATTAACAAACCTTGTATGCATTCCATAGACCAATAATCCAAGTTTTCCTGACACGACCGAGGAGGAATTTCAGAGTGGTCCAAAAGAAGAAATGAGCCAATACCACCAGGATTACATCAAGAATTGGTTCCATATCACAATCCAGTCAAAGTTCCATTTTCATCTTCAAATACTCTTTGTATCACATCTTTCAAAGTTTTTGATTGTTTATGCTCATATACCTTCTAAATTTTATATGTTAAATCTGAGCATGATTATAACTTTGTACCTAGTCCACACATGGCTTCATTGGAAATTCTCTTTCACTTGAAGGAGGAAATATTTTCTCCAGTATATTAGGAAAGTTAGTATTGTAATAAATAAATAAGTGAAATAGTAAAGATAAAATAAGTCCTTTTGTGAAAACCAGCTTGTCTAGCGAAACTGGACAGGGGCTTTGCTTGAAAACTAGGTAAATGGAGGGCAAGGTTCCTAATAAAGTTTGCAAATTTGTATAAGTTATTAAAATAATTTTTCTTTTAAGTTATTATGTTTGTACTTGTTTTCATTGATGTGGGATTCCTTAAGGCCCACCTGCCAACGAGCCTTGTCCCATCGACATCAGCACATTATCTGGGACCAAGGTTAGAGTTAGAAAAATTACTTGGGACCTTACATGCCTTAATGGCAGGTATCCTTGTCATCTACTAAAGAAATACATCAATGTTTCTTGGTGGATGAATTCTACAGTCCATTCGACTCCGACAAATCTATTCATGGCTAGTAGAATGTACCTGGTGCCTTGATTCCCATTGACATCAAGGGTGGGATATCTCGCATTGGTTAACGACATCCTCAATGGTCAGTAATCCAATGATTCTTGCTTATGTTCGACATCGACACCATTTATTAACATATGAAATATTGCACATAGGCGTGTAGCGATTGAAGACTATATGGTTTTGAGATCTCAACATAGATTTTCAACAGTGTGGAATTTTGTATTAGCATTTCAATTATCATTTGCAACAACAGTCACCTTTACTTAGTTGTTTGAGGACATACAACTCCTCAGTAATGGGGGAGAAGGGGACCTTTAGTTCATCCTTCATTCCTTCATTTCATCTCTTCAGCTCATTATTTATCCTTCTTCAGCAGATCAGATCAGAAGTCACATCAGCTCCAGCCATTCCATCCTCCACTTCATTTTGAAGCACCGAACACATCAACAACAAAGGTAAAACCTGAGGTAAAATTGGCTTAAGATTCTTTAATTAATTATAAATTGAAGAAAGCCTTGATTACTAACCACCACATATTCCATTTTCCATATACCGTCCATTTGCAAATTCCTCATTCATAATAGAATGCATGCTACTCTAATAAGGTCACAGTCATGAAAAGAAAATATATTGGTTCATATAAGAAAAATAGAAACAATAGTTCCTTCCCCTCCTACATTCACAAAATATTGTCAATTGAATGTATTCAATAAAGGATGAAGTCATTGCTTCCCTTTATAAAGGAACCATCCATAAGCATTAGCCTCACAAGAGTAGCGTATGCAACCACCTCATCTCATCCACCATTTCCATTATCACCTATCATATCATTCATCATCGCTCCTACCATATCTATTTCTTATTCGCAATTTGTATCACTCTCAAAATTAAATCTATGGTAGTCAAATAAGAATAGTGTTGCTCCATAAGAACCAACGCCCTCAAATCTTCATGCAATGTTTCTCCACAAGAACCAACCCTGCCATAAAAACCTATATATGGGCAAAGTATTTTTTTGCATGAGGACATGAAAAACTTCAAGCATGGGGGGCTTTTGGGCCTTGAATTATGCCCATGCTTTCATCATGAAATATCACTGTTCATACCCTAAAACCCTAGGTTTTTAACCTGTTTCGTATCCTAATTCCATAACTTGTCATCAAATACACTTCATGGTTGGTTATCATTTTCTATGATTAAAGATGATTGCCATGATTTACTAATCACGGTTTTTTATAAGTTCATTTTTCATAGGGTTCCATTACCGAAATTCATCACAAGTCAGTAGAGTTCAAAAATGTCCACTTTTGGGCTTTGACACTTTTGGTATGCTTCCAGAGAAATCGAGAGATTTTATTTTCAAAAATAATGTTCAAATACCCTCCCATGAATTGGATGGCACCCAGGTCACACATATGGGTCTCTAGAAGGAAATCAACAAATTTAAATCTGCAACAAATTTCAAACTGCCAACTTACTCATCGATTTCCGTGCAAGTGAAGGCAAATGAAGACATTATGGCACATGGGTTTTGGTCCTAGTATAGAAAATTTATTAAACCTCAAATATTTTTCTAAAATTAATTACAATTTGGGAGATACACAGAGGTCTTTGAGGCTTATTTATATAAAAATCACGAAAATCCAGATTTGTGAAAATATTACAAACCATGTTTTGAGTTTTCATACATAATAGCCAAGTTCCAGATTTGTAGTCAAGACTTTGGAGGCCTAGTAGACCCTTTATGTCTTCGAAGAGGTCAAACCAAATTAGCAAGGTTCCAGAATCGAGCCCAAACTTGATGATTCTTAAGAAGAGAGCCTCTAGATCAGCATAAAGCCAAAGCATCCTAATGTTAGTGCTTGGTTGGAAGTAGTTACACCATGAAAATAAATAATTTTATTGCAATCAGATTGAAAATTCTAAGATTAGTTTTAGTTTTCTGAGTTTTCCATGTAATTGAATTCATTACTATTTTATGTATAACGATATTTCCTATAAATGTTAGAACAAGATTAAGTTAAGGGGGGAATTATCGGTCGTTGAACACCAAGATTCACATTGCTGTAAGATATTTATTTTTATTAATCGAAGGACCTCTTTTTCAATGATTTAACATGGGCATGTCTTAATTCAGATCATTACAAGTGCAGTCACGTTGATTTCCTAATACGGATGCATCAGAATACTTCTCCTACTGTAATCTCCTTAGGCTTACCCAGGTATGGTCGGGCCCACCATCATCTGGGATAATATTCTTTGTCAAATCATAGGTATTTAGATGCGTGTTAACTTGTTATGTTTTAATTCCATTCAGTCATTCACAAATCAATTTCTATTTATTTGAGTAGTTGTGTGGCATAGGCTCATTAATCTCAAAGTGTTTATGGTTGTTTTATTTATTTTTTCAGGAAGGATAGAGTGTTTGATGTGCGTGGATGAATTGAATATGTGAATCGATTGTGTAGAGATATACTATATCTGTCCAAAACATAATTCAGTCCCTATTAATTGCTAAGTCCAAAACAATTACACATTAACTTATTATGGCAATTATGAAATCAATTTCCCTTTGATGCATCAAATTGATCAGATTGTGTTGAATTTTTGATTTTCCAAATAGCTGGATGGTGTGATAGCTAATATCGGATTACAGGTTATGAATACTTGAATAGTCTCAATTTCATCAATACATTTAAATTAGGAATGATTTTTGTGTGACAGTGTTCTTTTATGGTGTGTACAAGTGAATTTCGAATGCAGTAACTAGAGATTAGAAGCTAGTTTCTAATAGTTTTTTAGTTATATAGACAAGGTCCCATGATTTTTTCGTCACTGATAATCAAGTTTTGAATATGTCTCGTAATTTTTTTCAAGATTATTGGAGTTATTCAGTGGTTGGTTTCATTAAATAGAAACAATTTAATTTAGCATTGGGTGATTAGCTAGTTTATATAATTTTTTTTAGATAGAATTCGATAGTGGAATATTCAAATCCTTGTTTTATCATTGCTTGAAGGTATACTTAGTGTTTTCATTTTGTCCAGGGATTGAAATGTGTGGTTTGTTGTAGGTGAATTAAGTTAACTCAAGCGTTAGAAACAGTTTGGTTTCCTTTAGAATAGTGTTAATTTAATTAGATAGCAGTTAGTAATTAAACTTAGAAAATAAATGTAGATTTGATTTAAGTACATTTATTCAAATTTCATAAAAAATAATTTTCCCTTTCCAACACAGAAGTTCAAATATTGATAACTTAGCAATATGTGTGTAAACAATTAGATTTGTTAACTTAGAATTGTCTTGTCATTTCTTAAGTCAAGTTGCTCCTTAGTTTAAATGCTATAATATCTTAGGTGAATTCCATTTAATTGATCTCAGAGCGAGTAATATAGATGGAAGTTTCTAATTGTTTTCAGAGATACTTGATTTGATTATGTATCTTTTTGGAACAATCAGTTTCTAGTTTAATTGGATTGCAGAATGATTAGATTGACGCAGAGTAATGTGATTTTATTCTTTGTTTGCAATTTAAATAGGCCTCAGATAAAAAAAATTTACCATCATTATGTACTAAGAAATCTTTATCAAGGAAACCTATACACTCTGCATTTCAATACAACCAAAAACGCAATACAACTCGTGTTTACGACTCTCGGAATGACAATTAAATATTAATAGGTTTAATTATCTAATTAAAATTCTCAACACAGTCCATACCCAACAACATACTATAGGATCCCAATGGAAATACATTCAAATGTGTTGATGTAGGCATACAGTTCAGTGCAAATGCATAAAATTTTACCCAATGATGAAGTCTCTTCTTTGTACAGTTAGCCAGTTGCACTAACAAGATTTTGCATGTACTTCTTTATTCAAACCACACTTATCCACAAATTCAAGGTTAAAATAACTATAATTAGATCCAAGATCAATCAAAATAGAAACAAATTGATCAAAAATATTACCATACACCTCAATGATAGATTCCTAATGATCTAACTGCCTATTATCCATCCTTGCATAGATACGATGAATTCTATGCCCAACATCCCTAACAATCTGGGCTTCCTTAGCACTATAGATATGAGGCCTACCACCCTAATAATAGAGACAACCTCTCTTGAGATTCTCCTTACTACATATCAAACATTCCAACTGTTTGGTACCATCACCTCTATTATGTTTCCCTCTAGGTTGTGACCCATGTCCTTTTCTAGCTACGTTGAATTTCTTGTAAGGTGCAACAATTTATTTCTCTTCTACATTTTAAGTCCTTGCTCTTTTTGGATACCATTTACCTTTACCTTTATCTTTCCCTTTCCATCCTTTCTAAAATATTGTCTTACGCTTTGACTATTCATAGGAATGCTTTAATTTCCCATTAACTTCCTCAAGTGGTCAAGGCTCATCATACTCAATCCGATATCTAAATGTTAATATTAATCCACTGACAAACCTCTGAAATTTAGTCTTTTCATCCTTAATATATGGTACATACCTCAATATATATAGGAACTTAGCTGTATACTTCTCATCTATCATGGATCCTATTTAAAGCGAATATAATTCCTTGGATTTGTTGTCACAGTACCTTTATCACAACTACATCTTTCTGAAATGTGTCTACAATTCATGTCAACTCAACACTTTTGTCATGATGTCTCTGACCCAATCCAAAACTTCCCACCATATATATTCTTTACCTTTAAGGCTAAAGGTAACTACTCTGGCCTTCATATTACCTATGTAATTATGCAACTCAAGGAATTTCTTCATGCTAAGTAACCAACTCCTCTGCATCCTCAGGCGTCTTCAACTCTCCATCAAAATTAGGTAGATTCACTTTCTTAAACTCATCTAGAAAGTACCCCCTATCGCTCCTCTTGTAAGGGTGATAACGATGATGATCATAATGACTATCAAAACTAGAACTGGAATAATACATGTTTACATCACCTCTCCCATCTGAAGTATCGAAAAATATATCGTCCTCGATCGTATCATCCCTATATGAACTGTGACCACCGTTAGACCTACTCCCATATGCCCCATTATTCCCATCCTCCCTTCCATAGCTGATCTAGATTATTCCTTGTCTCTGCAACTCTGACAAACTATGAGGAATTACTGCAATGACTTATGCTTGTTTTTACCATTCCTACATGATTTTGTCATTATCTTATTTGAAACTCCTTATTTCTTCCTTTAAAATCCTCAATGCGTCTACTAATTCAGAAGAGTTCCCAACACCACACTGCTCATATGATTCATAGGGAGAATATTTTTATTCTACCATCTTTCTAGTCACCTTGATTTCTTCTTCCAAGACATACTATGTTAGCTAAACCAAATGATAAACAAACCAATGTACCTTAGCATCGTTCAAGGAGGATATATATTGCAATATCAAACAATCATCATAATAAATGTATAAAAATAAACATAAAAACATGTAAATATGTATTATATAGGTGAAAAAACATATAAACATAATTCCAGCAATAGTCCAGTCATTAATCCACAACCTTATCATTCACATAATGACCTCATGCATGACAACGACAACCATGCCAATGTACACTTGACAACATATAAGCACTTGAAATGCATAGACAACACATAACCAATCATACACTCATGATGACACATTCCACAACAACCCCATCAACCTACACATGGTGACATCACTGCAACCATGACCAACACAATGCATATGAAACAATCACATGGACCATAAGTATAAGGGCCACATATGTAACTGACATGAATTTACGACCAAAACACCGCACATCTAGTCCAAGGGGTGAACCATGCTCTGATACCACTATGTGGTATTAGATATCACACAAAGAGACTGGAAACCAGACACCACCCAAAGAGAATGAAACCATGCTCTGATACCACTCTGTAACACCCTCCTCCCACATCCACCCAAGTAACTGACCAAATGGGGTAAACATGTGACAAATATTTACTATGATATGATTCAACTCCCTATGTGTTAGTTAAGGTAGTGGAACTGACTAAACAAAACAACATAAACCTGCTAGACCTATAACAAAACACCCAGTAGCCATCCAAGCCTTCTAGAAGTATAGCCCCTGAGAAAAATTAACTTTTTTTCTACATTAATTCCTGAGTCTCTCCCTTTCCAAATCCTCGAAGAAAATCAGAGCCATTGTTATATTTAATTCATGGAAGTGTCATGGAGTTCTGGCCAGTGACCTGGGTCCTAGCCCTGAAATTTAGCCTTAGACCTTGTAGTTTTTTGCATAGCACTCGCATTAAAAGTCTTCTAATGAATTAAAAATCCAACTTGATATGGGACTACCACGTTCCACCCAACCATAGATTGGCTGAGCCAAGTCTCTCTTCATCTAATCACCCCTGTGCCATATTCCAAGCATGAATGTGGGACCTAAAGCCAAAAAAACCAACCATAGCTTCTCAAGGCTAAACCACCTTGTCGTCATTAATAGAACTAGGATTTATCGCAATCCTCACTAGATCACTAGGCCATAAACAATCATGGATGCCACAGGATATCTCTACCTAAACCATGAACAATTTATCTGTCTCAAACTCTCAGATTTACCATGTATCTTGCCATTACTAGTCAAGGAATTCATAGGCCTACAAGGTCTCCACCTTCTGGGCTTTATCGTGTATCCCAACCTGGTATTCCTAGACCCAATCAAGGGTACCACCAGTAATATTTACCGTGTATCCCGCCATCACTAGTCAAGGAATTCCTAGGCTCAATCAAGGTGTTCACATCCAAGATTTACCATGTATCCCATCCCTGGATTTCTATGCCTTGTGAATAATCCTAAGATCACCCCACTGAACTTTGAGTCCATCTTATAATCCATCTCAATGAAAACATGAAAACCACATCACACCATGGCTATCTATAAATGGCAAGGCAAGGTAGAAAAACACTATCACACCTATAAAAACCCATGTCGATGACAACAAGAGAACCAAGAACACACATGCATAACCATGTATGCCAAATTTAGCAAGGAAATCACACATGAAAATCTATACCTACAAGTAAAATCATTGTAGCTGCTTGATCCTGTTCTTCCTTGCTCGATCTTTTCTTCCTCTTTGTATTATTTTCCTTTCTTGATCCAAAGCTGAAATTCTCGAAGAAAACTCTGAAGTGTCCAAGAGTGTGACAGAGAGAAGAGAGAGAGAGCTCCAAAACCAATCTAAAAAAAATCCATGAACTGATCCTCAGAAGCCTTTTTATCAATTAGGCCTCTATTTTCTTTATTTTCCATTATCTTCCTTCATTTTCCTCGTCACATGCAACATGTGGTCTTTCATCCTCCCTTTCTCCCAATTTCCATTATTTTCATAAATAAATTGCCACAAATGTCATTTTTCCATTCCAAATTTCTTTCCCATTTCCTTTGCCAATTTCCTTAGCCATAATAAACCAAAGGAACACCCACATCATGATGTTTCTCCCAACATTCAGCTTGGAATAAGTGTTCCATAATCATGGTTATTATTTTTCCTTCATTAACTTTTACTGCATGGAAATTTCACCAGGGTTGTTACATAACCCTCCCCTTTGGGGGAACACCATCCTCAGTGTTCAATGACACCTATAACCAACAATATTTCTGAAATAAAAACATACTCCCCATTGAATTTGTAACTTAGCTCGTTGCAGTATTTACAAGGATCAACCTCTTGAGAAGAAAACCAACATGACAAGCATAAAAACATGACAACTGTAATGACATGACATCATGCCTCTTATTTGAGCTTTATAATAGAACTCATGGTGATATTTACATCCATATACATGTGTACATATACCAAAACATCACATAAAAACCTATACCCAAAACATATTCAAGGAAATTCACTCAACCAACGAATAGAGAAGGATACATAGCTCACATCTAATCTGTCATATCCCATGTAGCTTCATCGGGACCAAAGTGATTCCAATGTACTTTAACCCACTTGATTGATCAGTTCCATAGCATGAAAGTATTTCTCTGTAATATACGATATAGTTATGGCCAGAATTATCCTTCTGGATCCACCTGCAATATAGACCAATCAATCACATGATCAACATCTTTAACATACTTCTTAAGCAATGGCACAAGGAAAACATCATGGACTTTCACTGTCAAAGGCAGTGCAAGTCGATAGGCTACTAACCCAATCCATTCAATAATATTGAAAGGTCTACAAAACCGAGGTGCCATCTTGGTACACGATCCAATCCGGAAGGATCTCTTATTTAGATTCATGCGTAATTACACCTGCTCCCCAACCTGAAACTCCTTAAACAACTTGTTTGAATCTGCATAAATATTCTTCCTGTCTTTTTTTTACATGTAATTTTGTCACCATGACACTCTACAGTTAAAATGGATCTTTCTCCATCCATACCAATGTTCCAATGCACTCCCTTGGAAGTCAAACATTTATATTCCTTGACCAAATCATGTATTTTTGGTAAAATGGCCTTTTAACTTGTTTAGAATGAATTGTTTATTTTTCCTAGTTTGTTTATGCGCACACACAATTTCTTCCATTGAAACCCACACAGAACTACACTATGTTCTCCATTAAATACTATGCACGTGAATTAATGAAAAATAAAAATAAAAGTAAGTTCTAAAATCCCTGTTGGGCGAATATCTCCAAACTATAAGCTTCGTGGTCATATATATTCAAGCCAAACCCCTCTGAACATGGAGCCAATTCTCTTGGATCAAGGAACCCTAGATCCCACAATTAATGGATCTCATCCCTCTTTTGTGGATCTAAACCCTCCTCTATTTTTCCTATAAATTGAGTAGAGGCTAGAGGGTTAGGGAAGTTCAAAAAAGGTAGTCTTATGCTGGTAATTTTGGATTGGGAAGCTTATCATCCAAGGAGAAGGATTAGAGGCATTTGGGAGGAACCTTCATGACATCAAGGAAAGGTTGTAAGGATATTTTATCTCTGAAGTAATACATTTGAATCCTTTGTTCTGATTGTGTCATATTACTGAAATTATGAATGGTTTATACTCTTTATGTATTCATTAAGTTAATTTCCATTTCTAATATCCTTGATCATTTGATTGAGCTTGTTTTATATCATTATATTGCATAGGCCTTTGATCCCTTGTATGTTTTTTTTTTCAGGTTTCATCAAATAATTGAGGAGCTACAATAGGACAAATCAAGGATCTTCATCAAGCATTTCGCAAAGAGGTAAGAGCACCAGTCCACTTCTCTAGTTTTAATTATTTAAACAACGTTAGCTTAGGGAAAGAGTTATTCTTATGTCTGTTTGTTTCTAGTTTTCCTTTAGTATTATAGGGAGATATCTTTTTCCACATAAGGGATTTGTCTGTATAACAAATTCACGACTCCACTGGGGAACATCATACTTCTCTAGTTTTTCCTTGGGTTTTCTTTCCAATTTTTCTGGTTTTGGTTGCATCTGAATGTTGGAACAATCATGGCATTTTAGATCCTCGAGGTTAATAAGACTTGAGTTTTTTTTTTTACATTTCTTCACTTGTGCGCTTCTATTTCAGCAACAGAGCACAGATTTCCGCAGTTTCCTCTCAGACATAGTGCGAATGCGCATTGGATTGAATTGACTACATGCACAACCTGTTGAAATTTTTGAAAAATTAATATTTATTTTGATCAGAGTTTGATTTTTAATTTCTGAATGGTCATTTTTGTTTATTTTAATCTTTAGAACATTTTTGTGGATTTATTTGTGTTCCATAGTGAAGCCTCTTTTAGAATTCATCATGTTCACATTTTTTAGTAGGGTTTGATTTGGTCTGTTGTTGGTTCATTAAAAATCATAGGTTGATGTTTGAACTCACTTTTTTCCTATATTTTTCTTGCAAATACACCATATTTGTTATTAATCTTGTTTGAGAAGAATATTTTTCTTATTTGTGAAGGATCTTCTAGATTAGTGAAGTTAGGGTTTTCTCAAAGAAGTAGTGTTTTTGTGAAAAGTTCTTATGTTTGCTGAATTCAAAAGTGAATTATTTCTTTTTGATAAATTATGACTCATAAGCATAATTAATTAAGAGCATTCATTTAATAAATTTTCATTTTCTTTTAGATTTTTGCTGGTTTTTCCATCAAATTTGAATAATTGTAAGTGATTGTTTGCGAAAGAGATTTTGTATGTTTATTTCACTTAAGTGAATTGAAATTTTCATTTAGTTTCTGCAACTGAATAGCTTTCAAAGTGAATTTTCATTTCATGAAAAATAATGTTTTGGGATCTTTAGTTTTGCATGTTTTTTTTTCTAAATCAAAGAACCTCTCACTTTCCCTTGACTAGGATTTCATCAAAAGGAAAATATCACATTTTCATTGGTGAATGCATTAGATTATTTTGAGTCAGTCAAAATATCATCAGTTTCATCTTCATATCCCTCTGAGTAAGCAACATCCAAGTAACACATCGTTAATTAAAATCAATATAGAAATTTTTACATTTTTAGGGCTCATTCCACCAACATAGATCACATTAGTGCTTTGGAATAAGGAAGTGAGTCGGCATTCCAAAGAAATAAATAAACAGTAGAATATTGCGATAGGGATAAAATCTAGTTATTATGTTTTTTCTCTAGGAAGATCTGTTTACACAAGAGTTAAGCATGAGGTCATATCAAACCCGGTGAAGTAATCATACCTGCTTCATTGGTAAATATAGAATATTTGCACACATCACAAAAATTTTCGAAAGGTACTTGGGTTCACTTGTTAGTAAACCTCATATTTACCATTTCAAGGAGATTTCAAGGGGATTTAGCTTAGTTACTCTACTCTTGAGTGTATGGCAGACCTACAACTATCCCCCCAGGTTAAATTGTGAAAGTTGGTAACCTTAGTGACCAAGATCTTAGGGATTTTCCTAAGGTGACGGTAGAGGGAAGGTCTCTATTGTAGCTGGAGCAGAAATTGACTAGAATCACTTGGAATTTTTGGAGGGTGATATTCACTCGAGATGGCATAAGTGGAGCTACTTGCACCACACTATTTCATTACGCACGTTGTCAAGGTAACTGGTTCCATCCGCTATATTTCACATTAATTTATGCGACTTTGGATTTCATCACCAACTAGTGATTTCACTGTGAAAACAAATTGTTTGTGTGTGGTTTGACTCCTAAATTTTCTAGCGTGTGTTCATATGTTTGGTTTTTTTACTTTTTATAGGCTTTAGGTGTGATTTCTTGATATTTTTTAATTTCTTAATTAAAATTAATCATGGCTGAAATACCAAGACACTCATGGAGAATGAAGGTTAAACCCCTTGAGTACACATCAATTCAATTAGAAAAAATTAATTCTGAAAGGAAAAAATCAACAATATATGGGTCTTCAGATCTACCTAAAACATCTTTTGTGGTACAATATGAATCTGAAGTGAATCAACCTAATCAACCTCAGGAATTTGAAACAAACTTAGAAAAAACTGAACCAATAATCACTGAAATCATTATGGTAGAATCTATCATTGGTGAAGCCTCAAATACACAGTCAATTGAGCTAAAAAATTCTGGACCCGAGTCTGACATTTCAAAACCTGAGTCACCTTCATAAGTGTTGGCCCTACTCCTACTTTGCATTCACCCAAAGTAAAACTCATCATTACTAAGAATATTCCTCTTGGTCTCATTAGTATCAAATATATTATTGAAGATGACGAAGAAGAAACTCCCAGTACTCCATTATTTTATGGTGAACAGACCTTTCCATTAGACCTTCCTATTTCTCTTTTTTTACTAGATGCTTGGTACCTTACACCTTTTGACTTTGCGTATTCATCTGGTTACGGTCATCCACGATGTCGCGTTCCTTTTTACTCTCTACCCAAAAGTAATATGCCAGAAATGGATTTTGGAAGTATGTCTACTAATACATCCATGTTTTCAACTTCTCCAAAAACATTGTTATATGGCAGTCCTTCAATGCCTCCTGGATATTAGTCACTTGCTGGGAATTTTTTAGGAGTGTCTCCTTCTCTCGAAATTTCTACTATGTCAATTGATTTATTAACGTCTACTACCCAAAACTTGACCTCGAACCAATTAGTTAACATGATTTCTAGCGGTAATCCTCAAGTTAACCTAGGAGGTGGCTATAATCCACCTAGGGGACAAAAAACTCCTCCTGTAGGGAAACCTTTTGTTGGGTCATATCCTACAATTGTAGGACAACCTTTACCTAATAACTATTGAAGTTATGGTATGATGCCTTAAGCTGGTTTAGGTCAAACCTTTGTATCAAAAAACTTAGTAGGCACTCCTTATCCAAAGGTGAATAACCATTGTAACCCTTCATTTTCTCAAAAATCTTTGCAAACTACTCCAAAAATTCCCATTTACCAACATGCTCAGCCAATCGGACAAATTATTCCTACTCAAGTCCACCACCTTGTTTAGAGAATTTATTAAGTTAACCTGCAGGAATTTGTTCATCAACCAAGTAAGTAACATGGTCTGAGTAGTCCACATACTCCTATGTAATCTGTTGCAGAAACATCTATTCAACAACCTAGTACACCCCAACCTAGTACATCTATTCAACAACCTAGTGCACAAACATTTTTTCCAATTACCCCTCAAGTATCAACACAGCCTATTATTCAAGTTATCCCTCAAACTTCAGTTTATCAAGCTGGACCTATAATGAAATCTATACCTCAAATTCCTTTGGGAAAATCTGGTATAAGAAATTTGCAAACAACTTTTCAAAGCCAGCCTTTTCAGGGCCCATTCGCTCAAGGTCAGCCTTATCATAGTCAGTTATTTTAAAGCCCACCCTTGCAAGGCCAAGCCTTTTAGGGGAAATTTCAATTGTGACAGATGGGACCAAATCCGCCTTTCCAGAGTCAACCATACCCTGGTCATATGTTTGAAATACCATCTCAACCTCAGTTTGGTATTACTAACCCTGGTTACCCTGGAGGTATGAAAATTCCAACCACTTAGGCTATTCCAGGATATCTCAGATCTCCTCCTCTAGGTACCAAAATTATCCCACAGGGTTATCAATTTCCACAACAATATCCTAACCGAAAGTTACCATTTATTACAACCTTGGATTTACTAGATTTTTCTTGGTTGAAAAATGATTTGATTTACTATTTTCCTTTTTTGCCGGAAATGCACACCAATTTTCCTAGTGACATTCGGAAATTTGAAGGTAAATCAGGAGAGGAGCCTTCAAACAATGTCATGACGTGTCATCTATGATGCATATCCAATTCATTAATCGATGATTCCATTTGATTACGACGTTTTCAAAGAACCTTAATTGGTTTATCTGCGAAATGGTACATTGAGTTACCACGAGCTTCGTTTCACAATTTCAATGCCTAAGCCATTGCTTTATTGACCCATTTTCAGTTACCAATCCATTATAATACTAGTACTAAACTTTTGAACTTAGTAAAAAAAATCGTCTACTATATTCCTGATCATATCCATGAATGGAGACGTAGACGTCATTTGGTTAAAGTTTTCATTCCAGATCAGATTCTGGCCGAATGGTTTACCACGTCTTTACTTCCAAATATTACTAAAGATGTTGCCAAAGGAGGTGTTGTTTTAGAATAAAAAGTTATCGTTTGTGCCCAATACATGGACCTAGTTTACACGCAGACTGGCACTTTGCATGAAAAAATTCTAGATTTACCTCGCCCTAGTCAAATAACAACAACTCCTTCCGGCTCTCATGTCGTGGATGATGTAGTCAGTTATGTTAGTACATCTAAGAGTAAAAATAAACATTCCAAATCTAATACTCTGATTATAACTTTAACCAAATCACCTAAATGAGGCTCTTCTCCCAATAATACTTCTTATATTAACGTTGTAGATTCATCTACCATTAAAAATAAATCAATCGTAGGTAAAAATAATGGGAAGGGTAAAGTGAAACATGAAAATATGTCGAAAGATAAATCAATCAAACTGAACCATATGAAAAGAATATGAAACCTCGTTATCCTTTTTTAATCTGTGACGAAGATCATTACACCAAGGAGTACCCCCATCACGCCAAGGTAACTAAATTTATCAAAGGTTAACCCACTCCTGTTGTTTTGAAGGATCCATTTCCTTCTCAAGATAGTAAGATGGTCACTCATAATTCTTCTTCTTGGATATCATCAACAAATATCATGATGATTTATTCTCAAGTTATGGTTGCTATGAGATCTCAAGATTACATATCTAAGGGTCCTGCAAATGGAAACGATGTTGGTTCACCCAGTCAAGCTTCCACATAAATTACTCCTCCTTTTGAACCATTACAGATTGAGAAACCTATTCCTAACATGGTAATTTGATCTCCTCCTAAAGGTGTTCTTCGAAAATCATCTTTCAACCCGCATGCATGAGTTGCTCAAAATTACAACATTTTTGAAGATCTGGCTATGTCATCTTCAACAAGATTGACACTTGAAGTGATGCAGACTCGTCCAACACAAAGGAAATTACTTTTTTCATCTATAGGAGCTATTGACCCTCAATATTCTAATCTAATTATCTTCAATATAGACAATTATGTACCTAGAATTTTGCATCAAGTGGCATTCCAAATACTAGTTTTCGTTAAAACCAAATGAGTTTTCACACAGTAATTGAAAAAGGATCATCTACGTGTAGTATATCTATTTCTTTTTGGAAAGCCCTTGTTTCTCCAATTATCAATAAATACCCCATGACTTTGAAAGCCTTTGATGCAAGAGGTTTCCACCCATATGGGATTCTTAATGATATACCTATAGAGATAGAAGGTAAAATGACTGCGGTCAAAGTTGACGTTGTCGATGCTCAACTTGACTATAACCTTTTACTAGGACGAAGTTGGTCTTATGCTATTTCAGTTGTAGTCTCATCATATTTTCATACGATAATGTTTCCCCGCAAAGGGAGAATTGTCAAAGTCGGCCAACTATCTTACTATACTTTAGACCCTACCTCTATAAGTAGCATCCCTTTTATTGGAAAGTCGATTACTCCATATGAATATTTTTGGGGTAGGTTTTCTCAAGGATTCATATCTGATGGGAGATTTTACTATACCTACACCAAATTTTCCTCGTAATGTTTCCCATGTCAACATGATTACATCAAGGACAGTTTCATCACCTTATTCTTTGATTGTGCCTTAAGAGTCTGAGTTGGTTATGTACAACAGAGAGATGCCTTTAAGCCCCTTTAAATTGTCTTACCGGGTAGTTCAATCATTGTCTAACCCATTATCAACTGAAAATAATGAATTGAATGTGATAAATGATGTATATTCTCATTTATCACGTTTAACACCAGTATCTTTTCCTAATCCTTTCAATCAAATATTTCCATCTTACAAGAGTATTATGGAAGTCATGATTTTTGATGAATTGACATGGAACGATCATCGTCATCGTTCATCCTTTCTACCTAAACTTGATAAAATCAAGAATTTTTTTTCATCCATATTTTCGGCTGAAATCATCGATAGTCCTTAATATCCTATGTCAATCCTTCATTCAGATTCGGAAAATAAATTAGAAAACATATATTCAATCATAACCATTAACAGTTAAACCTATAATTATTGAAAACATTCATACGAGTACTTCGTGCTCTCTTGATGAAATCAACACATATAAGAACCAATTTCAGGAATTCCGCAACATTTTTTCCTGGTCCTATGATGAAATTCCAAGAATTGATCCCACTATTATGATTCATGGAATTAAGGCATATCCAGATGCTAAGCCTGTCAGAAAAATATTACGTCTATTTCATCTGTGGAAAGCTGCTACTATTAAGGATGAGGTTGAAAAATTACTCATAACAAGTTATATTTACCCTATTCCTTTAACTGATTGGGTATCCAATATTGTTCTAGCGAACAAGAAACATGGGAATATTCGAGTATGTTTCTATTATATGGACATCAATAGATCTTGTCGAAAGGAAAATTACCCTACCCCTTACATCGACCAAATTATCAATGATTGTGTCGGAAACGAAATCTTTTCATTTATGGATGAATTTTCTGGATATAATCAGATAAACATACTTCATGTCGATCATCCCAAAACTGTGCTCATCTATCCATGGGGTAATTTTCCCTATCGCAAAATACTGTTTGGATTGAAGAACACTGGTGGAAATTTTCAAAGGGCCATGTTGTACACATTTCACGATATCAAGCATATTGTGAAACCCTACCTGGATGACTTACCAACTCATTCATTGAGATGGAAAGATCATCCTATGTATTTGAAATATATTTCCATTCAATGTAGGCATTTCAATATTCATTTGAATCCACATAAGTGTGTATTTTGGGTACAATCAGGATGATTATTGGGATTTGTCATTTCAAAGGAAGGCATTCATGTCGATCCACTTAAGGTCAAGGCCATTGTCAATCTTCCTCCTCCTTCCAATCTTTGCCAACTCCAAAGTTTGTGAGGGAAAGAAAAATTTTTATCTAGATTTATTCCTAACTACACTGAGTTAACTAAATCTTTTACTCGAATTTTGAAAAACAACATTCCATTCATTTGGGACAAGCTTTCTAAAAAATATTTTGATGCATTAAAAAAGGCGTTGATCCATGAACCGTTACTGTATCTGCCTGATTATCATCAGGATTAATTTTTGTATTTAGCTATATCTCATGTCACCATTGGCATGGTATTAGTTCAAGAAGATTAATATGATACTGAAAATGTGATTTACTATTTAAGTAGGAATCTCACGCTAATCGAAATAAAATATGCATATGTGGATAAATTAGCCTTGGCAGCAGTCAAGTTGTCCAACATTTTTGACACTACATACTTTTATGAAAAATAACCACGATATCTTATTGCAACCCTATGATGTACATTCTGACTCAACAATTACTAGGGGGAAATACTCTAAATGGATTGCTATCCTCCAAGGGTTTGATTTGGAATTAAAAATATATAAATCTAAGAAGTCTTTAGTATTTACCGAATTATTATGTGACTTTCTCTATACTGAGTCTTAAACCATAGTAGAATATCATCTTCCTGATGAATCCATGTTTCTAATCAGTACTCTCGATCCTTGGTATGGATACATCATTATATACCTTCAAACTCAAATATTTCGGCCCCAATTGTCACGAAATGGTCGTCGTAGAATCCAATACCAATGAATATACTATTGTTGGCAATACTATTTATCATCGTGGTGTTTATTCTATCTTTTGACATTGTTTAACACATGAGGAAGCCGCAAAGGCCTTATATGACTTCCATTCTGGAGCATGTGGTGTTCATATGTCCGGGTTTTCCATTTCCCAAAAGATATTGCGTGTTTTTTATTTCTAGCCATCACTCTTTAAATATTGTATAACTACAGTTAGGAAATGCCATAATTGTCAAAAAAATTATCGTAAGATGCGTGCTCCTCCAGCTCCTCTTGACCCAATCATAGTTGTCGGTCCATTTACAAAATGAGATATTTATTTTGTTACATGTAACCCTCACTTGGTCGGGGGGCATGGGCATATTATTATCGTAGTAGATTATTTTACGAAATGGGCCGAAGTGATACCTACATTCAAGAACGACGGTGAAACCGCAACTATTTTCATATTCAATCATATGATTTCTAGGTTTGGCATACCCCACACCATGTTTAAAGACCATGGTAGCCACTTTCAAAATTTATGATGATCGAGATTTCTACTCAGCTCGGCTTGCACCATGACAACTCTACTCCTTATTATCTGCAATCAAATTTCCAGGTTGAAGTTGTGAACAAATTTGTGATCAACATGATCAAATGGATTTTAGACATTCATAAACATAACTGGAATACCATTCTTTTTTCATCCTTGTGGGCATACTGTACCTTTGTGAAAATGTCGACTAGTTTTACTCCCTTCCAGCAATTTTTCCAATTGAATGTGAAACTTCTTCATTAAAACTATCCATTGAGTTATTAACAGCTACCTCTATAGAGGAAGAACATTTTTTCTACTTAGCAAAATATATGAAACTCGTCGTAATACTGCACTAGCTAGCGAGGCTCATAAGAAGCATGTTATGGCTTAGTATGATCGAAACGTTAATCTTCACATTTATTTGGAAGGTGATCTAGTCTTGGTCTATGATCAAGCACATGATTAACTAAGCGTTGGTAAATTCGAACCTATGTGGCATGGTTCTTACATTGTCAAACATGTACTAGCTAAAGGGGCCTATGAATTAGTTCATTATCATGGTGTCCCTTTAGGAGAGCCCAGAATGGTCTCTAACTGAAGAGATATTATACATGATCTATCTTGTAGAGATTATTTTTACATTACTTATACTTTTATGAGTGTGTGTTGTTGATTTTCATTTTTTGCAATTTTCTACTACTTTTCCTGCTTATATTGATTATTTTTGGTTTGCAGATGTCAATGTTTCCTCAGGATTACATTGGCTTTATTCATGGCACTAGTCATAGTACTCAGAATTTATCTTCCACAACTTGGGTCATCTACTCACCCACTAATGAGTTAGTTTCTATTCATGGCATATGCCTCGATAAAACAAAAAACAACATATCAGAATATAGTGCAGTCATTGAACTATTATCTAAGTCCATCACATTTGGCATTCGACATTTGATCATTATTTTATATTCACAACTCATTGTATTACATTTAAACGATGTATATATAGTTAGAAGTCCATCCATGTTAAGAATGTTTTTACGGGCCCGTCTCTTCAAAAGGTAGTTTGATTATATTCAATACCAACACATTTCAAGAAATTTAAACACACGAGCTGATGCATTAGACAATCAAGTGTTAAATCAACATTTGCACATTTGTAAATAAAACAATATGTTATCCATATTGAAAATGATACTCTGAGAATAAAAGTAGTAGTTCTTATTGAGAAAAATAGTCTGTAGAGAGTGTGTTACAAAAATATCATCCAAGGACATAAGGCTCTGTGAGCTTTATTATCCGAATATGCTGATAAAAAAATCAAAATGTAGCCCTAAATGACTGTCAACTATCCATGAGATGATCACAGTATCAAACTATAGCGCAAGACACTCGGCACAACAATCGCCTAATCAGTTCTAGAACCCCAACCACGTGCCTTTGGTACTAGAGAGGTAGGTCATCGATCCCAGTCTCTAGGATGTCTATTGTAAGCCTATCCAATTTGTGCTCCAACTTGGTCAAAGCCTCTGTTGTATCTGAATGTGGTACTAAAACTTCTATAGGATGGTCTCCTCGCTTGTCAAATCGTCGTAGCTCTATTGGTCGAGTTGGGCCCACATCTGCATTATAATTTTGATAATTAACCTTGGATGTTAAAAAATAAAAATAAAAGAACATAAAATATCAAAATGAGGCTTTTTTTTACCTAAATCCCCCCCACTCCATTACAACTAGGAGTGGTATATCTAGATCGCCCCTATAGTCCATCCTTGCATATGGGAAGTATTCACTCACAAAAATCTAGCTTCTCATCCACACAAAAAACTAAGGAGTATATCTCACAATCGGGCCGCCATCGTCACCATGATGATCCATCAACGAAACCAACAACACCATGCGTGGATCTATGGTTCTTGTCTCATCAACGAGAATCGGCTATGGGATGATGAGTTATTATACAATATTTTTTCGCGCTGGACCCTCTCTCATGCCCTGATTTGTTGAAATTTTCCCCAAATTACACAAAGTGACAAAATATATTAATGTGTTCATCACTAAAACATGATCAGAGCATCCCTGAAGAACAAAAGAAGAAATGCCTTGAAGAAATTCTAGAAAGGCTTGCCAAAAAACCTATTTTTAGGCCCATCGTGGTCCTCATGACTTATGCCTCGCGCTTGTCACCTTCACCATTATATGTGTCTAGCACTGCCAGCACAGGAATTTAAGTGAAAAAAGCGCTTTGCTCCTCTTCAGGAAGTTACTCCAAAAATGGAGGAGAAGCTTCTCTTACTTGAATCCTCGAGAATGGATAATTGGTTACAGGTGAATAAGAATTGGGTTGAGATCACCCTTTTCAATCCTTTTATCCTACTATTAGGGATATTCCCCTTAATATGTGTACCTTCTTCCCCCTTCTGTGGATCCCTAACTCCCTCTCCTTCCCTCTGAATGAATTCCTTACTTTCCTCAAAGGGTTGATCCTTGCTAGTGGATCTTTGTTGGTTGATCAATGTTGGTTTCCATCCTTGCACTCAGTTGTGCCTAAATGTTGCCTTTTTGTGAATGAGAGAGGAGTTCTTGAAGGTCTTGGCTAGGACTTGGAAACTCTTCCAAAGGAATCTTCCAACATCAAAGCTTAAGTGGTTCTATGCTTCCCTTACTTTATATTAATAATACATTGTTTGTTTTCTTCCCATAAATGTGTAAATCATTACTCATTTAGTGTGATACTCTTTATCTATCATATAGTTTATGTTAGAATGAATTATGCTATGTATGTTTTTTTTTATCTATGTTTGATCTTCCTTGCAACAGAAAGTGAGGTAGGCCACTGTATTACTTACTATGTTTAGGAAATTTTACACATATTTGTCTAATTTTTTGCTAGATCCTTCCTTTAGGACTAGAGAGATCACTTCTATCCACAGAAGGGATTTTCTATACAACAAAATGGTGACTCCGGTGCAGAGGATATATCCCTTTCAACCTGCCTTTTTCATTTGGTATTTTTAATTATTTTGGTCAACCTTTCAATGATCCTCCATTTTAATTTCTTTTGAGTTTGTACTCTGAGTAGTCTACGTTTTAGGGTATCAGGTCTAGCTTTATTCTCAAACTTTGCTTGTTCTTTTCAATAATTTCTTGATCAACGCATTTTCTACCAAAAATAGCCGCGTTGTCAACGTTTCTTTTGCCATTAAACAATCACGCTTGAACCTCTCCTTCTAACTATGTACCTGCACTGGTCTTTGAATTTGAATTTTTTTTTAGGTTTTTGTCTAAAGGCCTAGTGTGTCCTAATCTTTGAAGTCATCCTCCTACTCTATGTGCATCAAATTTTTTCTGTTTGGTGTTAGTTTCTTTGTGGTGTGAAAAATTCCATCCCATACTTGAAATAATGAAAGTGAATTTGGTTGAGTCTTTGATTCTTTGATTCAATTAAAATTGTTGTTCGTTACTTGTATGTTTGGAAGGAATATTGATTTGCTGTTGATTTAGAAATATTAGTTCTTTTGATACCATAAAAGAAATCGATTTTGCATTTATTTAGTTTTCATCTCAAAGTTTAATTTTTGTAAAGTGCATTAGATCACATTGCATTGAAAAGTCGTTTTGATATTTATCTTTGAACATAGATTACATTGTTTAGTGATTGGAAACTGAAAAGTGCATTGAGTGCATTCTCATTCAGTGAAAAGAAAAGGGGAATTGTGCATAGATTACATTTTCATAATTTTTAGGGGAATCGTGCATAGATTACATTGCATGCTATGGCATCCTTTAATGCTTTCAACTGAATTGGAATAGTGAAAGTGAAAGATCTAGTTAGGAATTTCTTTTTTGCTGCATTCTTGAGTGTTTTACTATTGTCTGAATCTCTTCCCTCTAATATATAGCCTTCATCGAAATGGAAAGAGTCTTTTCCTCATATTAGTTGCATTATAGCTATGTTCAAGTGACATTGATTTTAAGCCCTTGAAATTGAAACATAATTCAAGACAACTTAGAATTTACCTCAATTCACCTAAGGAGCATTTGGAATATTAAAGAAAACATTTATAGGTTTAGGCTACAGACATGTCTCGGAAAATGTAGGATTTGTCGTTGATTGTCAGCGTTGTATCCCGAGGGTGATATCTCGTTCCGTGTGTGGAAGTGTATAGGACTGTTCTCTAGTACTTTATGGTGCATTAGAGGCGCTCTATGCATGATAACTATATGGTAATGCTCTCATTGAATGGTTACACATTATAAATCACTACTATAGATTGCACTCCCACGTACCATCACATATATTTTTGGATTCCCCACTAGGTTTTTATCCAACCATAGGTAATCAAGTCATCTGCCTTGTAAACCATGATACACCGAACACAACAGTCAGGGAGATTGGTTGCAGTACGTCAAGTCCTTCATTATCCAAGGTGTATATCACAGTTCATGGTTTCTTGGTAATCCTTTATGCCTAACTTACTCATTTTTTGATTTATTTTGTTGTTGATTTGTAAAATCAATCAATCGCGGAATAGCATCATCCCTGTTGAACAACTCCTTAGTAGATCTTAGGTTGAGACTAATGGCAACATTTCCTTATTTTACCAATCAAGGAAACCCCTTAGATGAAAATCCTAGTCGTTTTCCCTCTTTTGGAAATATTGGCTCTCCTTATATGGCAATGTTGTCCCTTCCAGGATTAACCATTGGTGTTATCACCAAAAAATTGATCACCTAACCATTTCTAACTAGGTGGATTGAAGTACACCATGTAAAACCAATTTTTACCATCGTAAAATTGTTTTCATTATAAAAAATAATTTAATAAACCATATTTTATTAAGTTATTTTTTATTAAAACAAAAAACCCAATGAGGAATAACTAAATAGATCATTATTTATTTGATTTTCCTTTAGGAATAATTAATTAAACCATTGTTTAACTAATATTCCTTATCACATTTGACCCAATTATGAGAAATAATTAGATAAATCATTATTTTTCTTATTTTTCTCTAGGAATAATTAATTAAATCATTATTGAGTTATTATTCCTTATTAAATTTGACTAAATCACCTAGGAATAATTAAACAAATCATTGTCTGTTTATTATTCTTTAACCAAATTCTTGAAATGATAAATAAATAATTTATTTTCTTATTATTTCTAAATAAAGTTATTTAACCAATTTAAATATCTTTTCCCTCCAACAAAATATAATAAAATATTCCAAGCGTTTAGATCTAGATTATGGTTAATAATATTATATTATTCTCCATTTTTTAAGATAACTCAATATTTTGTTATAAATAGGAGGGTTTTTCCATTCATTCTTCACATTGATAATTGTCATTGTCGCTATCATTTTCTTTTTCCATTTGAGCTCCCACTTGAGTTCATCACATATTTGGGTTTTCTACATCATTGAGAGAGATAGAATATCGAAGCTGAAGTATTGAGGACAACCAAGACCCCATCCCATTGAGGGAGACTAGTACTACAAGGAAAAGATCCTCTAGCAGAGGTTATAAAGGAGGTTTTTAGTGTTATAAAATTGCCCAAAATTGATTCTTTCAAACTAAGTGTGAGTATATTTAACATGTTGTTATGAACATCGTTTCATTGGAAGTTTGTCAAGAAAACATTTGCCACAACATCTGTTTTTTGTAACGGAGATTTTGATTAACCTGCTAACGGAACTTCAACACAACTAAAAAATACTGGGTTGTCGAAGGTTTTTATGAATGTTTTTTTATCAGTGCGCAGTTCATGTGTGAACACATCGGTGCATTTTAAACAATATGCACCATTCAGTAAACATACTAAGCATCGGGAAGTAAAACAAAATTCTCAAGCCACGGTGCGTTTACATATGCAACATCACACTGCGTGTCACCAACAAATATTCACCGGGCCAAAAGAAGGTGCATGCACTGGTGTTATTCGGATTATATTTGTAAAGCACGGAGGAATTTTAACGCAAATAGTATCGGTGCATTACAAATAAAAATGCACAGGTACATTGAGGCCAAATAACACCAGTGCATGCACCTTTTATCCTCCCGGTGTGTATTGGTTGTGTACACCCCCGGGTCGTTAAGGTGTAAAAACACACCGGCATGTTAAAGGAAAACCATACCAGTGCATGAAATGCATATCTTCCCGGGTCGTAGTCGTCGATAAATCACACTAGGCGTTATAATTGGTATTGGCAGGTTTTTCAAAAGCAAGGCTCTCATAGGTCAGTATAAAAACCCTGGACCTGTGCTCATTAATACACTAATTTACTCAAGGCTCATTTTATTTTTTAAAACAAACATCGACCTGTGATAGTGCAATTATTGTGATTTTTAAAAATATAAAAATAAATTTTTTAATTAAATAAATAATAATAATAATAAATTAATTAAGAATTAAATAAATAATAATAAAAATAATATAATAAAAATAAAAATAAAAATAAAAATAAATAAATAAATAAATTAATTGATTAATTAAATAATTATAAGAGTTTTTAGGAATGAAGGGCAGGAATCCAACATCTGCTAATCATCCACCCATCATCTCGTTGAGGTTGACCGTCCTCTTTTCGATTTCCAGGGCTTCTCTCAACTTGCGGTGGTAGAAATGGTCAATCTTCGCAATGACCTCAGCATCTTCAATGCAAATGTGATGATTTGTCTTCTCAGCATGCTCCGCTAGCGCAGAGGAGTGTGATCTACTATGCTTCAGGTCAGCAACATGTTCTTGAATTCTTTGACTAATTGACCGACTAGTTTCACCAATGTAAGGGGTCCCACAGGAACAAGGAATCAAGTAAACACCCTTACCATCCTTCGGGCAAATCGGGTCCTTAACTGATCTAAGCGAACTCCGAATGGTCCGGGAGGGCTTAAAGGCTGAGGAAACATTATGTTTCTTTAGAATCCTAGCGATTTTATCTGTAGTACCTTGGATAAACGGAAGGTGAACTCCAGACAACCGACCACAGGGTTCTTTTTTACCCTTAGGACCTTTTTCCGCTTTTCGAAAAGCTTTAAGATATTGACTCTTGTTATAACTGTTCTTGTAAAAACTTTAAGAAGATGATCCTTTTCACCTTCAAAGTGGTGTTCATCAGAGATTCTAAAGGCTCTGGTGGCTAGGGTGCTAAGAACACCAAGCTTCTGAGCAGGGAAATGGTGAGAACTAGCGGAGCATGATGAGAAGACAAATCATCACATTTGCATTGAAGATGCTGAGGTCATTGCGAAGATTGACCATTTCTACCACCGCAAGTTGAGAGAAGCCCTGGAAATCGAAAAGAGGCCGGTCAACCTCAACAGAGATGATGGGTGGATGATTAGGAGATGTTGGATTCCTGCCCTTCATTCCTAAAAACTCTTATAATTATTTAATTAATCAATTAATTAATTAATTAATTAATTTTTATTTTTATTTTATTATTTTTATTATTATTTATTTAATTCTTAATTAATTAATTAATTTTATTTTTATATTTTTATTTTTATATTTTTATATTTATATTTTTATATTTTTATATTTTATTTTTATTTATTTATTATTTATTTATTTATTTTTTAATCTATTTATTTATTTTATTTTATTTTATTTTATTATTATTATTATTATTTTATTTTATTTTATTTTATTTTTTTATTTTTTTAAATGATAATTGTTTGATGAATTTTGGAATCACATAGCATTTAATTATTAAAATAAAATAATTATATATATTCAGACTATAAATATTTACTATTTTTAACAATTAATTTACTCGATATATATATATATATATATATAAACATCTATTATATTCTTTAAATATATTAAATTAATAATTATTATTTTTATTAAAATAAATATAAATATATAAAAGAATATATAAAATTCAAAATTTAAAACTTTAATAATTTGATTTACTCTTTTTAATATAGATTAAAAATTAAATAAAATAAATATTATTATTTAAGTTAAACTAGCCGTTATTTTACAAATGGTTAGTGGTAGCTTTACTTTCTATTTAAAAGGGTTATTTGATCAGATTTTCCATCTTGTCATGATGATGAACCATTGGGCTGGTTCAAGCAGCGTCGACAAATAAGCAAAATTCCTAATAAAATATTAATATTAATATAACACTTTTTAAATAACAAGAAAGTATTTAAATATTTAACTAAAAACATATAAATACTTATTTAGAATTTAAAAAAACAAGCTAAATAAAATAAATAAATAAAATTGAGTATGAAAATAAAAACATCAAAATTTTGGGCGTGGATAACCTATTTGCATTCAAAAAAAAAGATCTATGTACGCGTCTTTTCACGCGCAAGTGAATATAAGAAGCCATCAAAATTCGGCATCGATGGAAGAGATGTCGCAAATATCAGCGTGAAAAAGCCGCACTCCATAGAAATTCAAGAAATGGCGGACAGAAGCTATTTAACACAACGAAGTGCATGGACCACAAACAAAAGCGGTGAACTGGTTTTAACTGGACCCCATGCCAAGGACTCCAACATAAACATTGTGAGAGATTTTTTCATTCCCTGGTACATGATCAGCCCTAATTCCCACCCTTACTCAGAGACAAACCCTAGCATAATCACACTCAAATTCCAGGCCGGAATTCAATCAGAGAATGCAGTGGCGATAAATTGCCATGTGGGCGCCTTGAAAGCATATTTCAACCAAGAGGAAAAGATCCAAAAGTTCAAAACTGTGGCACTGAATACACTGAAATTCCATCCAAACACAGGCAGAGAAGTATTGTCATGGATATACAGCAGAAGATCTTGTTTTTGCAGCAAGGATGAGGTAGACAATGTTCTTGAATTGGCTGATCAGTTGGGCATTCATGATCTGAGTGATGCAATCATTGGCAACCATTTGATTGAGATAATGACAGCTCTATACTCCATGCCCATCATGTGCACTTTTCAGAGTGCCAATATTGACTACAGGTCTCACAGCCACTTAAGGCTAGGGTTTCATCTCTCTGGTAACAGTTACTATCATATACAAAAACCTAATTTACAAGAAACCCTAATTTACACCATCACTGCTCCAAATTCTAGGGAGAAATGGCCTCATAGTTTCCAATCCTTATTAGATTACTTGCACACAATATCAAAGAACAGCCTTGAACTCTATGAAATTAGATACTCTCAGATCAATTCAGACATTCAGAAGAGACACTGCCACTCGTTCTTGTACAAACCCAACCAGTTTCGGCTACAGATTCTCACAAAGAACCACGAGGGCATCAAGGAAGCCATTGCAAGAACCAGAGAGGAAGTCGTGTATTCTTTTTCTGTGGAAAAGCCTGGTTTCTTCTTCAACATTCTGGAAATCCAACCCTATTTTACCTTCTCCTGTGCCGCTTACAATGGCCTGCTGAACTTCATGAGAGAGTACTCCATAGATAGCCCCACTGGCTATGCTCTGGAAATAAGGAAACCTGAATTACACACATTACAGAAACTCATGGGCGCTGTGAATCTGATGGGTTTTTCTCCCCTCGACAGTGTTTTTTATGTTGTTCAACCAGACCGGCTAGGCATGTTGAATGTCATGGAAAAGTTGCAGGACTCGACAGAACCCTTCCCCCCTCTGCCTGATATCAAGATCGTTGAAGTCTCTGATCCAGGGCATCTTCAAGTTCCCAATTAGGTCAATGATTTCTTTTTCAACTGAAGAAATCTTGTCTGAAGAAAATCTTGTCTGGAAGCCACTCTCAGATATACATATATGAATTTTTTTTTCAAGTGAAGAAATGGGATTTGGAGCTACTCTCAGATATACATAAGCTTGTGAAGAATTAGACCACATGACTTGGAGACCAAATTTCCCACTTAATTCTGCGAGGGTACTAATTGGGTAAAAATCAACATATTTGCTTTTGCTGTTTATATTGGTTGAATTGCTTCATTTTATGCATACGCCTTCGATATTGTTCACACGTTCCCTGCCAGCTTATGTTGATTGTGAAATTGTGCAGTATAGCCTTTTCTTTTTGCCAGCTCTTGCTTAGATTTTATATCATGCACTGCCTCTAAATTTCAAGAGCTCTGAGGTTGCAATAGATTGTTCAGAGCTCGTGAGGCTGGTGAAGAAAAATGATCCTTCTATTCAACTGGGACAAATACATGCGAACTTTTACTTGGAAAAGAAAATGGTAAATCAAATAAGAAATGTACTCATGAATGCTGGTGATTGATTTAGATTAAGATTAATTGATTTGATTTATGAGATTTAATTGTTAATTAACTGAAAGTAACTTAATTATGCATCAACACTCAGTAAAAGGCCTTTGTTTTATAAAACAAAATTAAATTAAAATAATAAATTTTGAAGGAATGGAATTTGATTTTCTTTCAAATCATATAAAAATCAATTAAATATTTTAAACATAAACCTAATAAATCACAAACATGATAAAAATCAATTAAATAGGTTCCCCAATTCTCAATGTATCCGTTTTTTTTTTCTGGTTTTCCTTCCTTCGAGATATTTTTATTCATTTTATTGTTTTTTTCCATTTTAAATATATTTTTTAATTTAAATAAATTTAAATTTTGTAATTTTAAAATATATATTTTTAATTAAATTTTTTTTTTTTTTTAATATGGATTTTTAAGATTTAATTTGTTTTTTAAAGAATAAAATTTCATATAAATCAATTTAGTTTCATTTTAAATCATTTATCTAACCAATTAGAAGAATCAAATATCTTTTCATTTTAAAAAAGGTTTGTATATCAAAATATTTAATACTTATAGACGCTTGGTAGATCTATAGTTAAAATAGATCTACATTGGTGTACCTTTACGTTAAAAGTAATTATTTTAATTCAATTTTACTGAAATGACTTGACAGATTGTGGCATATGTAGAAAGCCTCATATGAATAAGTAATAGACATGAAAGTTTATTTTATTTTAAATTTTATGAATGAAATTAGTTATGGTCAACCATGAAAATTAATGAAGAAAAAATATTCTAAATGAGAAATTCACTTACTAAAGAGTTATTCTTCTCCCTAGAGATAAATTATCTTAGTTAGAGAAAATGGAGCTAAAAGGGTGTAAGGAAAAACCTGACTTAACCAAAAAAAGGAAATTGTAAAAAGTTTGTACTAGAGACTATTGAGAGAAGACACTACATTGTCCTAAGAAATTCTTAAACTGGGTGGCTAGTGGAGTTCCTAATTAAGCTTGTGAGGTCTCTGAAATCCTAGATAAGAAACTATGAGTTGGATAAGTCCTAAATGGAACTAGAGTGGCCCCTATCAAGAAGGTTGTTCTGGTAGTAAAACTGATAGGGGATATTATGTTGGTTGTGTGAGTAATCTTTTAAGTTTTCTGTGAATAATGTAAATGATTTGAAAGAAATTATGAAAATGAATTGATATGAGTAAAACTAATAAATTATTTCTACCATGAGTTAGATTTAGTCACCAAACCTAATAGCCAGAGACGGTTCTAAACTCTAGTTAAGCACATGCGCTAGTAGGTAAGGCCCACCCTGGTTCTCTTCTCTTAGATAAATAAGGTCAGGAAAATCTAAAACTATCTTCAACTAAGAATAAATACGACATGGAATCTCAGACATTTTATGCAGGGCAAAAATCTTCAAAAACAAATTTATTCATTTATATAGTCGCAATATCCATGTAAGGAAGAGGTTATATATATATATATATATATATATATATATATATATATATATAAAACCGATAATGCATTGAATAAAATCCGGTTCGTTGACAAACATTTGGTGCGGAAGTTTATAATAGAAAATCCTAGATTTATTTAGAACCGATTGTAAAGGAAACTTGGGGGTAATCCCATGGAATAAACCCATTCATATGATAAAAGAAAGGAATTATTAAGTAGTAAACAATCTAAAAAATTAATTCTCAATTGTAAATAGAAATTTTCAATCGACAAAAGACCATTAGACGGTATTGCCAATAAACCATGAAGCAATAGAAAAACTTCTTATCAAAAGCTCTAAGGGTTTCAAAAATAAAACATAACTTATACATTTTGAATAAGTAACGAAAGCCTATGATATGAGTTGATAATGAAAAATAAACTAATAGTTGTAATCATCTTACATGAAAGAAACAACTCGAGTTGATATAGTTAGAAACCACAAGGATACATACAAGGAAACTTAAAAATAAAAATTCTCGTTTGTGTAAATATTCATAACTGTACCAGTATGAAGATATGATATACAGAGACCCATGAGAGAGATCAGGTTGAAACTTAATAGAAAACTATTCTAAAGTCTTTAGTGGCCAATATGCCATATATATATATATATATATATATATATATATACCCATTAAGTTTCAAGTAAGCATGACGGATGGTAGTCTTGTCGAGGCGAAAGTTTCCAATTATGAACCTATTGATGGTGTTGGATATCGCCAAGACACAGGGCTGTCCCTCATGTGAATTCCTAAATAAAACTCACAACGTTTGGAATAGGAGCCCCATCTCGAGAATCCTCAACCTAGCCACCATAACAAAAAGGTTCACCTTAGTTTCAACGTATAATTTAAGAGATTATATACATAGAGCTCGAACAAGCAAGTAAGTTGACATTGTTAAAAACCGATTGCAATGTGTAAAAGGAGACCTTCACAAGCGGGAGACTAGAGTCAGTCTTTCAAAGTAATAGTATTAACTTAAGAAAGACACACGAGAGCATGAAAATATATGTTAGCAAAATAGTTGGCATAATGATTATTAAAGAAAATACAATACACATTCAACAATATAAGTACTAAAGCCACCAAACTATTTCAATTTCTCTAGTACATATGAGCACAACATATGCCTTAAACATCCCAAGAATAGTCCTAAAACATTCGCCATACATGCATAAAAATGTGTTGGCTCATTGAATTTCAATTGGATGAAAGATCCAAGTACACAGTTACAAGATGAGGCACTAGTTCTAGTAGTGGAACATTAAGTCACTTCTTGTTGAGATTCAACAAGAAGATCCTAGCGAAAATTAAGCACCTACACTAGGATGGAGCCTCAGGATATTTTTAGGTGTATGTCTATTTATAGATGTATGTGCAAATTCTATTTATAGATTGCATGTCTATTTATAGATGCATGTCTGTCTATTTGGACAATAAACTATATTCTATTCTCAATGAGCACTTGGAAATAGTTAACTGAAGTGGAAAATCAGTTAGCTAAAGGAATTTCGAGTTAAGTGGTTGGTTGGTGGGACATGCAGGTTGAATTAGTTGTAACTGAGTGATTCGAAGTTGTAACAGAGTTTGAAGTGCATTTATGCAAGTTGTAAAGTTGTTTAACTCAGTTAAATGAGTTAAACTCAGTTGTGCTAGTTGTAACTGAAGATACACTAGTGAGAGATCAAATGAATTAATTATTAATTAATTCATAATCAGTGGTCTCACATGCAACTAAAGATTTACTATTATTAACTGCATGCATGTCAGACCCAGTGGAGACCCAATTGAGTTCTAGGCGAAAGGGAAGTAAACTATCAGTTGTGACATTATTCGGTTGCGCACATGTAATGGCAACACTCGAAGACAATGGCTTGAAGGAATTCATTGAAAAAGATGTTCCTAAGCCAAATGTTGCAGATGCTACCAAACTTGATGCATGGCAAAAGAAAGTGGCAAAGGCAAGGAGGATCCTGTTGGAGGGACTATGAGACCACATTGTCTCAAGCCTCCATGGGAAAGCCAAACCATATGCTATGTGGAAGGCTTTGATTGATCTATTCCAAAGCAGCAGCGACCATAGGAAATTGGTGCTCAAAGATAAACTCAGAGAGATCAAGATGGAAAAGGGCGACACCATTCCAAAGTATCTCACAAAGTTTGTCCAATGTCGGGATGAACTAGGGAGTGTGGGAATAATTGTTGCTTATGATTATTAGGTGAGCTTGGCTCTCTTGGGACTTCCTAAGAGTTACCAGTTATGAAGACTCTGTCAACGGATGGGAAAATTTGTCGGATTGGGAATGATTGTGGCCGAATCTGGTGAAGTAGGAGTTCATGCGGAACACCAGAGATGGCTCTTCATCAAAGAATGATGATGAAGAGGATTTTGTTTTGGCTTCCAAGGAAAAGAAGGGGAAGGGGAAGAAATTCCATTCTAAATCCGAGTCTAAAGGCAAGAAGCTAGATTTTTCCAAAGTGAAGTTCTTTATCTATTACGAACATGGGAATCTTGCTACTAACTGTCCACAAAAGAAGAAGAACAAGAAGGTTGTTGGAGTTGCAGCTGGTGAGGCCTTTACCTCACAATTTGAGCTTTAATTCTCTTTGATTTCATGCATGGTGTCAAGTGCATTGGGATCGGTGTGGTATTTGGATAGTGGCAATTCCTTTCACATGACGGGAGATAAGGAACTTCTCAGTGACTTGGAGGAGAAAAATCTCCAAATGCATATAGATATGGGCAACCAAGGACAGTACAGTGCTACAGGGATTGGTACCATTACCTTTTAGAGGGAGTCAAGTAAACCATTTCAATTGAAAGATGTTATGCATGTTCCATGTCTGAAGAAAAATTTGGTCTCAGTCGTAATGTTGGAGGATAGAGGTTATGAAGTTATTTTCAGTGATGGAAAAGCTTTCTTACGACATAAAACAATGGGTAAAGCCAAGAGGACAACGATTCGAGTTAAGAATCTCTACAAATTGGAGGTAAATGGTTGTGCTGCCATGATGGGCAAGGCAGAAAAAGTGGTGAGCCAGGATGAGGGCGAATTATGGCACAGGATATTGGGCCATCTTCATCATGGAGCCTTGAAAGTCATGCAACAAATATCTACTGGACTTCCAATGGGAACACTTACTGAGTTAGATCAGTGCAAGGGTTGCACCATGGGGAAGTATGTAAAGTCCACCTTTCATGAGAATGAGAACCATACTTCGGGGATCCTTGAGAAAGTTCACACAGACGTGTGTGGACCGTTCTCGGTTGCTTCAACAACAAAACATAAGTACTACGTAATATTTGTTGATGAATTTTCTTGTAAATTTTGGATCTTCTTCATGTAGAAGAAGGATCAAACATTCTCAAAGTTTTGTGAGTTTAAGGCATTGGTGGAGAAAGATTCGGGAAAGCAAGTGAAGGCTCTTAAGTGTGATAATGGTGGAGAATACATCTCTAACGAATTCAAGAACTTCTGCAACAAAGAAGGAATTTGAAGAGAACTCATAGCACCTCATAACCCATAGATAAATGGGGTCGCGGAGAGAAAGAACAAAACTATCGTGGGTGCAGCACGAACGATGTTGCATGATCAGGGCCTACCAATGCATTTGTGGGCGAAAGCATGCAACACTGAGGTTTATGTGCAAAACCATTTTCCTCATAGAGTACTTGGCATGATTACACCTAAAGAAGCTTTCACTGGTAAGAAACCGAATGTTTCACAGACTAAGATTTTTGGCTCATCTGTTTATGTGCATGTGACCAAGGACGCTAGGAAGAAGTTGGAGCCAACTGTTGAAGTTGGGAATTTTTGTGGGGTACATAGAAACACCCCATAATTATCGTGTGTATTTTCCAAATAGTCAAATGACTGTTGTGCAGTGGGATATAAAATTCAATGAGGGGAAATCCATGCGATTGTCGCTTGAGAGGGAGTTGGACTTGCATGTGGAAGAGGAAATGTTGGTTCCTAAAGATGAGTCTCTGGATGTGGATCAGCCACGGGAGGAGGTTCATGGAGTGGAGGATTCCACTCACGTAGAGCCATCCATCAGAAATGGCAGAAGGCGTACCACGGAAGATGATAGGCTGAGACTTGATGTTGCACATAATGTAGGAGCCCCTACTTCACAACACAGACAAAGAAAATCTTCTTACTGATTTACTGGATACATGGCTCTCATGAGAAAATATATTTTGATTGAACCATATTCCTTTCAGGAAGAAATGTAGGAGCCCACATGGGTAGATGCAATAGTGGAGGAGTATGACTCCATTGTCAAAAACAGTGCTTGGGAAATTGTTCCAAGGCCGGTTGATAAATTAGTGGTAGGTTCGAGATGGATCTACAAGGTAAAGCACATTATTGATGTGAGTGTGGAGAAATACAAGGCCATATTTGTGGCCTGAGGCTTCTCACATACCGAGGGGATAGATTATGAAGATACCTTTTCACCTGTCGCAAGGTATTCTTCCATAAGATCCATCCTTGCTATCTCAGCATAGATGGGCTGGTGCATTCATCAGATGGATGTCAAAAATGTGCTTCTCAATGGGATAATTGAGAAAGAGGTGCACATAGTTATTTATGTTGATGATTTAATATTAATTGGTGATGAGCAGTTGATACACTCATGCAAGGAGGATCTTACAAGGGAGTTCGAAATGAAGGATATGGGCCTCCTTCATTATTTCCTTGGATTGGAAATATGGCAGTGAGATGGTGAGACTATTACGTCTCAAGGCAAGTATTCAAGTGAGATACTGGGTAAGTTTCACATGGAGGGCTGCAAACCTATGGATAATCCTCTTTGAGGAAACTGGAGGAAATAGGATGCTACTTCTGGAGAGGTAGTGGATGCTATTGCCTATCAACTGTTAGTGGGTTCGCTAATATATCTAGTGAAAATGAGACTAGACATTTGCTATGCAGTTGAATAGCTTAGTCAACCTATGGTTAAGACTACCAAACTCTTTTAAAAGGCGAGTAAGCATGTTCTGAGATACTTGAGGGGCACATGAGAGTATGGTTTATGGTACAGACAGATGGATAGAGTGAATTTGCATGGCTTCACGGATGTCGATTGGGTAGGCAGCCCATCAGACAGAAAGAGCACATCATGGGGGATCTTTAGCATTGGATATATATTTGTTTATTGGTACATGAGGAAGCAGATATCCTTGGCACTCAGTTCAACAAAAGTGGAATACATGGCAACGAGTCAAGTTGCGTGTGAGGTTATCTGGATGAGAAAGATCTTGGTTGGTTTGTTTGGTTCTCATATGGATCTGAAAATGATTCATTTTTATAATCAGAGTTGCATTAAACTCTCGATTAATCTTTTGTTTCATGATAGATATAAGAATATAGATATCCGGTACCATCATCTCAGAGATTGTGTGAAGAGGAGAATCATGTTGCTTCAGTACATTCCTACAGAAGATCGGGATGTAGATATTCTGACGAAGGCGCTCACCAGGAGCATATTCTAATACCATAGAGACAGGATCGAGGTGAAGGATAGTCCCTTTCTTGTTTAGAGGGAGTGTTGAGATTCAACAAGAATATCCTAGTGAAAATTAAGCACCTACACTAGGATGGAGCCTTAGGCTATTTTTAGGTGTATGCCTATTTATAGAAGTATGGGAAATTTCTATTTATATATTGCATGTACATTTATAGATGCATGTCTGCTATTATTGTCCCTTAATATTAGTTGGACAATAAACTATATTCTATTCTCAATGAGCACTTGGAAATAGTTAGCTAAAGTGGAAAATCAGTTAGCTAAAGGAATTTTGAGTTAAGTGGTTGGTTGGTGGGAAATGCAGGTTGACTTAGTTGTAACTAAGTGATTCGAAGTTGTAACAGAGTTGGAAGTGCAGTTATGCAAGTTATAAAGTTGTTTAACTCAGTTAAGTGAGTTAAACTCAGTTGTGCTAGTTGTAACTGAAGATACACTAATGAGAGATCAAGTGAGTTAATTATTAATTAATTCACAATCATTGGTCTCACACGCAACTGAAGATTTAATATTATTAATTGCATGCATGTTAGATCCGGTAGAGACCTAGTTGAGTTCTAGGTGAAGTAAACTATCAGTTGTGACATTATCCAGTTGCACACATGAAACCACACACACATTGGATGTGCAAACCACACACACATTGAATGTGCCCATGAGGACTACACAATCAAGGTAGGCAATATTTCATTCATTTAGGGATTTCTATCAACAGTGATTGCGCAGTGAAGGCAGGCTATTTGGAGACAGTAAATTGGCTAAGGAACTTGCCAATTTTTGTATGACAGTGTGAGACAATTAGCTCAAGTACTGAGAGCTCTTGGATTAGATATTTTTATGTAATTTTTTCATGATCCATGATATAATATAAAATAGAAGATAGTGGGGTTTTTATCTATAAGATTTCCTCGGTAAAATTATTTGTCTTGTGTGTGATTGATCTTTCTTTATGATATTGTAATTGGCGATTTTGTTTTAAATTCTGCAAAGGTTTGTAGAAGTGAATATGTATTTAACAGTAGCATATTATTGTTATATCAGGAGAATCTAGGACATACATGTATTTTTTATAATTTCTACACTTCTTGCTTCTCCAAAGAATACATTTCTCTCTTATTCCTAGCAGAGAAGCCAAGACTATCTCTCCAAATATTTAAACCTCCAAAAGATTTTTCTTTTATAACAATAGGATTTACCTTTCATCTCCCCTTGACTCTTGGTTTACCCTTATGACTCTTGGACCCCTTAATATTTCCTTTGGACTTCTAAATAATTCTTGAACTTATAAATGACCTTTGGACTTCTCTATGTGACTCTTCATGTTTTAGATATGACTCTCAGACTTCCATACATTACATTTTATCCATTTCTTGATAATACAACATTACATTACACATGATGATGTGGCATGACACATGGAAACACATTGAATATTATGAAGACACTCATACAAACTATAAGTTTACAATGATGACATGGACTTCATGATGAAGTGGCAATGCCAAGTTGTCTTCCTTGCTGCTTCATCTTGCATTTTTTATGGTTGATCTTGTCTATGCTTCATCTTCATGAAGGATCCAATTTGTTCTTCTCCTTCAAGCTCCAAACGGTCTTTGATTAATATCATAATCCTTTGAGTCATCTTTTAATGTCTTCTTTTTTCCTCAGTGCATGATCTGCTTCATGTCCCCGTGATAGCTCTCTTTTGTTCTTCTTCTCTGTAGGTATTTATTTATGCATTCTCCTTTATAACTAATTTTATCATTACCTTGTCATGCTAGGAAGTTATTCCTACCAATGAAAATCATTCACGACAGAAAAATCGGTCTTAAAAACATTTATCCAATCACTACTTAGTACATGGAATGATTAGCTCATGATAGGCCTATCAAAGAGTTATACGAAGAAGGCTTGATTAGGATATCGAAATCAAGCTCATCAGTAGCTTGGGAATGATCAAATATTTATTTTTACTATGCCATGCACCATGAAGAGGATCCATCCTTGGTCCAGTGCAGTGGGGAAGCACAAGGAACAAGGTGGGAAGGATTTTTTCTTAAAGGTGTGTCATGCGCTCTAAGGAAAAGAGAGGGAGACTTGAAAGCATAGTTTGACTGGTCAAGGCTCAGAGGAGGCCTCCTTCAACCTTCCCTATTGCTCCATGCCCTCTGAGGGAAGAGGGAAGGATGAAGGCTTCAGGCTTCATGATCGTGCCATGCACTTTTAAAGAGATAGATAATTATTCATTGTTATAAAGTGGGATTCGTTGTCCCAAAGTGTGCTTTCTTGTTTCAAATCACACTTTATTGTTCTGAAGTTTAATTTTGAAGGGAGAGAAGGTACTTGTCCTTCTGAAGTGCACTCAAATTGTCTTTTTTCTTCTGAAGTGTGTTTTTTCACTGAGTGTTTGAAGTGCGCTTAAGCTTGGGAAGGTGTAGTTCTATGCAACAATGGCTTCTTATTCATTTGGAATGTGCTTTTCACTGAGGGAGGCAACAAAAGGCCAGGTCACTTATAATAGGAATTATTAATGCACTATGACAGGGAGGAGACCTTAGAAAAGACTTAGTACACAAGTATGGGAGGAAAATATACATCAATGAGACTCATGAATAAGCTATGCTCATCACATAGTAAGAGGGTTAATGCCTTTATAACTTGCAATGAGTAAGAGGACCAAGAAGGGCTCCAAAATGGTTGTGTAGAGTCATCAGAGTAAAAGAGATAAGTGCATCCGAACACGACTCAAACATGGATAAAAAAAATAAAACCATCAATAAGAGACAAAAGTATACATAATTCTCATGGATAATAATCACACCTCGAAACGACAACAACAATAGTTATTTCTAAGTGTGGAATTTGAAATGACACATTACGACACTTAGAACACAAGTGATGATAGAAGTGATGATTGAGACCAAAAGGTGTGCTACACTATAGGAATGTTCCTACCGTGTATTATAATGATATGTAAGACCATCTCATACATAAGAGTGTTCCAAAAATAACTTTGGTGATGTGCAAAGGTAGGACACTCATAGTAGTAAAAAAAACAAAAGTGACACTTGTGACAGGAGGAAAACATGAAGACAACACTTGAAAAATGTGAAAGACCTTGAAATAAACAGATGATAGAGTGAATATAATATGAAAACTACACTTATTAAACTAAAAGTGAGAAAAAATGATAACCATTAACGTAAAAGCAACACTTGTGAAAGCAATGATGCACAAAAGTGACAGTTGATAAAACCCACTGAAATATAAGTACAAATGCAACCAAAGCGGGGGAAACTATCAATGAAAGTGTGTGCTAACTGTTGACATGATTTGAAAATTGCACAAGTATTGTGCCATGCTTGTTCAAGCTTTCATAAAGGAAGCACACTTATGAATTCATTATGGACCAAGCATGTGTGAGAAATTGACATTGAAAGTTAGAATCAGGAAGTAGAATTAAAAACTTCGCACAACATCACTCAAAAATGAAGTGGTCATAGACAGAAGATCATAATATCCTCAGTATGCTCTAAAATCCAAATGTAGGAAAATTTTTGGAGGGTGTTTATCGTAGTTTCAACACTTGGAAACACACTTGTGGAACTCTAGTTTATTTGCCTAAGTTTTTACCTTAAGTGCAAGGTATCAGTCTATCAGGAAGTATTGATTCATCGTGTGGATTACCATGACTTCCTTACTTAACCCGGTTTGAGATAGAGTTCCCTCCATTCCCTTACTCAGTTGAACACATATCAAGGCTTTCCAAATCACAATTGTTTCGATCTAGGAAATTGTAATATATACTTGTGATTTTTAGATAATAAAAGTATGAGTTTTCATCTATGGTGTTGTTTCACTGCCAGCAGACCTAGACAGTACCCTAGTGGAGTCACTACATGAACACAAGCATCTCTTCGTTGCTAGCAAGCCTGAATAGTACCTCAATGAAGTTACTAGTTTCACCTCTCTGTGCAAGAATAATTTCTCTTATTTCACCCTTTATTTATTTTATTTATTTCTCTACTTGATTGGATTAACAAGAAAAAACATTATTTACTTATAATGTCGAGTTGAGGAATAAGGATCCTATAATAGATATGGGCTTTATATTTCGATTAAAGGATTTATGTTCGAGTGGATCGTATTTTCCATTTAGACATCATTGAATTTAAAGATATGTAAACTCGGATAGAGAAGAGGTAACATATTAGCCAAGCATTGTTCATCATCACAATCTATCTTTTCAAGTTTTTCCACATCATCATTTGAGCCAAACAAGATCATATTTAATGCAAATTCTTATTAAGAAAATTTGGAAGGAAATATATAACAAAGAAAATAAATTTTACATGTAAATAAATCATGCATAATAGAGAACAATAAAACCAAAAAAATGCAAATACTAGATGGAGAGTAGGACATAGGGTAAATGAAATTCAAGGGAAACTAAATGCAACTAGACCTACTCCTAACCTAACCAACTAGAAGGTCAGGGCTAAGTGTAATGATATTTCCAATGAATCCACGGTAATTTGTCTCGACCTGCAAAAACAATGATAAGAGAAAATAAAACCAATATATAATAATGTGCAATAGAAAATATAGGAGCTTGAAAAACTTGGAGAAAACATTGAAGGTCTTTCCTACAAGAAGAAAAATGTGTCATAACACCTCACTTTATCCAAACTGCCACCTTACCTTTTCGATTGAAATCATAATCAAACAATTTTTTTTAAATTATTTTAAGTGTATCTTCATATGTATTATCTTGCTTAGAAAACATCAATAAATATCAATACTTACTTTTGGAAAATAATATTACTAAGTAAGATTCTTATAGTTGATCATAGATTGGATCACGAAATTCAAAAAAATCCTCTTGAATATCTTGAAATACTTGAGAAGATATTTTTTCAATTAATGGCATGGGATCAGGATGAGAATATTGTATGAGAAAATAAATCTAATCATAAGATAGTAAGATCCTAACATAACCATCAGCGAAGGGTGAAGTGACTCATTTTCTTGATAAGTATCTAAATATTGAGACGATAAACCATAAAGATCAGTTGATGTAAAACAACCATCATTACATACACTAGTGGGGAAATGATCAATTAAATGACAATTGTTAGAAAAAGAACCATAATCAAATGGGTTGATTAAGGCATAAGATTATCGGTAGGAGACAACAAATATAGATTAGTTTTAACATCTTTTCATATGCTTTGAACCATAGAATCATCTTCATCGTATGTTTAATGTGACAAACCATATGCTCGTGACTAGTTAAAAAATATACTGACATAATAATCATTAAAAAGGAATGCCATAAACACATGAATCCAGTCGAGATGAAGTGGGTGAAAAAGAGGAACTTGATTCAACCAATAACACAAGAAATCATTGACACTAAATAGGATATCTAGTGCCATGAAGAAAATAATTAGTATTAGAATATTCACACGAAGGATTAGGAGTAGATTTATTTCAAGTGCATATGATAGACATGAATCCTTCATCCAATTATAATCTTTAGAATGATCAAATTCACATATTTGTCCATCCATGAAAGGTATACATTCCAAACTCAAATTAAATTCAAGATATTTGCATGGAGGCAAGTCAACTGAAACAAAATTTTCAATCTGATTAGAAATTGAATCTGGTGCCATGAAGAAAATAATTAGTATCAGAATATTCATGAGAATGATTAGGAGTATATTTATTTCAGATGCATATGATAGACATGAATTCTTCATCCAATTATAATATTTAGAATGATCAAATTCACATGTTTGTCCATCCATGAAAGGTACACATTCCAAACTCAAATTAGATTCAAGATATTTGCATGAAGACAAGTCAATTGAAACAAAATTTCAATCTGAATGGAAACTGAATCTTAAAATTCAAAAGAACTATATGAAAAATACCTGAAGTCTCTCAAGAATGGATTTTCATCCAGCGAAACCATGCTAAGGAAAGAATTTTGCAAGAAAATCCAAATCTGATTTAGTTCGAGGATCTTACCAAAGTCGCAATAACCTAACATAACCATCAATGAAAGTTGAAGTGCCTCAACTCCCGGACGAGTCCTGGAACATTCAAATATTGTAGAATTGAATTTTGAATATTGAATTAGATCATGCATGGTGTGTGGAAAACTACCGTAAATAATTGTAATAGGATCATTACTACCAAAATTGAAGCCATCTACATTAATAATTTGGTCATAACTTACATCTTTAACAAATAGATTACCTAGGTTTTTTCTTTACTTTTTTCTTTGCCTGAGCTCATGATCTGCCTAAGCCCACGTTGCTCCTAAGCTGTGCTCTTCCTGTGGTGCCCTAGCAGATGATCGCCGCTCCTTGCTTTAGCATGGCCCCTCCAAAGTCCTCCCCGGAGGTGGCCGCTTCTTTGATCTAGGCCCAAGCCTTATCTGCTCTTGTAAACTCTTTGGCCCCTCCTCGCCCTATACCAGCGATCTCCAAATTTGTGAAAAATATTGATCGATTACAGGAGGTTGTTCTTACACCTTCTCTCCCTCACATGGCCACCCTTTCTCTTGTAGAGAAAGGCCTCATCGGAAAATTCACCAGACTCTAGCCCTCGCCGAAGACCGTGCAAAGATGGGTCGAGCGCAACTCGTCTGAAAAGATCAATGGAAAAATTTCCATTCGCTTTTGTGGAAGGGGCTACTTCACCTTCCACTTTGACACGAAAGAAGATAAAGACCTGATCCTTAGAAATGGACCCTATTTTATGGACACCAGGGGCGTGTACCTCAACAAATGGACTCCAAATTTTGATCTAGAACTTGATGTTCCAAATATTGTACCTATCTAGGTGTGCCTTCCGCACCTCCCTCTACACTGCTATGGGGATGATTCTGTTCGAGCCATCGGGAACACAGTTGGAAAATTCATAGACTGAAGTGAGCCAAAGGATAACATGTGAGCCTGCGCTAGGATCTGTGTGGAGGTGGATTTGGGCAAAGGCCTTCCTGAGGCTATCAAGCTAAAATTCGATGAATGGTCGCATATTCAACAACTCAATTATGATCAGATCCCGTTTAAATGCAAGGTATGTCATGAGTATGGTCACTTTGCTAATCGTTCTTCAAAAATTATTGATGTTGAAATTCCGGAGACTGATTCACAATGGGAAAATGTGAAGAGAAATAATACCACATCTAACCCTAAGAATAATAGCCCTGCAATGCCTCCTCCTAAATCTAACCCCTCAACCTCCTCTTCTCTCAAGGTCCTGAATCCAACCCATCAAGCTACCGCACCTTCCTCTACCCCCCCCCTCCAAATCCATGCTAGACCTCTCCAATCCATTTTCCTCCATTTCTCCCCCTGATGAGGATCCCCCCATTCTTACCTCCCCCTCCCAACCCTACTCTCCTCGCCCCACTCCCTCCATCCCTGACCCTCCTCCCTCCTCCCCAAATCCTTCTTCTATCTGAATCACAAGAAAATCTATGAAGGAGCATGGAGCAATGCTAGAAAACACTAAACAACATGGCCCTAGAAGGAAATATTCAAAGCAGCACTGTGATGAAAATGCACAAAAGGATATAGCATTGGGAACTCAAAACCCCATTGAAACTTACATATTGGGGAAGAATAGCAAGGATACAAGACAAAAGGAACAATGAGGGAAAGCAGCTCTTCGAAAAACCTTTTTGTAATGATGAAAGTCCTCTCATGGAACAGCAGGGGTCTAGGGAATCCCTCCAAATTAATAGCCCTAAGAGACTTAATAAATCAAGAGAAACCAGAAATTATGCTCCTGCATGAAACAAAGCAGGGAGATCTGGAAACGAAGACAATAATGGACAAAATGAAGCATTATGGTGGAATCCTATCTAAATCAAGGGGAGCCTCTAGTGGGTTAGCCACCCTTTGGAACCACAACATATGGAAGCATAAAGGAACTACAGTAAACCTGAATTGGATCAAAGTGACTCTAGAAAGTTACAGAGATCAGAAAGAAATTACTGTTTACAATGTTTATGGCCCAAATCATTACAGAGACAAAGAGAATTTCTAGAAATCCATTAAAGAAGACATAGATAATGAGGATAGTAGCAACATTATAATGGAAGGATATTTCAATTTAATCCTCCACACAAATGAGAAAAGGGGAGGCTGTTTCAATCCCGACCCTTCTCGAGATCAGCTTGGAGTCCTCATGCAAGACCACGAGTTGGTTGACATTGTCCCAAAAATTCATAGATAAAATTGGAGAAATAGAAGAATTGGGAGAGGAAATTATCATGGAAATACTTGACAGAATTCTAGTTGCTGTCACTCTCCTCTCATATTACTCTATTATTGCTGCCAGCGTTCTCCCTTTTTCAACCTCTGATCACTACCCCATTTCCCTCACTTTTGGTGACCATCACTCTCTTGGGCCCCTTCCCTTCAAATATAGTCCACTCTGGAATGATATCCCAGAAGAAAACTAGCTGGTGCATAATACTTGGATGCAACACATTGAAGGCTCTCCCTTCTTCATATGGGAAACCAAGTTAAAAAAAACTAAATTGGCCCTAAAGGACTGGGTGAAAACTCAATACAAAGAGCTGGAGAAGGCAAAGATCGAAATTAAGTCCAAATTGGATGATGTCCGCAACAACATCGATATTCATGGCCTTAACTAAGATCTCCTCATCCAGGAAAAATACCTCTATTGGAAACTCTAGAGCCAACAGAAAAGAGGAGGAGAAATGGCAAGTCAAATCAAGGAATCTATGGCTTCAAGCAGGTGATAAAAATAATGCCTTTTTTCACAAGCAAGCCACAATTCAAAAAGCTAGGAATAATATTTCCACCATCATAGATGCGGAATGTTACATGAAAATAAATCAAGAATTAATTAAAAGCGCTGCCACCAAACATTACCAAGACCTATTGATAGAGACAAAAAATCTGGAATATTACTCTGATCTTTTGCAACACCTTCCAGCCATGATTACTGAGGAAATGAATAGCACATTCAACAAATATATCGATGAATAAGAGGTCAAAAATGCGATCTAGGCCTTGCATCCAGATAAAGCCCCTGGGCCAGATGGGTTTTCTATTATTTTCTACAGAACTTATTAGGATCTAATAAAAAAGGATCTTGTCAAAATGATACAGTGGAACCAAAGGAAGAAGAAAATTGGGGGCTACACCAATTCTATCTTCCTTACCCTTATCCCCAAAGAAAATCGCCCCTCCTACTTCTCTATATTTAGACCCATCTCTCTTTGCAACTCCTCCTATAAACTCATCACTAAAATTCTTGCCATGTGCCTCAAACCACACCTTCATAACTTCATTTTGGAAAATCAAGGAGGCTTCATCTCCCAAAGGAAAATTACTAATTCCATCCTCCTCGTTCAAGAAGCCATTCGCTCAAGCATCTCACGCAAAGAAAATGGTTTTATTTTAAAGCTTGATCTTGCCAATGCCTTCGAAGGGTCAGGCACTCTTTTCTTCTTGTTGTTCTCCAAAAAATGGGTTTTTACCCAAACTTTTTTGCCCTCATCAACTCTTGCATATATGGGCCTTGGATATCTCCTCTTGTTAATGGTAGACCAGCTCCCTCCTTTCAATCTTCTTGAGGTTTAAGGCAGGGATGCTTTCTTTCCCCCTACCTTTTCATCTTCATGGAGGAATCCTTTAGTAAGGCCCTGGATCATATGAGGCGATTTGGCCTCATTACGGGCATAAAATTCGGTAATGGTGTCAAAAGTATGAATCACTCCCAATTTGCAGATGACACCCTTTTGATGGGCGGAGCATCCAGTATAATTGCATATCAATTTAAAACTATCTTGAAAAAATTCATGCTCTATTCTGGAGGTTTGATCAATCATCAAAAAGGTTGAATTTATGGTTGGAATGCGACGAATCAAACCATTCACAGTATTTATAACATCTTTGGTGTCCCTTACAATATGAATTGGGACCACTTCACTTACCTGGGCATGCGCATTAGCCCCTTAAAAGATGAAGTATGGAATATTACTATTGAAAAAATGAAGATAAAATTTCAACAATGGGGATCATCATGGCTCAATCTAGCAGGGCGCCTTGTCCTCCTTGAATCTAATCTCTCATCTCTACCTTTGTATCACTTCACCCTCCTTCATGCCCCTGCTATCATCTAACTCAAATTCAAAGCTAGCATTAGGCACTTTCTATGGCAAGGCGGAAAGAATGAAAAAATATATATAATCTTGTCAAATGGAGACAAGTAATCCAAGATCAAGAGCATGGAGGAATTCGAGTGTTCTCTCCCAAGCTCCTGAAAAAAGCCTTTGGAGGAATATTTTTTGGAGGCTTATCAGTGGGAATCAGGCTTGGTGGAAAAAATTCATGGAGGTAAACTACCTTAATTCTACCTGACAACATCTTTTTGACCATGACATTCCTAATAGACCTTGCTCTAAAATCTGGGCCCTCTGCAAAAAAGCCATTCCTTTTTTAGCCCAAAACCCAACGCATCATCTCTCACCTCAGCAATATGGGCCTCAGCCTCTTAAGTCAATTTTTCAAATGGGATAACCAAACAAAAATATGGACTGGTTGGCACTTCCCCAAAGTCCTAGCCCATCTTGAAGATGATCTTGGCACCCTCCAATCTCACCTTTATGGCTCAACTCCTTTAAAAAAGACAACATTGATGGATTTTTATGGGACCCCTCAGGCTCAAAATTTACCATCAAATCTTCCTATCAGAAACTCTTCAAGGACTATTATCCTGCTTCTATTTGGCCCAATTAGAAAGTAGTATGGAAATTTGAAGCAATTCCCAAGATCAAGATTTTCATATGGAATCTCTTGAAAGATAAAATTTTAAATTCAAAAAATATCATGAAAAGAGGTGTGTCCAGACCTTCAATGTGCCCAAATTGTCAAAGTGCCGAAGAGACAGCTCTCCATCTCTTCATTGGGTGTCCCTTTGCTGCTCATTGTTGGATTGAGCTCATCCCTTCCTTCCAGCTTTGATGGGCACTTCAAGGCACAATTGCAGAGGTTCTCCAATCTTGGAATAATAGCTACCCATGGGGGAAAAAGAAGAACAATATTTTGAAGAGGGTCTGGGACACCCTGCCATACGCATTTTTATGAAATATTTGGCTTACTAGGAATAAGAAGATATTCTGAAAAAAAGAGCCTTCTTTCAGGAAATTTTGCAGCAAGTCATGGAGCCTCACCCTTGAAACAATATCTACCAAATGTAACAGCAGAATTGACTACAGTGAGCTCTGTGTTGAATAAATGAGTTTCCTTGGAAATATTTGGGATAGAACTAACAACTTTAAGCCTCCTTCAAATCATCCCTCTAGAGCAAACACAAGCTAGAAGATTCAGCTCAAAGAAGTGGAATTCACTAATTGGATAAATAATTGTGCAAGACCTACTCTTTTCTCTGATGTCGCTTCAAAAATGAATACAGGCATTGTAGGGGCGGGAGGCATCATTAGAAGTGAAAAAGGTACCATTCTCACAACCTTTGAATGGGGTATTGGCACCCTCTCCAAAAACAGAGATGAGGCCTTTGCCCTTTTCCAAGGTTTGTATCAGCTAAAGAAGATCAAAATTTCAAATGCTATGGTTTTTGGAGATTCCTCCATTATCATCAAATTGATGAATCATGATCGTCCAACAAAAAACATAGCCCTCCACCAGAAAATCAGCAGATGTCGCAATCTTTTAGAAGGTATGTTGTGAAACCAGCTCCAAAAATAGAAGAAAAGATATATAAATGCCTTAGAAATAAGCCACTTCGAGGGGGAAACCTCTAATACATTACAAAAATGAACAATTATTGGATGATACAAATGACCAAAACCTCCTTCTATCTATAGGAGTCCATGGGGCCACAATGTAATCCTAGTCGACCTAACAATAATAATTTAAGGGCACAATAATAACAATATTGGGGTTACGGGGGTACAACCATAACAATAAGGGGGGGCTACACTAACATAATAAGGGACTAAACTATTAATATAGGGACCTAACATGCCCCACTCCTTCAAAAAACTGTTGTCCTCAACGCTTCAGTAGCTCCGGGTGCTTTTGTATAAAATTCTCATCCTCCCATGTAGAATCTCCAGTGGGTAAGTTCTTCCATTTGATGAGATACTCTGAAATTGATCGATTTCGTAGTTGTCGAGTTCTTGTTTCTGTGACTGCTTCAGGTTCGAATATGGTTTTTCCTTCCTTGTCAATTTCTGGCAATATTGTTTGAACTGGAAGTCTGTCCCCTATAACCTTTTTTAAGCATGAAACATGGAAAACTAGATGCACTCGCAAAGAAGCAGGAAGCTCCAATTTGTATGCCATATTACCAATATTTTGCAAAACCTTGTAAGGACCATAGTACTTTGGTGATAATTTATTATCCTTCTTATCTTTTTTGAGGGACATTTGTTTGCATGGTTGTAGCCGTAAAAATACCCAGTCTCCCACATCAAAACTTCTCTCATTGCGATATTGATCTTCCTGTTGTTTCATTCGATTTTGTGCCAAATTTAGGTTATCCTTTAAGAGTTGGAGAACTTCTTGTTGATGCTCGATGTGATCCTCCACTTATTGAACCCTAGAATTTTCCCTTAAATAAGATGTGATGGATGGTGTATGATATCCATCAAGTGCCATAAATGGGGTCATTTTTGCTACAGTATGGAAGGAAGTGTTATACCACCATTCAGCGAGAGGTAACCAATTGACCCATTGTGCTTGCTTATCAGATACAAAACAATGAAGATATCCTTCCAAAAATTTATTCACTATCTCTGTTTGACCATCGAATTGAGGATGATAAGATGAGCTATGAGCTAGTTAAGTACTCAAACAAGAAAATAATTTCGTCCAAAAATTTCCTGTAAAAATGGGATCTTTTTCACTTACAATAATCTTTGGGTTTCCATGTAGCTTTTGAATTGTTTCCATAAATGCAGTAGCAACTGTACTCACTTTAAATGGATGAGATAATGCACAAAAGTGTGCATACTTGGTAAGTCTGTCAACTACTACCATGATGACACTCCTTCCTTCAGACTTAGGTAAACCTGTGATAAAATCCATTGAAATCTCCTCCCAATGTTGACTTGGAATGGATAAATTTTGTAGAAAATCCGGGGTCTTAATTGTCTCAACTTTATTTTGTTGGCAAACCAAACATTCTGCCACAAAATTTTGAATATCACATTTAAGGCCATCCCAAAAAAATTCTTTCTTCACCCTGTGGTATGTTTTTAAAAATCCTGAGTGTCCTCCTAAAGGAGAAGTGTGCAATTCCAAAAGAATCTTTGGGTTTAGTTTGGAATTCTTGCAAATATAAAAGTGATCTTTGTACCATAAGGAATCAATTCTCAAATTAAATGTATCATATGTACTAGGATCTTGCTGCAAAGTTTGAATGAGAGTCCACACTTCTTCGTCCTTCTTCAATTCATCCCTTGGTTTGGTTATCCAATCTGATTGGATAATTGAAATGGCACAAAGTAATGCTTCCACCTCTTCATCCTTTCTTGAGAGTGCATCTACAATAACATTTAGCTTCCATTTTTTTTAGACAATTTCAAAGTCATAACCCAACATCTTTGTGACCCATTTTTGCTGCTCTTCTGAAGATAGTCTTTGTTCCAAAAAGTGTTTAAGACTATCATGATCAATTTTTACCTTCAAGTGTCTTCCCATTAGGTAAGGTCTCCATTTCTTTAGTGCCTGTAGTATTGCCAACATTTCCTTCTCATAAATAGCCTTTTGTAAATACTTTACTTTTATTGAATGAATTTCAAAAGGAATGGGTCTTCCTTCTTGCATTAAAACAACACCAATTCAATTTCCTGAGGCATCACATTCCACAATAAAAGTTTTTTGTGAAGTTTGGTGTAACTAAGACTGGTGATAGGCACATTGCCTCTTTAATATGTTCAAAGGCCTTAGTTGCTCCAGGAGTCCATGAAAATGCATCTTTCTTCAATAGTGTTGTTAGAGCTACTGCTATTCTCCCATAATTCTTAACAAACTTGTGATAATACCCTGTTAGCTTGAGAAATCCGCACAACTGCTTTATGGTTTTGGGGATTTTCCATTCCTTAATGGCTTTAATTCTGTTAGGGTCTACCTTAACACCCTCTTGAGATACAATATGACCTAGATATTCCACCTCTTGTACTCCAAAGAAACATTTGGATGTTTTTGCATATAATTGTTTCTCCTCCAATAGTTTGAGCACCATATCAACATGTTGAACATGATCCTTCCAAGACCTGTTGTAGATTAGTATACCATCAAAATATACTAGCACAAATTCTAAGGAAGGGTTTTAAAATGGAATTCATCAACCCTAGAAATGTAGAAGGTGCATTGGTAAGGCCAAAAGGCATGAATAAAAATTCATAATGATCCTCATGAGTTCGAAATGCTATTTTCGGAATATCTTCAGTCTTCATTCTAATTTGATGATATCCTGAACGAAGATCAAACTTGCTAAAATAAATTTCTCCATCTAATTAATCAATCACAAGAATGGGAAATTTATCTTTAATAGTGAGCTTATTGAGCCCCCTATAATCTGGACACATGCACCATGATCCATCTTTTTTGTGTACCAATACTACTGGAGCAGAGAAAGAACTTTGACTAGGTTGAATTATACGAGCCTCTAACATTTCTGCAATCATACGTTCAATTTCTCTCTTTTGGACACAAGGATATCTGTAAGGCTTGATGTTTGGAAGAACACTTCCTGGAATCAAATGAATAGCATGATCATGATCACGAATAGGTGGGAGTCCTTTGGGAGTATCAAACACCTTGGAATGTTTGTCCAAGACTTTCTGGAGATCTGGAGAAATAGATGATTTTGATGTTGGAACTTCTAGTGAGTATAATTGTGCAATTACACCCCGTTGTTCTTTCTTTAGAAGCTTTTTCATGAAATTAGAGCTTATTATATTTCATGGCTTCCCTGTGATACCCCATAATTCGATTTCCTTTCCTTCCGAAAAAAAATTCAAGAAAAGTTCTTGAAAATTAAAAGCTACCATCCCTAAAGATTGTAACCATTGTACTCCTATTACAACATCAACACCTCCCATTGGGATGAAAAGCATTGGAATATTCAATACATATTCCCCATGGCTAGCTTTATATTATGGCATTTTCTAGGGCAATTTATAGTTCCTCCATTTGTAGCCATCACTTGACATTCTGCTGTTGGGTATAGGAAACAATTCAATTCCTTGGCTACCTTATAATGAATAAAAGTATGGGTACTACCCGAATCAATCAACACTATTACCTTTTTCTTCTTGATATTTCCTTCTATCTTGAGAGTTTGAGGAGTGGTAATTCATGCCAATGCATTACATGATATGGTCAAACTCATTTTTTCTTCTTCTAGGGTTGTTTCCTGGTGTATATCCTCTTCTTGTTCATTTTCTTCTTCCTCTTCACAATCTATGTAAAATAATTTCTTCTCAGCACACCTATGACCTTTAGTGTATTTTCTATCACAACTGTAGCAAAGCCCTTTTGCTCTTTTTTCTTCCAATTGTTGTGGTGTCAACCTTGTAGGTTGTGGAAATCTAGGAGTAGCAACACTTCCCTCTTTATAGAAGTGAGTGATAGGCTTCCTTGTCGCCATAATTTTACATTCAATTTTTCTTACCAACCTGAATGCCTTCTCCAATGAATCAGGTTCCAAAACGTGAACTTCATGTTGGATGTTATCCTTTAAAGTACTTATGAAGAGATCAATCCTGTGTTCCTCTGGAATATCAATTACCCTTATATTCAATTTTTGGAAGTCCTCAATGTGCTCCCCCACTAAACCCTTTTGTTTGAGATTTATCAATTGGCTAAAGAAGGTGTTGCTCTTTGTATCCTCGTAATGTGCTATCATTTCCTCCGTAAAAATTGACCAAGTGACAATTTTTTTACGGGAGCAAAGCCATCGATACCATACAAATGTATTTTGTTCTAAATGTAAAGTTGCAATGCGTGCCTTTTGTGTGTTTTGCACGTTATGGAGATCAAAATATTGCTCCATCTGTAGTATCCATGTTACAGGATCCTTTCCATCAAACTTCCTCATATCCATTTTTGGAATATGGTGGTTCTTCCCGCCAACATTAGAGTTTATGAAATTACGATTAACATTTATTTTGTTCTCATCATGAGTTTCCTCTACTATCTTTTCGCCATTAGGAAACATTTCTTGTATCAACTTTGTCAAACCTTCCATGTCTGCTTTTAGATCATTCTTCATGTTTTCCATTTTTTCATCGATCTTAGCTTCCATGTCATCCATCTTATATTCCATGTTGGCTTCCATGCCATCTATCTTAGATTCCACACCTTTCTTCAAACCATCCATATTATGCTTCAAACCATCCATCTTCGCTTCCATGCCTTTCCTCAAAACTTCCATTTCATGTTTTGTTGCTCTTTGCGAGAGCGAAATTTGGTGCTCTTGCTCTTGTAATTTTGATACATCATGTTGCAATTCTTCATCCTCATGAGTCATAGTAGAGCGTTCAGAAGGCTTAATGGGGTTTGAATTATTTTTACGGAGCAATTTTTAGAACCCAATACTGATATCTATTCTACAATACGCCCTTGTAATTAATTCAAATTGATTCCTCAAACAAGACTTATGCAATTCGGAAAAAACATACACACCCTTTTCCTGCTTTTGAGGAGCTTGATATTGAAATTAGATTATCTCTGTGATTGTAGCTCTTCAATATCTGAAATTGGGCACTGAGGTAGCCTTATAAATTATCTTTTGAATGTCACAGGTCTGAATTGATTTGGATTCTCCAAGGAAAAGTTATGTCCAATCTCCCACAGTGACCTAATTATGGGTTGGTTCAGTAGATCGAACTTGTATGACTTGCCACGTACAAAAACATTTTCATCCTTCGGCTCTGAAATTGATATCAAAGAAACTACAGTCCGTGTACTTGCAACCAATTTTTACGGCACTCCAATCCGATGCTCAGAGAGAGAGTTATGAATATTTTCCCACAATCACCTCTTTGAGATGAAATTCAAGAGCCTAAAAAAGCACTACCTTCCATAGATCATATCTCCAAAAATATTGTGAACCAAGCTTTGAAAGTTTGCGACGAGTTTCCTTAGGATTTCAACTTTGCACCTATTGTGGCCAGCAACAACCCCCATTCTTATTTAGTATTAGTGATAATACTAAATAAGTGGGGGCCCTTAGTCAAAAAATCTAAAAATTAATTAGAGCTTGTATTCTTCGTTCAATAAAACTTAATATCATAAACTTAGGAAAATACCTCTTGAAAAATCTAAAAAAGCTTAAATTTTTTTTGATAAGAATAGAATAAAATCATTCCTTCAGGAATATTGCATCGCAAAAAGGTAATGCATACCTCCTTGCAAGCAGAAGTCTAAGATTGCGAGATCGCGATGCGAAACTATGTATTAAAAAAATTCATCGCATCGCATGCCTAAAATATCAATGATGTTGAAAATCCTCAAAATTCCGATATGCGATGGCGCATATCGCAAATCGCACATCGTGGAAAATACATTAACATATGATTATTACATGTTGCGATTTGCGATATTGCGATTTTCCATATTGCGATTTGAGATATTGCGATTTGCGATATTTGCGATTTCTGATTTGCAATGTTGCGATCTGCGATGTTGCAAAGAAAATCACAAATCGGCTTATCGCAGATCTTTAGGGCTCATTGTATGAAATTTTTTTTCCATAAACTGATACTTGGTTATGCACTTTAATGTTAATCAATGAATTGGTTGTCAATCATTAATGAAATTTGGTTTTGTTGTGATCGAAGAGCCGTTTCACGTAAGATGATATATTTTATATGTTTTTGGCATTTAAAACTTTCCTGTCACCTTTTTCCTATCATTATTCTCACTTCATTTTTAAACTGCAGGAACCAAGAACAGAGAACTATACAAACCAATATTCCTGATATTATGGGAAAGAAAGATAAAGCTCCAATTTCTGAAGATAAAGAAATGATGACCTTGTATACAGACACCGCCTGTAACAAATACGTTGGTATTACTACCTGGGAGGGCATGTATAATCTACTTGAAGAAGAGAACCCCAGAGTAATGGAGGTTATAGCTACTGCAGGCTCACATGGGTCTTCTGATGTGTCCATTACAAAGCTAGATTGTTCATTCTTACACCGAATAGCAGCGAGGCCTAAAATTCTTCCATACATGGATATGGTTAAATGGGTACTAGACAACACGGATATTACAAATAGACAGTTTAAGACTAAGGGTCAAGAAATCATTGGTTCATTTGCTCCACAAGATTTGAGACTCATGTATCATTTGTCGGAGCCACAGGTGACTTATAACAAACAGTTCATGGAGAAATTTGCCAAAGAAGATGAAAACCTGGCAGAATGCAGCAAGGACTGGTCAAGGAGAGACGAATCACTAAAAAGGGATAAACACGGTATGTATAGTACTGGTTCTCTCACTTCTACATATTGTTTTGCTGCTGTTATGCTCTGTAGGCTTTTTGGAAAGCCAGATATTAATAACTTTTCATCTGAATGGCTACCATTATTGAATGCTGTTGTTAATGCTACTATTGTGGATTGGGCTAAGATATTATCTGACAACTTAGCCACAACTATTTTGAATTATCGGTCCAAAAGAACTGTTTCTCGGAGAATTTATCCCCCTTTTTACTTATATGCTTATGTAATGGATTCAATCTGTTATGTTTCTAAGTTTCCTTTAATGGGTTGGAAATGGACAACTCAAGATCCCCTACCCATTCATGTTTATCACAAAGAGTTGTGGGATTCAGAGTTCATTCCCTATTTTTACAAGATTTGCCATGGAATCATGTTGCCCCTGTACAAAATTTTATATGATAAAGACGTTCCAAGGTTTTCTCCTGATGCAGAGGTAGACATACTTCCTGTTGCGAGATGGTTTGGAGAAGAATTGTTTACATATGTTAGGGTATTTGGAAGTTTTTCTTCCCCCCATGTTTTACCTTTATATGTCCCTGACAAACTTATGGCGCGAGAAATTGCTTATCAAACCTACGGAGAAGGAGGTTTGACTAAAGATTTGAAGGATAAAAAGAAGGCTATCTGGCCACAATTTCCTGTGGCCTGTGGGGCCTTTTCATTATTTTATATTGGTCATGCATTCAAAGAAGTAAACAATATTACATGTTTACATTTGTTCAAATTTCTAAGAAGACCATTCGACCCCTATGATATTGTAAAAAATTTCACTACTGCGGTCAAAATAAGAGTATTTTCTAAAGAAGATGATCTTTTTGATGACATGTTCCAAGAAAAAAGCACACTTAGAGAGGTTCTACATTCGGCTCAAATACGGTTTCCTCTAGCAGAATTTCAAGAATTCAAAATATACAGAGAAAGGAGGTTGACTACTATTCCTTTGGATAAATTACGTTTGGAACCTGTAAGGGAACCAACTCCCAATATCAGTCTCAGTGAAAGTTCAGGTACCTATAGGTCTAAGTCTAAGTCCGGGAAAGAAACCTCTGAACACTCTAAGAGGCCTGACAATGATCATGATAAAAGTGAAGGGTCAGTAAGGGATACTGCCCAGTCAAAAGAGTTTTCACAGCAACAGGTTTCAACCTCTCCACAGTTAAATCTTCCCCCTCTCATTATACAGCAACCATCAGTCAGAACTGAGTTAGACAAGGAATGGGAGACATTCAATGATTTGATTAATATTGAAGGACAAAACACACAGACACCTGTGAGTAATATACATACAACAAAAAATATAGTCATAGGAATAACTAGGAATGTCTTGGAAACAGGACATATTCCCATTACCCCATTTTCTGAACTCATGCTCAAAATAGAGGAAATTCCTCCTCTTGATGTATTCTATAGTCCACAACACAAGGCAATGGTAAGAAGACAGATAAAGAAAAGAAAATTGGAAAATGCGCTCTCTTATGATGCAGAACAATTAGATGTCTTATGGCAAGATCCTACTACTGATCCAACTGAAAATATTACCAAATTATCTCAGATCACAAGAGAATATGCCTCTGCAGCCATTGATAAAGCATCTGAAGTACGACAATTATTGAATGAAAAAGAAGATCAAGTACAGGTTCTGCAACAACAACTGCAACAAGTCAATGCCAATAATGAAGCGCAGAAACAACTTGAAAAATTACAGCAAGACTTCCAACAAATGCTGATAGGATATCAGAATAGCTTGGATAAAAAAGAGAAACAGCTACAGGATGTGCAAGAGATGCACAAAGGTGATCCCAAGCTTACAGAATTTATCACAGAGTCTATTTCTTTAAATGACCAACTACTGCAGCAACAGGAAATATTATGCCAAAGAATATCACAATGGAACTCTTATTGTGAATAAAGTGATAAAATCACTAATCATGTCGTAGACTTACGACATGATTATGATTTAATTGATAAAAGAGTTACTAACTATTTAGCTTGGAAAGAAATAGAGGAGGGGAAAAGTGCAGGTGCACCAATAATCAATGACAATCACAAAGTAATGCTCTTTAATAATTGGGATGCACAAATCAAGAAAGTAGAGAAAGCAGCGGAAGAAGTAGCCACAGCAGCAAGCAAAATTATTGATTGCATAAATGAAAATTTGCACGAGGCAAATATGATCTCTGAAACTACTCCAGGATACCTACCGAAAGCACAGCAACTACAAATAGACTGGAGACAAAAGGCTCAAGAAAAGGCAGAATTTATTAAAAGATTAACAAATTTAAATTGGGATTCTTACTGGGCATGTTTGGTAAAACCACACAGCCAATGCATGACTCTCAAATGTATCATCAATTCTACCTAGAAGATAGCTCCAGCTCTTGCCAATTTCGTTTTCACAGGACAATTGAAATCTGAAGTCGGCCAGCCTACTCTTCTCAAATCAATGCTGAATACTTGCAATTTCAAAGAACAAATTCACAAGTAGTTAGTTGTTAAGTTTTAATTTTAGATTTAGTATTAGTTTTTCTTTATTTTTTGCCTAAAAAGAGGATGGTCATTTAAATCGTATCCTATATTTTTGTAATAAATTATTTTTATATTTAGTTAGTAGTATTTAAACCCTTCTCATGCATTTAGAGAAGGGTCCTGAAATTTGTCAAAAACTTGTCCTCAGAACATGCACTTTTGCACCCTCCGAGGAGGTTTTGATGAATGAATGGAATAGGATTTATTGATATCTGCATTTAACATCTACTACTGATGTTGCACTTTTGTACTCTTAGTGGATGTTGGATTAAGAAGAGATAAGTCATTATTGCTTGAAGCTCATGAGTAGAACTAGTTATAAATGGTACTTTTATCTCTTAACTATTTCTGCTTTTGTGTTAAAGTGATATTTATGTTCAGTTGTTTATGTATTAATGCTTGAATGTTTGAGTTATCATTTGGCACTTTTGTACGGTGATAGCTATTTGTTTATGCTTAATATATGAATAGCTTATTATATGATATGTTTTTCACAACTGTTTCGTCTAACTTTTTATACGAAGTGGTTTATCTTTTTTGAATTCTTTTCTTATAACAGTTGAATGATCTTTATTACCAATTGTTATTTGAAATCATTTTAGATCACATAAAGAAAAGATTACATCCCGGGTTAGTTTAGAATTAGATATTTCTGTTTAATTAGAATACAATTGCATGTTATAGATTAGAATTAGAATAAAAGCATTTCACTTAGGAAATTTTAGAAAGGAAATATCAATTCTCAACACACACATACACATATTGGGAAACTGGTCCCATTATCCCCAGTCGGACCCACTATACCAAACGGAAAAGGAGCTGCCAACCAAGGTCCGGACCGGGTGGGTATCCCCCTTGTTGTAGACCCGATTTTCGGGGCTTCAACATATTTGGCGCTAGAAGGAGGGCCCCGAACTATGAATGGCAAGTAAGTCAAAATATAAATACCATTCTGAGAGTAAATCGCCCTCACCATCTCCTCTGAATTATCCATTGCACATATAATTTTTAAATCTAGAGCCAGAAGTCGAAAGAACAATAGCCACTGCCACAAACCCTGACTTTTCAGAAGAATTTGCTATTGAACCTCTTGAAGTTGAATCTTTGATTCATAAACTTCAGCGATTTTCAATATCACCTCAAAGATCTGATAAATCTCAAGGCAGTGTGACTTCACAATATAATCCTGCTCATCCTCTTACTAGATTACAGAGCGAAAAGCTTGGCATTCAGCGAACTGAGTTACCTCTACCTACAAGGAAGAGAGCAAGGAAATCACCTAAAGGGTCTGATAGTAAGACTCTTTCATCATCATCATCCATCTCAACCTCTTCACCGCGAAGTCAACCATCCACCCCTCCACTTCAGACTATTGTCCGTCAGTCTACTGGAACTTCCACATCTCCTTCTCAAAAATCTGGAATCGTAATATCCTCATCTTCTCAACCGCAGGGATCGTCTTCTACACTTTGCTCTGTTGGTAGTTTAGCGATGGCCTCTCCATGGAATAACCCAGGGGCAGTTTTAATGCCTGCACCCTTGAGTCAAATACTGGCCCATCCTGAAAAATGGCTGCCTAAGTTTAATCCTGAAGCAGACATGCTAGCGGAAGAGCATATAAATAATTTTATGTTTTCCATAAATCTCAATGGAGTTACTAATGAAGATGCTGTTGTCCGACTTTTTCCCTATACTTTACAAGGAGCAGCCGGATCATGGTATTTCTCGTTACCGTATGGATCTATTACTAGTTGGGATATCTTTCAAGATCAATTTTTGACTAAGTTTGGTGATGACAGGTCTACAACGACACTAATCAATGACTTGTCTAATATTAGAGCTGAGTCAAAAGAGCCTATCAAGGATTTTAATTCACGTTTCAATAAACTGTTAAATAAAATTCCTACTGCTTCCAAGCCTAGCGAAGAAGTGCGAAGTGAATGGTATATCTCTGCTTTACCATCAAATATAGCAATCTTCGTTGATAGGGCTAACAAAACAACTTTAGCTGACAATATGAAGAAAGAAATAGTAGTAGAGAAACATATTATTTCTCTAGAAAAGAAAAATGCGATAGAAAAATGAAAATCCAAAAAGGTTACTTTTAAAGAAGACCCCAAGAAAAAACAATCGAAAGATCCATTCGATTTAGAAGGATTGCAGAAAGTTTTGAAAACCATGTCCAACAAAATGGTTGACATTAAGAAACAAGTGGCAGAAACATCTTCTAAAAATTCTTTCAAGCCTTTTAGAAGAAACCCTTCAACTGATTCAAAGCCGACCAATGCTATTACTAATGATGAATCAGAAGAAGAAGAAGAGGAGATTGCTACTGAAGAAACTACTGATGAAGAAGAAGTTGTAGAAGTACAAGGTATGTGGGATTTCATCCTCCCAGATGAGGAAGATCAAGAAGCATCCCCGGTTAGCACTCGAAGTAGAAATCAACTTGATCCTCCTCAACCTACTCCTAAGCCAAAGAGCGCAAGCTCAATGACTAAGGATAAAGTCGCAGCCAAGAAAAAAACATCTAAAGCGACTCAAACCAGCCCAGTCCAAATAGATTCATCAACTCCATCAAAAACGTTGATCGTTTCGGATGAAATGGAGTATAATATCATAGAAGACATGAATAAGACTAGGGCTAACATCACTTTTTATGAATTGAGCAAGTTAAAACACCAGCAAAAGGTACTTTTGAAAGAATTACATGCTGTACCAGAAAAACCTTTGCCCGATCCTGTAATTTCTCAAGCTTCCAACGAGATGGGAAGACCTCCAACTAATGCGATTAGTAAAGTTGATCTAGAAAATATCACTTTAATTGGAGGAAGGTCGAGATCTCATACTCCTCCATTTCTTCTTACTTATGAAGTTTTCAATAAAAAATTGCATAATTGTTTAGTGGATTCTGGAGCTTCATCTAATATTATACCAAAATCAATATGTGCAAAGTTGAACATTCAACCACAAAAATCTGCTGTGTGCATAGTCCAGTTAGATCGATCGCAAGTTGAAGTGATTGGTGAATTAAATCAGGTTACCATAAGGCTGTCATCTAATCCAAAGGTATGTCAAGTTATCGACATTTTAGTTGCAGATATTCCAGAATTTTATGGCTTAATTCTTAGCAGAGTTTGGTCAGAAAAACTTCATGGATACTTCGCAATTGATTGGTCACACATGTGGCTTCTTTACAATGGTAAACCAAATCAGATAAAGGTTGAGCGTGAAAAACATCAGAAATACATAGTAACAAAACTGGAAGGAGAAAATGAACTGCTTGCATACAACAATAATATCATTGACAACTATTCAGTTGATTCTTTCTTAGGAAATTTCAATGCTCATACTTCACCTTACTTAGAACATTCTGTTTTATCTCAAATAGAAAATTTTTCTCAAACAGATAGTTCTAGATGTATTAATTTTATAGATACTCCTGTAAATAAATCTTTATTTTGGAAGTTATTTTTTGATGGCTCTAAGTCTAATGAAGCAACAGGAGCAGGATGCGTGTTGGTTAGTCCAGAGGGAAATAAAATTATGTTAACTTGCAGACTCAAGTTCGATTGCACCAATAATACTGCAGAATACGAGGCTTTAGTCCAAGGATTATACAAAGCAATCGGATTAGACATCAAATATCTACAAGTTTTCGGAGATTCTGAAATTGTAATCAGACAGGTACACAATACTATACATTTTTTATCAGGTCATTTAAAGCATTATCAATCTTTAGTTCAAGATCTAACTGAACACTTTATAGCATTTAATATTTCATCAATTCCCAGACTCCAGAATGCTAGTGCAGACCTCCTAGCTAACGTAGCTTCCAAACTCATTCCTTCAGAAGACTTTAGCCCTGATCGATTTTCAATCGAATTAATCTTTAGACCCTCGATTCTTGATAACATTACCAATTGGAGGATTTTCAATGATTATCCTGATATTGTAAGCTTCCTCACATCTGAAGGATCTTACACCAATCAGATAATTGGTGAGGACCAACATGACAGACAATTGCAGCAAGATAGCACTAGTAATTCTATGCCAAAGTTAGTAGTCAAGTTAGAAGACCTTTATGATTTGAAAGATCAATTCAAAAGATCTACCAATTCAAAACTGAAAAGTTAAACTTTGAATTATGAATTAGTAAATCTAGGAACTGATACCAAACCACAGAATATCAACCTAGGCCTTGGTCTAGCTCCTGAAGAAAAATTAGCGTATGTTCGTCTTTTGAAACAATACAAAAGTGTATTTTCTTGGAACTACGATGAAATCAAAACTTATGACACTTATATCATCCAACATACTATCCCAATGATAAACGATGAAAAACCTGTCCAACAAAAGTTGAGAAAGATCCATCCCAATCTAGAAAATTAGATCAAATCTAAACTCAATAAGTATGGAGACATTAGAATTTGCATTGACTTTCGAAATCTTAACAAAGCCTGCCAAAAAGATAATTTTCCTTTGCCTCCTATGGAGCAAATATTGCAGGCAGTTGCAGGATTAGAATTAATGTCTTTCCTAGATGGTTTCTCTGGCTACAACCAAGTGTTGGTCCATCCCGATGATTAATTGAAAACCACATTCATAACCAAATGGGCCACTTATGCATATCAAAATATGCCTTTTGGTCTGATCAACGCTGGTGCCACATTTCAGAGAGCCATGGAAATCGCCTTGAAGGGATTAGTTAACAAATCAATGGTAATATACTTGGATGATATAACTGTATATTCCAAGAAACGAAGCAATCATATTAGAGATTTAAAATAGATCTTCCAACGTTGTCAAAGGTATGGAATTTCACTTAACCCAAAAAAGTACTTTTCTGCATTAAGTGAAGGAAAATTTCTTAGATTCATAGTGTCAAAATTTGGAGTTCATATTGATCCTGACAGAATCAAGGAGATTTCTGAAATACCCTTACCTCACAACAAGAAAACTATGCAATCGTTCCTTGGCCAGATTAATTTTGTAAAGAGATTTTTCCCAGATTTTTCAAGAATTGTATCTCCTTTACAAGCAATGATTAAAAAGAACTCAAACTTCAAGTGGGGTCAAGACGAATATGAGGCATTCAATCTGATCAAGCAAGAAATTGTTAATGGTCCATCTTTAGCAACTCCAAATTTTTCCGATCCTTTTATTTTGTATACATTTGCCTCTAATAAATCATATGCTGCGATACTCACTCAAGAAAATCAAGACAAGGCAGAAGCCCCAATTGCTTTTTTCAGCTCAAATTTACAGGGGGATGAATTGAATTATTCAGATGTAGAGAAACAAGCTTATGCTGTTTTCAAAGCAATTAAATATTTCAGACCCTTTCTACTTAAAACCCATACAAAAATCATAGTACCATTTCCAACGGTAATAAATATCTTAGTACAGAAAGATGTGGGTGAGAAAAGATCCAATTGGATTACTGCCTTACAATAATATGACATAGAAATCAATCCAGCAAGTATTGTAAGAGGTCAAGGCTTCTGCAAAATACTAGCTGGAGCATCGCTTATTTCTGAAAAACCATCTGCAGAGATACAAATGTATGAGGTAAGCCTAAACGATGTTGAATCATTATATGTTGATATCATATATTATCTAAAGAATGGATATGCTCCTCCAAATCTTAATTACACCAAGAAAAGAGCTCTAAGGTTGAAAGCTAAACAATATCAGCTTGTGAATGATGTTCTTTTTAGAATGAATTATGATTCTATTCTCCTTAGATGTCTTGAGAAATCTGAAGCTGAAAAAGTCTTGCAGGAACTCCATGATGGACCAGCAGGTAGACATTATGTTGGAGAAACTACTGCACATAAAATTCTCCACGCAGGCTATTATTGGCCCACACTATTCAAAGACTCACATAGCTATGTAAGGAAATGTCAAGTTTGTCAAACCGCTGCTGGAAGACAAAAGAAACCATCATTGCCATTACAACCAGTCAAAATTGAACAACCTTTTGATCAATGGGGATTGGACATAATAGGTGAGATCGTTCCTCACTCTTCTAAGCAACATAGGTATATCCTTACATCAACTGATTATTTTACTAAATGGGTAGAAGCAGTTCCTCTCAAGATGGCCAATGCCGAGCATATCATTGAGTTCATAATTACCAGGCTTGGTTTACCTTCTGCTTTAATGTTTGATAATGCATCGTATTTTTCTGGTAATGCTATGACTGAATTTTCACTTAAAAGAGGTTTCAAACTTAAATACTCTACCAATTATTATCCACAGGGAAATGGGTTAGCTGAATCTACAAATAAAAACTTAATCAGAATCATTAAGCGAACCATTGATCAAAATCATAAAAATTGGCATAAGTCCTTAATATATGCTTTATGGGTAGATCGAATAATGCAGAAAGCCTCCATTGGCACTTCTCCCTTTAAATTAGTTTATGGGAAAGAAGTGGTTCTCTCAACTCATCTAGCAATTCCTTATTTTGCCTTAGTTCAATATATTGATGAAGTACCAACTTCTTCCTTACAATTCAGGCAGCTGGAAATAATTAAGCTAGAAGAACAACGAGAACAGGCCAAAATAACTCATGCTCATCACCAAGCATTATTAAAAGCTTCTTTTGATTCAAACATGATATCCAGAAAGGATTTTCAGGTCGGAGATCTAGTTTTAAAATGGGACAAGGCTACTGAGGAAAAAGGGAAACATACGAAATTTCAACGAATGTGGCTTGGTCATTTCCAAATCACAGAGATCATAGGTCCATCTACTTTTATGTTACAAGATTTAACAGGAAAAAGAGAGTCTTTACCTGTTAATGGACAGATCCTCAAAAAATATTTTCCATAGGAGATCATTCTTATATTTTGTATATTAGTTTTCTTTATTTTCATAATAAAACCAGTTGTAAATGGTTACATTTGGAAATTCACAAAAAAGACACAAATTATCTTTTAAATTTTGTTTTTTCACTTTTATAAATAGAATTCCTCTAGGAAATTGATCGTTATTATTGAAAGATAGAGTTAAAATCTTTAAGCCTAGAAATGATACTAGTTTCAACTATGTAAATTTTGATAAAAAAACGACCTTTAGTGGGAAATTGTTTTATATCAGTTCAATGAAAAGTATCAATAACAAAATGAAGATTCTCTGTAGAAAATTTCTTTCCAAAAACTCTACCATTGTCGTCCAGAGCTATCTTAAGGAAACAATGACTTCCTCCCCACCTAGGAAATTACAATGTTCAGAGAATAATCCAATGATACACTTTAACTTAAAGAGTAAGAGGTCTCATCACAAGCTGACTTATCATGATCATAGATATTATATCTTGCTGACTTTACCAATACTGCATACCACAACAGGGCAATGACTCAAGATTATTGCAATCAAAAGACAAGGGGTCTCATCATGAGCCATCTTGTTCAGTAAAGTTATAAATCACGTGAATGGAACTGTCATAAATTGGCTACCAAACCAAGACATTGTTCTTTAAGGATGAAAAAGAAAAATAAAAGCAATAAGTGTGGATATGGATTTCTCTTTGAAAATTGTATATTTCTCGAAGTAGGATACAGGATCATAGCTAGGTAATAGGTAACCCTGTCGAGGCTATAAACGCCTACTGGCAGCAGAGGCTCTACCTACGACAAATGAGCATATTTAAAACCGATTTACAGAGAAGTCTTTGTTTTTATCTCTATAAACCAAGTAGTGACTGATATAGATACAAGGACTAGTGTTGAGCCTTAGAATTGCCTTCTCTTTTACAAACCTTCACTTCATTTCATCATTATTTTATCACTTCATAAGCCTAAAATCAATGAAGAATGATTAGGATTGCTTAAAGGTTACATGAAATCGATTAACATATTGTAATTTCATGATTTTTGCTATTTTAACAATTTTCTGCAAAATAGCTACAGAATACAGGCATTCCGTAGCTGACCGCGCATTCCGTAGCTGATCCCGAATTCCGCAGCTGTTTTAGAGTTTAAGTGGGTTCCAGGTGTCGTCTGAAGGAAAACCGCATATGGGCATATTCCACGTCATGTCTACATGGTTCGTTGCTCACCATGAAGGAAGAAACGAATTCTGTGTATGGTTTTGATACGTGGGAACATATTTAAGGAAGCAGACTTCTAGTAGGATTGTCTCAGTCCAGCTGTCTACAGCAAAAGTACGCAGCCTTCAATAAGAGTTTTAATTCAAATAGGAATGGGAAAGACAATAATCCTTCATTATCTCAAGTTCTGTTATGTAATTTTATTATAGATATGACTTGGGAGACCAAGCAACGGTGGTTAGATCTTAGTTAGATTTTGGCTTTTTCTGCCAACCGTGAATACTCTGTTTTAAGTATTTTTCTCCTTTAATGAAAAAGACATCGTTCTAGTGCAAGAGCTGAGTCAACGTTAATTGCATTTGCAAGCTAATTTGGCAGTAGAGGGCCCCTACTGCCTGAGAGGTTCCGTTCAGATGATTTAGATAAGTAGCCTTAGCTTGATTTAGTTTTCAATTTCCAATTTCAATAGTTTTATTAGTTTCATGTTTTCATGTTCATTTACGTTACATATTACAGTTAGCCCTGTTCTAATGAATTCTTTCAAAATACCTCTAATGCTGAATGGGAATTAGCTGTGATATTTTAGGAGTTTAATTGTGTTTTTCATTTTGAGCTGTGTGTTTTATGTCAATTTGCATTAGATAGTACAGCCAGACTTGTTTTCGTAATATGCAATAGATTAGTTTCACTGTGGTTTAATACTCCGGAGATCAAAAAGCACTTTGGTTCATTGTACTTCAAAGTTAGGATTATGGCATTTAGTTTAATTCTGTTCACCATCTTTCCAGTTTGAATAGTTGCATTTTAGCCCAGTTATGGTCACTGTGTTTTCAGTTTGATTAATTGAACTTTAGCTTAACTCTGTCATTTGTATTTCAAAATAGATTAATTGCATTCTCGTTCATGTTTTGCTTAATGTATAGCCAAGTTTCACTAATTAGTTGAATGATAGTTCTGTTCTACTAGACTAAGGCTTTCATTATTTACAAAAACCACTCCTGTTATTAAACTCTTCCAACATATCACTATGCAGACAGGAATTGGTAATATCATTTCATGGCTTTGATTATTCTGCAGATTCTTCTAATTGTGTAACTAGCCTTTTCCTCAAAATTATCTCAAAAGACTTTAACTTTCGAATAAGGCTTAGTAATGACAATTTAGGTTGCAGAATAGATTAGTTTTAGGATCCTTGGTTAATTTAGAGCAGAATTATTCACTGTGTTGCAGAACTAACTTTTCCAAATATGTCCAAACAAATATCTAGTCATGGATAAGATATGTTTTGTGATATGGTAAATTGTTGTTTAGGAAAACCTCACTGCACTAAATTTATCCTTTCCTTGAAGTATTCCAACATGTCTCTAACAAATGAATTGGACTAAATTTGTGTTGTGAGTTACTTTCTATTTTTGCATACCACACATGATTTAGAATTGTTTTTAGTGTGACCAACAACTTCTTTTCATCAATATTTAGTTCTTTCCCTTGCAAACATAAAACCATAAAAACCCAAAAACATCATAAAAACACTAAACACAACGAAGTAGGCAGAGGTTACTTAGGCACATATGGTGCACTTCACTTCAGCAGTTTACCAACCCTGGTTGACAATTGAATGAACTCAATTTAGGAGACTAGGTTGAGCACAAACATTTTGGCGCCGTTGCCGGGGAAGTGTAACTAGGTAACCTTATTTATTACATCCAAAAAAAAAAAAAAACAAAAACAAAAAATTCAATCACCTACCACACCCACTATATCATGTGGTGCAGTAAGAGCCACACATCCACATCATGAATTCATATTTTTGCAGGTAGAAGAAGAGGTGACAAAGCAGGTTGAAGAAATGGATGGAGATGATGACAATGAGGAAGATCCTTTTGGATTTCCCATTCAAGAAACTGATATCAACATTCAAATGAAAAACATCCATCCATCTGTACTTCCTAACTTCAAAGGTATGAGATCAGAAGACCTGGAAACCTTTCTTTTTGAATTTGAAATAATTTGTAGATCTTATGGCTACTCATTGCACATGCAAAAATTGAATTTGTTTCCGGCAACATTGAAGGATAGAGCTCTTAGATGGTTCATGACTTTAGAAACAAATTCTATAAGGACATGGGATGATATGAAAAGAGTATTTTTGGAAAAATATAAAGGTTATTGCATGCACCATGACCTTAGAAATGAAGTCTTTAAGATGAACCAAAAAGAGGATGAAAGCCTAGAAGATTTAGTGGAGAGATTTATTTATAATATCAAAAGATCTAAATTGCATAATTTAGGATGAGATGCATTAAAAACTCTCCTACTAAATGCTATAAAGGATGAATGGATTGATCTTCTTAATCTTGTGGGAAAAGGAGATGTTTATCGATTGTCATTTCAAGAAATTTGTGAACTATGCAAGAACATATCAAGAGGAAAAGTAAAGTGTGTAAAGTCCCCTCAAGATCCATTTATGGCAAGAGTAAGTAAGTCAGCATCAAGATTGGTAAGTCAAACTGAACCTAACAATTTGCTAAACATTCTTGGTAATTTAAATGAACAAACTGACATGCTAAGAATGAAAAACAAGCAAAATGTTGCTTCATTTATATTTTGCCCTAAATGTAGAAAGAAACATGCTTTGCATGAATGTCCACTTGATAACATTAAAATGTGTAAAATTTGTGCAGGATCACATACTACTCAAGATTGCCCATCATTACCAGGGTTGAAGGCAATTTACCAGAAGGATAATGGAGCAAATCAAGCACAAGAGCAACTTTGTTATGTAGCTCCAAGAGGGCTATGGCAGCCTCATCAACCCAATATGATGCAATATCCTTATGCACAGTTTCAAGGTTATGCACAGCAACCTCAAGGTAATTGGAAAACACCCTTGCCTTGGCAACCTTGGCCATCTCAATCCCAACCTCAAAACCAACCTTGAAAACCTTTGCCATCTCAATCCCAACTTCAAAACCAACCTTGGAAACCTTGGCCATCTCAATCCCAACCTCAAAACCAATCTTGGCAACAAAGTTGGCAAAGGCCCTATAAAGGAAATCCACCATATCCTCAATCTTTCCCTCTCTATCCTCAATATCATCATCAATGTTATCCATACCATTTACCTCCACTACAACATCAATATCACCATCATTTTACCTCAATTCAATCTTTTCCATTACCATCCACACAAACACCCCAAAGATTCCCCACTCCACTACCTCCACAACCATTTCATATCCCCAACAATAAAACACCTCAATCAACTTACAAATCTAAGGTATTGCAAAATGATTCACCAGTTGTCATTGAAGAACAACAACCAGCAGAAGAAGACTCAGATAAGGTCCAAGAATCAGGGATGTCTATTGATAAAGAGGAGATATTGGAACCAGAGATTGAAAAGTCTCATGCATGCCTATCATCAGATTCTACAAATGAAGATCACATCTCCGAAGACTTGCATTTCATGATAGAGGAAAGACAAGAAAGACAAGATTACATTGAATCTTGGTTCCATTCAGTCATCGGATTCCAATGCTCAATTATTCAATATCTTTTGACATCATCTAAATCAAGACAGTTGGCATCTCATATACAGGTACATATCAAAGAGTGTCTTTCAAACCTGCATATGAGTTTATCTATCATCTTGTTACAAACATGGTTCCATTGGAAGTACTCATATACTTGAACAAGATTTTCTTTTTCAAGTAGAGTAGGACATAAAAAAAAAAAGAGAAAAAAAAAAGAGAAAAAAAAAGAAAAAAAGAAAAAAAGAGTAAAGAGAAAAATAAGTCCTATTGTGAAAACCAGCTGGCTGGCGCAATTGGACATGAGCTTTGTTTGAAAACCAGGCAACTGGCGGGCAAAGTTCACAATAAGTTCTGCAATTTCATGATGGTTTCAATCTTTCATGGTTCTTCAAATCATTCTTGGTTCTATGCTCGAGTTGGATGATGTGGAATTCCTTAAGGTCCACCTTCCAATAGATCTTGTCCCATCGACCTCAACACTTTATCTGGGGTCAAGATTAGAGATTATTTGAAGTGCCTTGGAGCTTGTATTCATCAATGGCAAGCCTCCTCGTTGATAACAATGGGAATACAACAATGTCTCTTGATTGTCAAATCTTGCAGGCGACTCGACTTCGACACATTCATTCGTCCCTGTCAAGATGCACTAAGGTACCTTGACACTCATTTACATTATCGGTGAGTTGTCTCGCATTGGTTAACGATTTTCATTATTGATCGGTAATCCAATGATTTCTTCTCATGCTCGACTTCGACACATCTATTCGCATGGTAGAAATTGTACCATGAATGTTGGCTTTGATGAAGACTAATGGTTTTATGGAATCAACAACAAATTGCAGCAGTACATTTTATTAGTTTCTTGTAGCAGCATGTTCATCTTCTTTTCAATTCAACCACAGCTACAGAAAGTGGCAGTTTCTGCAGCTATTGCTGTAGCAGCCTGTTCTTGTTTTTTTTGCAACTTTTTCCAGAAGGCAGTTTTGGTGCAATTTTTGCAAGAGATTGGAGCAAAAATAAAAAATTCTGAGCTTCTGGGTTTTCTCAGAATATGATAAATTGAGTAAACCACGGACAGAATTTGAAAAAAAACAATTTTTAAGGGCATTTCAGAAGGGTTTTCCAGGCAGATTTTCAATTTTCAGCATTATGGACAGAATAGGACAGATTTGAGTGTTTTTGCACAGCAGCACCTTTTCTTCATCAAAATGAAATTCTAGAAGCATGTGGCAGTAGAGAAGGTAAAAATACACAGTTTCCCATTGGAATCACTCAATTTGGCCTTAAAATGAGTCCGTGGCGTACTTTTTTTGTTGCAAAATTGGGCAAAATGAAGGGTGAAACAGGGCAGAAATTGATTTTGTCATAACTTTCAAACCGTGCATCCGTTGGTCCTGAAATTTTTATGGTAAATGCATTGAGGTAGGGTGAATAAACACAGAAAATTTCAGAAAATTTTAGTGTGTATTTTTCAAGAAATTGGCCACTTTCACCTACAGCCATTTCTCATTTTCCGGGAGATCCGTGTAACCAATGGCAGAGATTTTTCGTCGGAAGATGCATAATAATATTGGTAACAACCTCAGAAAATTTCAGGGAAGTCTGATGTACCATTTGAGAGAAATTCCAAAATTCATTTCATTCTACAATTCCACTCCATCTCACTCCATTTTCACTCCATCTCACGCCATTTTCATTTCATTTCACAAGTCCATTCCACTTTCACTCCATCTCACGCCATTTTCATTTCATTTCACAAGTCCTATTCTACTTTCACTCCATTACATTTCACATCCATCTTCCATATTCATACTTCGTTTCTTCTTACAAATTGCATGTTGCAGCCACATCTTAATCAGCAGTTCTGACATGATTGTACAGCCTACAAAGAGATGATGATTACAGGAAATTGAAGGATTCTGTTTTGAAGACCAATATGCTCAAAGAGGACCAAAGGAACAGCATCAAGCATAGAAATTAACAAGGTCAAAATTCTGAGGTAAATTGTGAAAATTATTTTAATAGCAAAAAGTCAAAACATGAAATAGATACAATGTGTATAATCATATGTTTCCTAAAACAACCTATCATTCGAATTGATTAGCCATATCCCTTATCCAACATTCCATATTTCACCACAAGGTCATCATACATTCTCCATCAGATCCATAGCCACTTCATTTTCCCTTATATCATCCATTCACCTCCATTACACTTTGCAGCCAATCCATCTCTAAGTGCAGAAAGGTAATTGTAAGGGTGAAGCATCATTCTTCAACTAATCCATCTTCAGACACAGAGATACAGTTTCAAAAATAAAGCATTAGACTCTGTAGTCAATCTATCTTCAAGCATAGAAAAGTAATTCTGAAAGGAAGATAATCTGCATAGAGGAGGAATGTGGCTCATTCTCAAGACGAAATCAGTTGAAGTCAAGTATTTGGAAGGATATCCACAAGTCAAGGAGCTACTACAACAAGAAGGAAGGCTAAATTTTATAGATAAATTTGATGGCTTCCATAAGGAGATTACAAAATCTTTTGTCAAATCTTTTGATGGAGCAGAAGAAGAGAAACTGACATGGATATTGAAAATAAACTTGACACTCCACTACAAAAGGAAGATGAAGAACTAATCTCTGAAAAGTTAACAGAGATTAGAAAATAGATTAAGGCCAAAAGAAGCAGAAAGATAAGGTTGAATGTTCTAATAGAGGTTTCAGAGCATATGGAATAAATTTTGATGAAATTGCATGAGGACATGCAATAGTCTTGCAGTGGGGGTATGTTGAGCCTTAGAATTGCCTTCTCTTTTACAAACCTTCACTTCATTTCATCATTATTTTATCACTTCATAAGCCTAAAATCAATGAAGAATGATTAGGATTGCTTAAAGGTTACATGAAATCGATTAACATATTGTAATTTCATGATTTTTGCTATTTTAACAATTTTCTGCAAAATAGCTACAGAATACAGGCATTCCGTAGCTGACCGCGCATTCCGTAGCTGATCCCGAATTCCGCAGCTGTTTTACAGTTTGAGTGGGTTCCAGGTGTCGTCTGAAGGAAAACCGCATATGGGCATATTCCACGTCATGTCTACATGGTTCGTTGCTCACCATGAAGGAAGAAACGAATTCTGTGTATGGTTTTGATACGTGGGAACATATTTAAGGAAGCAGACTTCTAGTAGGACTGTCTCAGTCCAGCTGTCTACAGCAAAAGTACGCAGCCTTCAATAAGAGTTTTAATTCAAATAGGAATGGGAAAGACAATAATCCTTCATTATCTCAAGTTCTGTTATGTAATTTTATTATAAATATGACTTGGGAGACCAAGCAACGGTGGTTAGATCTTAGTTAGATTTTGGCTTTTTCTGCCAACCGTGAATACTCTATTTTAAGTATTTTTCTCCTTTAATGAAAAAGACATCGTTCTAGTGCAAGAGCTGAGTCAACGTTAATTGCATTTGCAAGCTAATTTGGCAGTAGAGGGCCCCTACTGCCCGAGAGGCTCCGTTCAGATGATTTAGATAAGTAGCCTTAGCTTGATTTAGTTTTCAATTTCCAATTTCAATAGTTTTATTAGTTTCATGTTTTCATGTTCATTTACGTTACATATTACAGTTAGCCCTGTTCTAATGAATTTTTCCAAAATACCTCTAATGCTGAATGGGAATTAACTGTGATATTTTAGGAGTTTAATTGTGTTTTTCATTTTGAGCTGTGTGTCTTATGTCAATTTGCATTAGATAGTACAGCCAGACTTGTTTTCGTAATATGCAATAGATTAGTTTCACTGTGGTTTAATACTCCGGAGATCAAAAAGCGCTTTAGTTCATTGTACTTCAAAGTTAGGCTTATGGCATTTAGTTTAATTCTGTTCACCATCTTTCCAGTTTGAATAGTTGCATTTTAGCCCAGTTAAGGTCACTGTGTTTTCAGTTTGATTAATTGAACTTTAGCTTATCTCTGTCATTTGTATTTCAAAATAGATTAATTGCATTCCCGTTCATGTTTTGCTTAATGTATAGCCAAGTTTCACTAATTAGTTGAATGATAGTTCTGTTCTACTAGACTAAGGCTTTCATTATTTACAAAAAAAACCACTCCTGTTATTAAACTCTTCCAACATATCACTATGCAGACAGGAATTGGTAATATCATTTCATGGCTTTGATTATTCTGCAGATTCTTCTAATTGTGCAACTAGCCTTTTCCTCAAAATTATCTCAAAAGACTTTAACTTTCGAATAAGGCTTAGTAATGACAATTTAGGTTGCAGAATAGATTAGCTTCAGGATCCTTGGTTAATTTAGAGCAGAATTATTCACTGTGTTGCAGAACTAACTTTTCCAAATATGTCCAAACAAATATCTAGTCATGGATAAGATCTGTTTTGTGATATGGTAAATTGTTGTTTAGGAAAACCTCACTACACTAAATTTATCCTTTTCTTGAAGTGTTCCAACATGTCTCTAACAAATAGATTGGACTAAATTTGTGTTGTGAGTTACTGTCTAGTTTTGCATGCTTATAAAAACACTAAACACAACGAAGTAGGAAGAGGTTACTTAGGCACATATGGTGCACTTCACTTCAGTAGTTTACTGACCCTGGTTGACAATTAAATGAGCTCAATTTAGGAGACTAGGTTGAGACCAAACAACTAGCTTGAGGAAGTAAATAGTCAAAGTTGAATATAGAAGAAACGAAATATCATTGATAGATAAAAGCATAATGTACTTTGTCTTTTTATTATAAAGTTTGATTTTCTCGAATTTTTATTTTATTTTGAAAGTTTAAAAAATTCAAAAGAAAATCAGAGATAACTGGTTCTTCTGACTGAATCGCCAATTGTTGTGGTCAGCAACAACCCCCCTTCTTATTTAGTATTAGTGATAATACTAAATAAGTGGGGGCCCTTAGTCAAAAAATCTAAAAATTAATTAGAGCTTGTATTCTTCATTCAATAAAACTTAATATCATAAACTTAGGAAAATACCTCTTAAAAAATCTAAAAAAGCTTAAATTTTTTTTGATAAGAATAGAATAAAATCATTCCTTCAGGAATATTGCATCGCAAAAAGGTAATGCATACCTCCTTGCAAGCAGAAGTCTAAGATTGCGAGATCGCGATGCGAAACTATGTATTAAAAAAATTCATCGCATCGCATGCCTAAAATATCAATGATGTTGAAAATCCTCAAAATTCCGATATGCGTGGCGCATATCGCAAATCGCACATCGTGGAAAATACATTAACATATGATTATTACATGTTGCGATTTGCGATATTGCGATTTTCCATATTGCGATTTGAGATATTGCGATTTGCGATATTTGCGATTTCTGATTTGCAATGTTGCGATCTGCGATGTTGCAAAGAAAATCACAAATCGGCTTATCGCAGATCTTTAGGGCTCATTGTATGAAATTTTTTTTCCATAAACTGATACTTGGTTATGCACTTTAATGTTAATCAATGAATTGGTTGTCAATCATTAATGAAATTTGGTTTTGTTGTGATCGAAGAGCCGTTTCACGTAAGATGATATATTTTATATGTTTTTGGCATTTAAAACTTTCCTGTCACCTTTTTCCTATCATTATTCTCACTTCATTTTTAAACTGCAGGAACCAAGAACAGAGAACTATACAAACCAATATTCCTGATATTATGGGAAAGAAAGATAAAGCTCCAATTTCTGAAGATAAAGAAATGATGACCTTGTATACAGACACCGCCTGTAACAAATACGTTGGTATTACTACCTGGGAGGGCATGTATAATCTACTTGAAGAAGAGAACCCCAGAGTAATGGAGGTTATAGCTACTGCAGGCTCACATGGGTCTTCTGATGTGTCCATTACAAAGCTAGATTGTTCATTCTTACACCGAATAGCAGCGAGGCCTAAAATTCTTCCATACATGGATATGGTTAAATGGGTACTAGACAACACGGATATTACAAATAGACAGTTTAAGACTAAGGGTCAAGAAATCATTGGTTCATTTGCTCCACAAGATTTGAGACTCATGTATCATTTGTCGGAGCCACAGGTGACTTATAACAAACAGTTCATGGAGAAATTTGCCAAAGAAGATGAAAACCTGGCAGAATGCAGCAAGGACTGGTCAAGGAGAGACGAATCACTAAAAAGGGATAAACACGGTATGTATAGTACTGGTTCTCTCACTTCTACATATTGTTTTGCTGCTGTTATGCTCTGTAGGCTTTTTGGAAAGCCAGATATTAATAACTTTTCATCTGAATGGCTACCATTATTGAATGCTGTTGTTAATGCTACTATTGTGGATTGGGCTAAGATATTATCTGACAACTTAGCCACAACTATTTTGAATTATCGGTCCAAAAGAACTGTTTCTCGGAGAATTTATCCCCCTTTTTACTTATATGCTTATGTAATGGATTCAATCTGTTATGTTTCTAAGTTTCCTTTAATGGGTTGGAAATGGACAACTCAAGATCCCCTACCCATTCATGTTTATCACAAAGAGTTGTGGGATTCAGAGTTCATTCCCTATTTTTACAAGATTTGCCATGGAATCATGTTGCCCCTGTACATAATGTTATATGATAAAGATGCTCCAAGGTTTTCTCCTGAAGCAGAGGTAGACATACCACCTGCTGCGAGATGGTTTGGAGAAGAATTTTTTACATATGTTAGGGTATTTGGAAGTTTTGATTCCCGTCATGTTTTACCTTTGTATGTACCTGACAAACTCATGGCGCGAGAAATTTCTTATCAAACCTGCGGAGAAGGAGGTTTGACTAAAGATTTGAAGGACAAAAAGAAGGCTATCTGGCCACAATTTCCTGTGGCCTGTGAGGCCTTCTCATTATTTGATATTGGTCATGCATTGAAAGAAGTAAACAATATTACATGTTTACATTTGTTCAAATTTCCAAGAAGACCATTTGACCCCTATGATATTGTTAAAAATTTCACTACTACAGTCAAGATAAGAGTGTTTTCTAAAGAAGATGATCTTTTTGATGACATGTTCCAAGAAAAAAGCACACTTAGAGAGGTTCTACATTCGGCTCAAATACGGTTTCCTCCAGCAGAATTTCAAGAATTAAAGATATACAGAGAAAGGAGGTTGACTACTATTCCTTTGGATAAATTACGTTTAGAACTTGTAAGGGAACCAACTCCTAGTATCAGTCTTAGTGGAATTTTAGGTACAGATAGGTCTAAGTCTAAGTCCGGGAAAGAAACCTATGAACACTCTAAGAGGTCTGACAATGACCATGATAAAAGTGAAGGGTCAGTAAGGGATACTGCCCAGTCAAAGGAGCTTTCACAACAACAAGTTTCAACCTCTCCATAGTTAAATCTTCCCCCTCTCATTGTACAACAATCATCAGTCAGAACTGAGTTAGATAAGGAATGGGAGACATTCAATTATTTGATTAATATTGAAGGAAAGAACACACAGACACCTGTGAGTAATGTACAGACAACAAAAAATATAGTCACGGGAATAAGTACCAATGTCTCAGAAATGGAACATATTCCCATTACCCCATCCTCTGAACTTATGCTCAAAATAGAGAAAATTACTCCTCTTGATGTATTCTATAGTCCACGACACAAGGAAGTGGTAAGAAGACAAAGGAAGAGAAGAAAATTGGAAAATGTGCTCTTTCATGATGCAGAACAATTAGATATCATATGGCAAGATCCTACCACTGATCCAACTGAAAATCTCACCAAATTATCTCAGTTCACAGAAGAATATGCCTCTGTAGCCATTGATAAAGCATCTGAGGTACGGAAATTACTAAATGAGAAAGAATATCAAGTATAGGTTTTGCAACAACAACTGCAACAAGCCAACGCCAACAATGAAGCTCAGAGACAACTTGAAAAATTACAGCAGGATTTTCAACAAATGCAGATCGGACATCAAAATAGCTTGGCTGAAAAAGAGAAGCAACTATAGGTTATGCAAGAGATGCACAAAGATGATCCCAAGCTTACAGAATTTATCATAGAGTCTATTTCCTTAAATGATCAACTACTGCAGCAACATGAAATATTATGCCAAATAATATCACAGTGGAACTCTTATTGTGAAGAAAGTGATAAAATCACTAATCATGCCGTAGACTTACGACATGATTATGATTCAATTGATAAAAGAGTTACTGACTATTTAGCTTGGCAAGAAACAAAGGAGGGGAAAAGAGTAGGTGCACCGATAATCAATAAAAATCACAAAGTAATTCTCTTCAATAAATGGGATGCACAAATCAGGAGAGCAGAGCAAGCATCAGAAGAAGCAGTCACAGTAGTAAGCAATATCATTGATTGTATAAATGAAAATTTTCACGAGGAAAATCTGATCTTTGAAACTACTCCAGGGTACCTTCCAAAAGCACAGCAACTGCAGACAAACTGGAGACAGAAGGCTCAAGAAAAGGTAGAATCGATTAAAAATTTAACAAAGTTAAATTGGGATTCTTACTGGGCGTGTTTGGTAAAACCACACAGCCAGTGCATGACTCTCAAGTGTATCATCAATTCTGCTGAGAAGATGGCGCCATCTCTTGCCAACTCCGTTTTCATAGCACAGTTAAATTCTGAAGTCGGCCAGCCAACTCTTCTCAAACCAATGTTGAACACTTGCAATTTCAAAGAACAGATTCATAAGTAGTTAGTTGTTAAGTTTTAATTTTAGATTTAGTATTAGTTTTTCTTTATTTTTTGCCTAAGAAGAGGACGGTCATTTAAACTGTATCCTACATTTTTTTAATAAATTATTTTTAGATTTAGTTAGCAGTGTTTAAACCCTTCTCATGCATTTAGAGAAAGGTCCTGAAATTTGTCAAAAAATTATCCTCGGAACATGCACTTTTGCACCCTCCCAAGAGGTTTCTATGAATGAATGGAATATGATTTATTGATATTTGCGTTTAATATCTACTACTGATGTTGCACTTTTGTACTCTTAGTGGATGTTGGATTTAGAAGAGATAAGTCATTATTGCTTGAAGCTCATGAGTAGAGCTAGTTATAAATGGTACCTTTATCTCTTAACTATTTCTGCCTCTGTGTTAAAGTGATATTTATGTTCAATTGTTTATGTATTAATGCTTGAATGCTTGAGTTATCATTTGGCACTTTTGTACGGTGATAGCTATTTGTTTATGCTTAATATATGAATAGTTTATTATGTGATATGTTTTTCACAACTATTTCATCTAACTTTTTATACGAAGTGGTTTATCTTTATTGAATTCTTTTCTTATAACAGTTGAATTATATTTATTATAAATTGTTATTTGAAATCATTTTAGATCGCATAAAGAAAAATATTACATCCCGGGTTAGTTTAGAATTAGATATTTCTGTTTAATTAGAATATAAATGCATGATTAGATTAGAATTAGAATAAAAGCATTTCACTTAGGAACTTTTAGAAAGGAAATATCAATTCTCTACACACACATACACATATTGGGAAACTGGTCCCATTATCCCTAGTCCGACCCACTATACCAAACGGAAAAGGAGCTGACAACCAAGGTCTGGACCGGGTGGGTATCCCCCTTGTTGTAGACCCGATTTTCGGGGCTTCAGCATATTTGGCACTAGAAGGAGGGCCTCAAACTATGAATGGCAAGTAATTAAAAATATAAATACCATTCTAGGAGTAAATCACCATCACCATCACCCCCAACTTCCCCATCGCACTTAGAATTTTTAAATCTAGAACCAGAAGTCGAAAGAACAACAGCCACTACCACAAACCCTGAATTTTTAGAAGAATGTGCTATTGAACCTCCTGAATTTGAATCTTTGATTCATAAACTTTAGCAATTTTCAATATCACCTCAAAGATCTGAGAAATCTCAAGGCAGTGTGACTTCGCAATATAACCATGCCCATCCTCTTACCAGATTACAGAGAAAAAGCTTGGCATTCAGCCAACTGAGTTACCTCTACCTACAAAGAAGAGAACAAGGAAATCACCTAAAGGTTCTGATATCGAGACTCTTTCATCATCATCATCCATCTCAACCTCTTCACCGCGAAGTCAACCATCCACCCCTCCACTTCAGATTATCGTCTGTCAGTCCACTGGAACTTCTACATCTCCTTCTCAAACATCTGGAATCGTAATATCCTCATCTTCCCGACCGCAGGGATCGTCTTCTACACTTTCCTATGTTGGTAGTTCAGCAATGGCCTCTCCATGGAATAACCCAGGGGTAGTCTTAATGCCCACACCCTTGTGTCAAATACCGGCCCATACTAAAAAATGGCTGCCTAAGTTTAATCCTGAAGCAGGCATGCTAGCAGAATAACATATAAATAACTTTATGTTGTCCATAGATCTCAATGGAGTTACTAATGAAGACGATTTCGTCTGACTTCTTCCCTATACTTTACAAGGAGCAGCTAGATCATGGTATTTCTCATTACCATTTGGATATATTACTAGTTGGGATATCTTTCAAGATCAATTTTTGACTAAGTTTGGTGATGACAGGTCTACAAAAACACTGATCAATGACTTGTCTAATCTTAGAGTCGATTCAAAAGAACCCATCAAGGATTTTAATTCACGTTTCAATAAACTGTGAAATAAAATTCCTACTGCTTCCAAGCCAAGCGAGGAAACGCGAAGTGAATGGTACATATCTGCTTTACCATCAAACATAGCAATCTTCGTTGATAGGGCTAACAAAACAACTTTAGCTGACAATATGAAGGAAGAAATAGTAGTAGAGAAACGTATCATTGCTCTAGACAAGAAAAATGCGATAGAAGAACGAAAATCCAAGAAGGTTAATTTTAAGGAAGACCCCAAGAAAAAACAATCGAAAGATCCATTCGAATTAGAAGGATTGCAGAAAGTTCTGAAAACCATGTCCAACGAAATGGTTAACATTAAGAAACAAGTGGCAGAAACATCTTCTAAAAATTCATTCAAGCCTTATAGAAGAAACCATTCAACTGATTCAAAACTGTCAAATGCTATTACAAATGTTGAATCAGAAGAAGAAGAAGAGGAGATTGCTACTAAAGAAAATACCGATGAAGAAGAAGTTGTAGAGGTACAAGGTATGTGGGATTTCATCCTCCCATATGAGGAAGATCAAGAAGCATCCCCGGTTAGCACTCAAAGTAGAAATCAACTTGATCCTCCTCAACCTACTCCTAAGCCAAAGAGCGCAAGCTCAATGAATAAGGATAAAGTTGCAACCAAGAAAACGACATCCAAAGCAAATCAAACCAGCCCAGTCCAAAAAGATTCATCAACTCCATCAAAAACGCTGATTGTTTCAGATGAAATGGAGTATAATATCATAGAAGACATGAAGAAGACTAGGGCTAACATCACTTTTTATGAATTGAGCAAGTTAAAACACCACAAAAGGTACTTTTGAAAGAATTACATGATGTACTAGAAAAACCTTTGCCTAATCCTGTAATCTCTCAAGCTTCCAATGATATGGGAAGAACTCTAACTAATGCGATTAGTAAAGTTGATCTAGAAAATATCGCTTTAATTGGAGGAAGGTCGAGATATCATACTCCTCCATTTCTTCTTACTTACGAAGTTTTCAATAAAAAATTGCATAATTGTTTTAGTGGATTCTGGAGCTTCATCTAATATTCTACCAAAATAAATATGTGAAAAATTGAACATTCAACCGCAAAAATCTTCTGTACGCATAGTCCAGTTAGATCGATCACAAGTTGAAGTAATCTGCGAATTAAATCTGGTTACCATAAGGCTGTCATCTAATCCAAAGGTATGTCAAGTTATCGACATTTTAGTTGTGGATATTCCAGAATTTTATGGCTTAATTCTTAGCAGAGATTGGTCAGAAAAAATTCATGGATACTTTGCAACTGATTGGTTGCACATGTGGCTTCCTTACAATGGTAAACCAAATAAGATAAAGGTTGAGTGAGAAAAACATCAGAAATACATAGTAACAGAATTGGAAGGAGAAAATGAACCAGTTGCATACACCAATAATATCATTGGTAACTATTCAGTTGATTCTTTCTTAAGAAAGTTCAATGCTCATACTTCACCTTACTTAGAACATTCTGTTTTATCTCAAATAGAATTTTTTTCTCAAATAGATAGTTCTAGATATATTAATTTTATAAATACTCCTGTAAATAAATCTGTTGACACCTAATCCTATGGATGGGTGTGCATTTGTATTTTTGTATATTATTTATTATTAGGAAATAAGGAAGGCCAAGAGTCATTGGGAGATGAATCCCAATAGCCTCACCTCCCATCTATATAAGCATGTACATTCTTCAACTAATACACATTCTAGTTTTGAGGAGTTACCTCCTGGTTTGACATGGTATCAGAGCCAGCCCCACAATTGGCATTTCTGCCCTGTGGTGTAACTCCCTATCCTTTTCTCAGTCATATTTTTTAATAGTTTTCTGCTGCTCTTAATTGCTAGACTGTTATTCTGCATTTTTTTTTTCCTATTTATCACTGACATTTGTAGCTCCAGCTCCTGCAGCTCCTGAAGACTGCAGTGTCTGTCAATCTGCAAATTGCAGCTCTGTCATTCTGCCATTCTAGCAGTCCTGCAACTCTGTCTTCCTGCAGATTCAAGTTCAATTTTTTTGTAACGCCCTTTTGGGCCTCCTCCTCTCCATTCATCCCTGCGCTCCTCTCCATTCATTCACCTCCCTCCTCCATTCTCCCTGCACCCTCACTCATCTCCCTCACTGTTACATTACCCAACGCATATACTGCCCTTTCCATACAGTGCTCACGCAGCATTCATTCGACCACATTGTATATATATACACCAGCGCCTGTCTGCATTTCACTCACTTGGTCATATTATAATTCCTCATACATTCAAGCGCTTTCATAGAACGCTGTCGGCCCGCGAATTCCAAACGCCTTCATATATATTACAACGCTGTAAGCACACCTCCATTTAAACGCTGTAAGCACGCCTTCATATATAACGCTGTCTCCTCCGTATGTAATACACGCTGTGTTTTATATGGAATATGCGTTGTATTTTATATTGTTTATCACACCATTTTTTATATACGACCTCCATACGCTATGTTGTCACGCCCTCCAGCGCTGGCTATAACACCCTTTGCATATAATACGCCCCTGCTATATTCAATACCACATCCCACGTAATATCAATACCGCCTTCCACCACTATTGGCGCCCTTTGTAATACCACCTTACATATAACACTGTCGACATACGTTCAATACGCCGTCGTGTCATTCCCACGCATTACATGGTTTAAACTCTGTTGATATATATTGTATTGACATGTTTTTATACTATTAACGCAGTCATATGAAACGCCCTCTGCATATCTATCGCTGGTTGTATTGTCATTGTTATTAAACGCTGTCATATGCGTTGTTTTATATTTCCGCCCCTCCCTTTTTAATACCACGCCCCTTCTTTTCAAATAATACCGCCACTCTTTTTCACATACCGCCATTTCATCATATTGCCATTCCACTTTTTAAATTCCACTTCTCTCATTCATATAATTCCCATTCCGTTTATATATCGCCCCCCCCCCCCATCACCATTTCATATAATTCCTTTTATAATTCCCATTCCTTTTATATATTTCGCCCTTCCATTCCATATCATCTTTTCACATACAATTTTTTCCCCAAACAAAAAAAAAAAAAATACATTTTTTTTATGCAGAATCAGTTTATAGAAAAGAGTGTTTTTTAAAATTCAGTCTTCGGCAAAAGTTTTTGAGCAGAATATTTTTTCCACCAAGAGTTTCTGCCCTTTTTAATTGAGTATATTTTCCAGCAAAAGATTTTTTGTTTTCTCTCCTTCAAGAGAAATTTTCCAGCAAAGTTTTGGTTTTTCTCTCCTCCTTCAAAAGAAGATGACAGTCCCTTCATCTTCTAAAGAGGCTGCCTACTTGGCACAGAGAGAAAAGAGACACGCTTCAGGTCCATCCAGAGGAAGAGAAGGTAGAAGACGAAGAAGAAACTTCAGAGAAAAGGGGGGCAGACAATCTAAAGCTCAGCAGCAAACAAATCAAGACAGAGGTAAAACTGATGACAAAGACAAAGGTAAACCAGTTGAATCAGCCCATTCTGTTCTAGCACATTGTAACAATGGAGTAACTGAAAACCTCTTTGATGTTTCATTTACTTCATGGAGAGATGATTGGTTGCTAGATTCAGGAGCAACATGTCACATGCCATTTAGAAAAGATTTTTTTGAAGATTTCACTGACAAAGTTGATGGAGCAGTATATTTCGCAGATAAATCCAAACTCAAGCCATCAGGGCTTGGCACAGTCAGGCTTAAACTGCCTGGTCTTCCTGATCATATCCTACATGAGGTTCTATACCTCCCTGAGTTGAAGAGAAACTTGCTGTCCCTGGTTGAAATCCGGCAGCAAGGACACTCAATTCACTTGTTTGATGGCAAGGCAGAGGTCAGAAAAGCATCAGATCACTCACTTGTCATGGAGGGAATAGAAGAAGGGAGACTCTTGAAGCCGAAAGGTTCATCTGCTCATTCTCAAAACTTTGCATTCAGTTCACATCATGATGAAGGTACATTCCCATCAAGTCTTTTATGGCATGCTAGATTTGGACACTTAAACTATGACAACCTTTGTTTGTTGAAGAAAAATGGTGTTGATGGACTGCCTACAATTCCTAGAAAACCTAAGGAATGTGATGCTTGTATTCTAGGAAAGCATAGCAAACAGTCATTTCATGATTCACACTCAAGAGCACATAGGAAACTTGAACTTGTTCATTCAGATTTATGTGGCCCTATGCCTATTGCTTCTGCAAATGGAAACAAATACATGATGACATTTATTGATGACTACACCAGAATGTGTTGGATTTACTTACCGAAGAATAAGTCTGATGCTTTTCAAACTTTCAAGAATTTTCATGCATGGATTGAAAATGATGCACAAACACATATTGGCTCTCTACGTACTGATAATGGAAAAGAATACACCTCAAATGAATTTGAAAATGATCTTCGTCAACATGGAATCAAACATCAAACAACAGTGCCATATAATCCACAACAGAATGGTGTAGCTGAAAGAATGAACATAACCATCTTAAATATGGTTCGCTCCATGTTATTTTTCAAGAATGTAAAATTGATGTTTTGGGCTGATGCAGTTCTATGTGCTGTTTACATAAAGAATAGGTGTCCTTCAAGTTCAATTAGAAATAAAAATCCTTTTGAAATGTGGCATGGCCACATGCCTTCGGTAAAGCATTTCAGGGTCTTTGGGTCCACCTGTTATGCCTTGATACCCAAGGGTCAAAGGAACAAACTTGGTGCTAGAAGCAGAAAATGTATCTTCTTGGGGTACTCCAATACTTCCAAAGGATATCGTCTCTATGATGAAGCAAATAAGAAGTTTGTGATAGCAAGAGATGTCATATTTCTTGAATCTTCCAAGAGTGACAAGGTTGTTGAGCGGCAACTTGATCGCCTGGATAGATTCACACATCCAAAGTCTTTCCAAGAATTTGATAATGTGATTCCACACCTTGAAGGGGGGATTCCGATATTGAATCAAACTGTGGAATCATTTCCTGAACCACACTCTCCCCCACATGAAGAAACAACCATGGATGACACATTGGATGATGTGATTGACAGAATTGGGAGATTGAATCTTGAATCAATCCCAACTCAGTCAAATGACCAGCCTGGGCCATCTCAGAAAGGTCCTCCCAAATGGCTGACAAAGACACTGGAGAATTTTCATCCTGATGAGGTTGGAAAAACAGGAACAAGGAGTTCCACTCAACAAATCGAAGGTGATGTAGATAATTCTGATTCCCCTGTTGATATGGATATTGCTTATAACTGTGAATTGAGTTTGTCTACAGATCATGAACCAACTTCCTTCAAAGAAGTCGCTTCTCATGATGAATGGAAAGAAGCGATGCAAAAGGAGTATGATGCCTTGATAAAGAATGGCACTTGGAAGCTGGTTGATCCGCCTTTGGGAACGAAACCAATTGGCTGTAAGTGGGTCTACAAGAACAAGTACAAAGCAGACGGCTCACTTGAAAAGCACAAGGCCAGGCTTGTGGCAAAAGGATTCGCACAGAAAGAAGGAGTTGATTATGAAGAAACTTTTGCTCCCATAGCAAAATGGACCACCATCCGGACTCTCTTTGCCTTAGCAGCTCAGAGTGGATGGAAAGTTCATCAGATGGATGTAAAAACAGCCTTCTTGAATGGAGATCTAAAGGAGAAAGTTTATATGTCCCAACCAGAAGGATTTGTGATAAAGGGTCAAGAACACAAAGTTTGCAAACTTGTAAAATCCTTGTATGGCCTCAAGCAAGCACCACGAGCCTGGTATGAGAAATTGACCGAGTATCTTCTGAAACTTGATTTCAAACACTTTGATCTTGATGATGCAACTTTGTTTGTTAAGAAAGTTGGAAAAATAGTTGTATATCTTGTGGTATATGTAGATGATCTTTTGATAACAGGAAACAATGAGAGCTGTATTGCATCCATGAAGAAAGAGTTGAAGAAAGGTTTTGAAATGACTGATTTGGGTCATGTTCATTACTATTTGGGTATTGAAGTAATTCAACATCCTAAATTCATATTTCTTTCTCAGAAGAAGTACATTGGAGATCTCTTGAACAAGTTTGGCATGGATGACTGTAAACTCTTAAGTACTCCAATGGAACAAAACTTGAAGCTCACATCGATTGAAGGGAAGGAATTTGAGGATGCAACTAAGTATAGACAGCTTGTAGGAAGTCTTATCTATCTGACCACCACCAGACCTGACATCTCATTTGCTGTTGGAATCCTCTCAAGGTTCATGCAGAAACCTTGTGAAGGACATTGGTCTACTGCAAAAAGAGTACTAAGGTACTTGAAGGGGACTCAAGACTTTGGACTCAAATATACACAGGTAGGCGACTTCAACTTGACCGGATACTCTGATTCAGACTTTGATGGCGACAAAGAAACAGGGGTGTCTACTACAGGTTACACCATGAGTCTTGGATCAGGAGCCGTCTCATGGAGATCACGCAAACAGTCAGTTCCAGCAGATTCCACGACCGAGGCAGAATATGTGGCAGCAGCTGAAGCAACAAAGGAAATTGTGTGGCTCCGGAAAATCCTGGAAGATTTGCAGATGAAACAAATGTATTCCACTTCACTCATGATCGACAACACTTCTGCAATAAAGTTGGCCAAGAACCCAAAGTTCCATGATCGAACAAAGCACATCAATACAAAGTACCATCTCATTCGACATCATGTTCAGGCCAAGACCATCCATCTACATCATTGTTCCACAAATGAGCAAACTGCTGACATCTTCACCAAAGCACTTGGAAGAGAAAAGTTTGAAAAGTTCAGATCTATGCTTGGACTCACCAACATCCCTTCGGATTAAAGGGGGGAATGTTGACACCTAATCCTATGGATGGTGTGCATATGTATTTTTGTATATTATTTATTATTAGGAAATAAGGAAGGCCAAGAGTCATTGGGAGATGAATCCCAATAGCCTCACCTCCCATCTATATAAGCATGTACATTCTTCAGCTAATACACATTCTAGTTTTGAGGAGTTACCTCCTGGTTTGACAAAATCTTTATTTTGGAAGTTATTTTTTGATGGTTCTAAGTCTAATGAAGGAGCAGGAGCAGGATGCGTGTTGGTTAGTCCAGAGGGAAATAAAATTATGTTAACTTGCAGACTCGAGTTCGATTGCACCAATAATACTGCAGAATATGAGGCTTTAGTCCAAGGATTATACAAAGCAATCAGATTAGACACCAAATATATACAAGTTTTCGGAGATTCTGAAATTGTAATAAGATAGGTACGCAATACTATACATTTTTTATCAGGTCATTTAAAGCATTATCAATATTTAGTTCAAGATCTGAATGAACACTTTATAGCATTTAATATTTCATCAATTCCCAGACTCCAGAATGCTAGTGTAGACCTCCTAGCTAACGTAGCTTCCAAACTCATTCCTTCAGAAGACTTTAGCCCTGATCGATTTTCAATCGAATTAATCTTTAGACCCTCGGTTCCTAATAACATTACCAATTGGAGGATTTTCAACGATGATCCTGATATTGTAAGCTTCCTCACATCTGAAGGATCTTACACTAATCATATAATTGATTAGGACCAACATGACAACAATTGCAGCAAGATATCACTAATAATGCTATGCCAAAGTCAATAGTCAAGTTAGAAGACCTTTATGATTTGAAATATCGATCCAAAAGATCTACCAATTCAAAACTGCAAAGTTCAACTTTGAATTATGAATTAGTAAATCTAGGAACTGATACCAAACCACAGAATATCAACCTAGGCCTTGGTCTAGCTCCTGAAGAAAAATTAGCGTATGTTCGTCTTTTTAAACAATACAAAAGTGTATTTTCTTGGAACTACGATGAACTCAAAACTTATGAAACTTCTATCATCCAACATAAAATCCCAATTATAAACGATGAAAAACCAGTCCAACAAAAGCTGAGAAAGATCCATCCCAATCTAGAAAATCAGATCAAATCTAAACTCAATAAGTTATTGAAAGCCAAGATTATTTTTCCTGTTCGACAATCTAAATGGGTTTCCAATATGGTTCCCGTTAGAAAGAAAAATGGAGACATTAGAATTTGCATTGACTTTCGAAATCTTAACAAAGCCTGCCAAAAAGATAATTTTCCTTTGCCTCCTATGGAGAAAATATTGCAGGCAGTTGCAGGATCAGAATTAATGTCTTTCTTAGATGGTTTCTCTGGCTACAACCAAGTGTTGGTCCATCCCGATGATCAATTTAAAACCACATTCAGAACCAAATCGGGCACTTATGCATATCAAAAGATGCCTTTTGGTCTGATCAAGGCTGGTGCCACATTTCAGAGAGCCATGTATATTGCCTTCAAGGGATTAGTTAAAAAATCAGTGGTAATATACTTGGATGATATAACTGTATATTCCAAGAAATGAAGCAATCATCTTAGAGATTTAAAACATATCTTCCAACGTTGTCAAAGGTATGGAATTTCACTTAACCCAAAAAATTCCTTTTTTGCATTAAGTGAAGGAAAACTTCTTGGATTCATAATTTCAAAATCTGGAATTCATATTGATCCTGACAGAATCAAGGAGATTTCTGAAATACCCTTACCTCACAACAAGAAAGCTATGCAATCATTCCTTGGCCAGATTAATTTTGTAAAGATATTTGTACCAAATTTTTCAAGAATTGTATCTCCTTTACAAGCAATGATTAAAAATAACTCAAACTTCAAGTGGGGTCAAGACGAATATGAGGCATTCAATCTGATCAAGCAAGCAATTGTTAATGCTCCATCTTTAGCAACTCCAAATTTTTTCGATCCTTTTATTTTGTATACATTTTCCTCTAATAGATCATATGCTGCGATACTCACTCAAGCAAATCAAGACAAGGCAGAAGCCCTAATTTCTTTTTTCAGCTCAAATTTACAGGGGGATGAATTGAATTATTCAAATGTAGAGAAAAAAGCTTATGTTTTTTTTTTCAATGAGGGGAAAGCTCACGGGAAATCCGGGCGTACTTCCCCAGAATTTCTGGATGGTACGCGCGGCAAACCGTTCGGCGGACTTTCGGCGCCTAACCCCAAAGGACTCAAGAATCGAACCCGTGACCTCCCTCAACGGAGAGGCCCACGTATTGGCTCACTACCGCTTGAGCTAACCCTTGGGGCTTAACAAGCTTATGTTGTTTTCAAAGCAATTAAATATTTCAAACCCTTTCTACTTAAAACCCATACAAAAATCATAGTACCATTTCCAGCGGTAAGAAATCTCTTAGTACAGAAAAATATAATAGGTCTGACAATGACCATGATAAAAGTGAAGGGTCTGTAAGGAATACTGCCCAGTCAAAGGAGCTTTCACAGCAACAAGTTTCAACCTCTCCACAGTTAAATCTTCCCCCTCTCATTGTACAACAATTATTAGTAAAAACTGAGTTAGATAAGGAATGGGAGACATTCAATGATTTGATTAATATTGAAGGACAGAACACACAGACACCTGTGAGTAATGTACAGAAAAAAAAAATATAGTCACAGGAATAACTACCAATGTCTCAAAAATGGAACATATTCTCATTACCCCATCCTCTAAACTTATGCTCAAAATAGAGGAAATTCCTCCTCTTGATCTATTCTATATTCCATGACACAAGGATGTGGTAAGAAGACAAAGGAAGAAAAGAAAATTGGAAAATGTGCTCTTTCATGATGCAGAACAATTAAATATCATATGGCAAGATCCTACCACTAATCCAACTGAAAATCTCACCAAATTATCTCAGTTCATGGGAGCATATGCCTCTGCAGACATTGATAAAGCATATGAGGTACGAAAATTACTAAATGAGAAAGAAGATCAAGTACAGGTTTTGCAACAACAACTGTAACAAGCCAACGCCAACAATGAAGCTCAGAGACAACTTGAAAAATTACAGCAGGATTTTCAACAAATGCAGATTGGACATCAGAACAGCTTGGATAAAAAAGAGAAGCAGCTACAGGCTATGCAAGAGATGCACAAAGATGATCCCAAGCTTACAGAATTTATCACAGAGTCTATTTCCTTAAATGATCAACTACTACAGCAACAGGAAATATTATTCTAAATAATATCACAATGGAACTCTTATTGTGAAGAAAGTGATAAAATCACTAATTATGTCGTAGAATTACGACATGATTATGATTCAATTGGTAAAAGAGTTACTGACTATTTAGCTTGGCAAGAAACAGAGGAGGGGAAAAGAGCAGGTGCACCGATAATCAATAAAAATCACAAAGCAATGTTCTTCAATAAATGGGATGCACAAATCAGGAGAGCAGAGCAAGCAGCGGAAGAAGCAGTCATAGCAGCAAGCAATATCATTGATTATATAAATGAAAATTTTCATGAGGCAAATCTAATCTCTAAAACTACTCCAGGGTACCTTCCAGAAGCATAGCAACTACAGACAGACTGGAGACAGAAGGCTCAAGAAAAGGCATAATCGATTAAAAAATTAACAAAGTTAAATTAGGATTCTTACTGGGTGTGTTTGGTAAAACCACACAACCAGTGCATGACTCTCAAGTGTATCAGCAATTTTGTCGAGAAGATGGTGCCAGCTCTTGCCAACTCCGTTTTCACAGAATAGTTAAAGTCTGGAGTCGGCCATCCAACTCTTCTCAAACCAATGCTAAACACTTGCAATTTCAAAGAATAGATTCATAATTAGTTAGTTGTTAAGTTTTAATTTTAGATTTAGTATTAGTTTTGCTTTATTTTTTTCCTAAGAAGAGGATGGTCATTTAAACCGTATCATACATTTTTGTAATAAATTATTTTTAGATTTAGTTAGCAGTATTTAAACCCTTCTCATGCATTTAGAGAAAGGTCCTGAAATTTGTCAAAAACTTATCCTCAGAACATGCACTTTTGCACCCTCCCAGGAGGTTTTGATGAATGAATGGAACATGATTTATTGATATCTGCGTTTAATATCTACTATTGATGTTGCACTTTCGTACTCTTAGTGGATGTTGGATTTAGAAGAGATAAGTCATTATTGCTTGAAGCTCATGAGTAGAACTAGTTATAAATGGTACTTTTATCTCTTAACTATTTTTGCCTCTGTGTTAAAGTGATATTTATGTTCATTTGTTTATGTATTAATGCTTGAATGCTTGAGTTATCATTTAGCACTTTTGTACGGTGATAGCTATTTGTTTATGCTTAATATATGAATAGCTTATTATGTGATATGTTTTTCACAACTGTTTCGTCTAACTTTTTATATGAAGTGGTTTATCCTTATTGAATTCTTTTCTTATAACAATTGAACGATCTTTATTATCAATTGTTATTTGAAATCATTTTAGATCACATAAAGAAAAATATTACATCCCGGGTTAGTTTAGAATTAGATATTTCTGTTTAATTAGAATATAATTGCATGATTAAATTAGAATTAGAGTAAAAACATTTCACTTAGGAAATTTTAGAAAGGAAATATCAATTCTTAACACACACATACACATATTGGGAAACTGGTCCCATTATCCCCAGTCGGACCCACTATACCAAACAGAAAAGGAGCTTCCAACCAAGGTCCAGACCGGGTGGGTATCCCCCTTGTTGTAGACCCGATTTTTGGGGCTTCAACATCACCCTAAAAATTTTAGATTCTGAACCTTCGTAGAAAAAAATTTATAGCGAAAATTCTACAATGACCTATTTAGAGTAGCAAAACCCTAGAATCCAAAGCTTTGATACCAAATGTTGTGAAAGCAGCTCCAAAAATAGAAGAAAAGAGATATAAACGCCTTAGAAATAAGCCACTTTGAGGGGGAAACCTCCAATACATTACAAAAATGAACAATTATTGGATGATACAAATGACCAAAACCTCCTTCTATATATAAGAGTCCATGGGGCCACAATGTAATCCTAGCTGACCTAACAATAATAATTTAAGGGCACAATAATAAAAATATTGGGGTTATAGGGGTACAACAATAAAAATAAGGGGGGCTACACTAACATAATAAGGGACTACACTATTAATATAGGGACCTAACAAGGTATGAAAGACACATCCTTCTATCACATCCTCTGAAAAAATAACAAGGATGCTGATCTTCTTGCCAGCAGAGCTTGTGCTCAAACCTTGGGGAAAATTTTCAGTAATAATGTCCTAAATCAAATTTCTCTGCCATGATCTTGCTGTAGACTGTTTTCAAATATTATTTGATCTCTCACTCAGACCTCTCTGAACTCCTCTATCATTTTTTTACTCCCTCCATTCGCCTTCCCGTGACCTTATCTTTTTGGGTTTCCCCCCAAGATGCCTCCCTCTCCATTCGTTGTTCTATTTATTCTTCTGCTTCCTGCTCCTTCTGTAATCCCCTTGCTCTTTGTCTGCATGGTAATCACCTTCCTTGCTATGTGCCTCTAATTAAATCTTTGGACTCTCTCACCCTGATCCTTCCCATATGTGTTTCTCTGTTGCGCTCAGCTATTTCGTCGCTATTCCCTCCTTCTCATGAGCCTTCCACCATCACATTTGGTGTCCTTATCATCTCCCTTCTGAAGCTGTGCCTTTTCAATCCCTGCCACTTTTCCTTCTGCGGATTTTGTGCCTTCCCTCCTCTTAGCCATCGCCTCCAGCATGGCACGTAGTGAAGACTACCTCCACTGTGTGGATCTTCAAGATGAGCTTGAACAAATCAGAGCTCACGAGAAAATCCTCGATTCAAAGCTACAAATAGAGGTCAAAATCTTGGACGAAAAAAATGAAGCAGATGTTAATGTCTTTCTCCACAGGGTCACCTCTCTTCAAAACCAATATAATGCACTCTCCAATCAGTGTGCTCACGCTGAAGAATTGATTCAAATACTCAAATACATCTTGGAGAAGTGCACAGCTCCTAGCTCCAGCTCCAAAAACATGAGGAATGTTGGCAATGAAGACAATATTGATGCCTCAACAGGGTGCCATATCAACATTGATTAACCTCCTTTCACATTATTGAGCATGTCCTTTAAATTTGTCTTTCTTCTATCTTAGTTTGTTCGCATATATGCATTGTCTATATTTCAGCTCTTCCCAAAAATTAGAAACAAGGGAAATGTAGCATTTTGTTGTAGCTACTTCCTCCACTGCACTGCAAGTAGTCTAGCATGTAAACATGGAGCTTCTCCTCCTTTTTTTTGGAATACAAAATAGCAACCGAATATGTTAAAAAAAAAATAAAAAAAAACAAATAGATTACCTAGGTCATAAGGTTGTTTTGATTTCACATCTAAGGATGAATATATTGAATGAATTTCTTGAGTAACCTAAATAGGATAATTTTCTTCATGCAAAATTGGAAATGACAAGGAATGGAAAGAATACTTGATATGTCGATTACTTGCTCCATCCTTGATCACCTCAATTCCTTGTGACACTTCAGATTTCTTCTTACCAAGTGGGAAATCCGAGGAATAAGACATATAATAAATAGGACACAAGGAACAAGGAATTGAGGTAGAATCTTCCATTAGAAAATATCCCTTGACCGAAACATATTCAAGATCTAAATATTTCAAAACAAAATTTTCTTGAGAAACAGAAAGTTCAAAAGGTGCACTTGGGAAACCATCATTACATACAATAATGTTTTCCTCATAATTAGAATTATGGTTGTTCAATCCTTAAGATTAATTGGTAAAATTAACTTCATTTGATTCATCACCAAGATTATTAAATTCAAAATCAACCAAGGATGGAAGAAGATTATCTCGACATGGAGGATTTTGAAAAAGAGAAGAAAGATCAAAAGAATCCTCACCTTCCTACTCCTCTACCTGTGAAGAGTGAAGACCTTTCTCCTGGAATAGGTTGACCAAGAAAATCAAGAGATAAGGGATCATGAGAAATATATGGTATAGGATGACATGAATCCAAATAAGGTTCAAGACTAAAGTTATGTGTGTTAATATCATCTTAACAGATCATATGATTAACCTCCATCTTTGGCTGCATGAACCATTCTCATTAGAGGAAATTTTAGCCTAAAAGTTCCCATGAATTTTTCACATAGTTTCCATGTCATGATAAGTAAACCAATCAAAATCCTTTAAATTTAAAAATATGTACATGTAACTATTTTGGAGTGAAAAGAAGAAAAACTACTTTTTTTAATAGTATTTTTGGCTTATCTCCTTATAGGTTTACTCAAATTTCAAGTGTAGACACTTGTTGGATGCATAATTAAATTTTACATCCAATGAGTACCCCTTATGCATACTTTTGAGAAGACACACATTGATAAAAATTCAAGATAAATTAAAAAAATGTGTTAAACATGATATTTTAATGTATCTTTATTTTTTAATCAATGTGGGTCTTCTCAAAATTATTCATAATGGGTACACATTGGATGTGAAATTTAATTCCGCATCCAATGAGTGTCTACACTTGAAATTTGAGTAAACCTATAAGGATGTAAGCTAAAAATACAATTAAAAAAAGTAGTTTTTTATTTTCCCTCCAAAACTCATAACTCTTATTTTATTATTTTACTATTATTTTATTATTTTTCGTTAGGAGGCCACTTTTATGATGAAATTTCCTCTAATGAAAGTTTCCTCCATTGTATCTTAATGATGGAAAGATAAGGAATATGGAGGAGATGTATCGAGAATTTTATTTCTGAATTTCCCAACTTGATTGTTAATACATAAAGGCATCCCTATTTATACTAGAAAAGGAAGACGACAAGGAAAAAAAGAGATAGTAGGTTCCTCCTTTGAGATTGGAGGTGTCTCACGGTTTACAAAATTTTGGGAAACAGAAACATCTAGGGGTTTATATTCAAATTTATTCAAAGAGATCCGAACTAAATGTTCAAACTTTTGCTTAAATAAATCCCAATTCATATCTTCTTCAGGAAACTCACAACATAAGTGAAGGAATCTATTAGAAAAATCGTCAATTGATTCATTAGCCTCCATTCTAAGATGATTGATTCTTTTATAAACATGTTGGTAATCATAAATATCAAAATTTTGATAAAGCTCCTTAATAAATTGATGAAATGAATGGATGGAAGAAAATGATAAGATATGACACCATCAATTAACATGACCTTCAAGAGTGAGGGTGAATAGAATACACACAACATCTTCATCATCAATTTCATGATATTTACAAAACCCAAGAAAATCATTTATGTGTTTGGATAATAATGCACCACCCTCGCCATTAAACCTGAATTGAGACAAGACATGAACAATTTTTGTGGATATGGAAAATTTTCCAAGAGATAGGTTAGAAAAACACTTCAGGATTATCATTTGGGAAATATCCATTAAAGATAAGAGATTGAAACAGACTCAATCGACACAGCTTGTCATATGGCCCCCCTTCTAGTGCCAGAATTTTGACGGTGTTGGATACTGCCAACATGTAGGGGATCTCCCCGATGTGAAGTCCCAATTAGACCTCACATCGTTTCGAGTCGAAGCCCCATCTGTATTATTGGCCCAACCACCATAACAAAAATGTTCGCCTTAGTTTCAACAGATAAGATAAGAGATTATATACATAGACCTTGAACAAGCAAGTAATTTTATGTTGTAAAACATCAATTGCAATGTGTAAAAGGAGACGTTCACGAGCGGGAGATGAGATAAAGTCTCTAAAAGGAAGTAATAGTACTAGCCTAAGAGAAACACATGAGATCATGAAAATATTCGCTAGAAAAATAGTTCACATAACTATTATTAAAGTGAATACAACACACATTCAACAATATGATTACCAAAGTCACTGAAATAGCTCAATTTCTCCAGTACATATTGTTGGGTGGAATTATTGTCATTTAATTCTGTTGTAGTACTTTCCCAACCATTTAATTTTTCAATCCGAGGTTTGTAGGCTTACGAAGCACATGCACTATATATGCAGGACTGAAGTGGAACTAATCTAATCTAAATTACTGAAATCAAATTAATCTAGGAAGGCATTGAAACATTAACTATGAAAGCAGGAAATTGCATAAAGGAAAAGAAATACAACATGTGAAGAGTTGAATGAAAAGAAACATATGTGAGCTCAGAACAATAAAGCTATCTCAAATTACATTACAAGAATCAAATGACAAATCATGAAAGCATACAATAAAAGAATATGAATCACAGTTAAGAATCCCCTTCTCCTGATTACAAGATTATCTCTCCAAACTCAAAAAATAATGAACTAATGAACTCTCCTCTCCCAAAATGAAAAGAGAGCACTCTCTTATATACATGAAGAAGATAACCATCTCATTCAACTACTCTCAACTACTTTCCCATTATTACAAGACATGATCCCTTTGAATCCTCCACACATCTCTCACATATCTTGAATAAGATATGCCAACCAAATCCTCCATGATCTTCTCCTTAGGAATAGGCTTGAATAATTATCTCCTTAATATGGTGGAGGAGATATTTGAGATGTATCTTGGAATTAATCCTTCACATATTTCCTACACATTACAAAGCTCACATATTCTTGAGATATATATATATATAAATATGTATATTTTCTAATATTTAATCATAAATTCACTTATAATACAAAAATGAATAAAGTGGAAAATAAGAAGGTGAAACCCAAATGTATTTATGAAAATGATATAATGAAAGGTTAATGGGATGATGAAATGTAAGGAATAGTGAAGGGAAAGGTGGATGAAATACGACATTTCTGAGTCCCAACATCCCCCCCAACTGAACTTGTTGCATGTCCTCATGCAACCATGCATGGATCTCTTTTAAGAACGTTTGGCATCTAAACTTTGGCTTTACATGATGATGAATGTTTCCAGGATATGTGAAGGACATGAGTAACAGCTTACATTTTCTTATGGTTGGTTCTTGTGTGACAACCATAAATACAAAGAATGTTGGTTCTTGTGTTAACAACATTCATTTCATTTTCTGTTCTCTTTTCTTATGGTTGGTTCTTGTGTGACAACCATGAATACAAAGAATGTTGGTTCTTGTGTTAACAACATTCATTTCATTTTCTGTTCTCTTGTTGCAATAATAATGTAAACACTCACTGGAAATCATAAGCTATCAATGTGCATAAGAAAGCCCTTTTGTAATATTCATGAAGCATGCCAATATGTATATTAATGCGTATGAAGCAAAGTGCAACAAAGTATCATTGGAAAAGAAATGTTGGTGAATGGTAAATGAGATAAAAAAAATGGAGTGATAGTGGTGGAGAAATGGAATCATGGTAGTGAATATGTAGTGAATATAGTCCCCCCCCCAACTGAATTGGTTGCATGTCCTCATGCAACTTGGCGTGGGTCATGAAAGGAAATGGAGCATGATGAGGGAATTTTCCAAAATATTCAAGTCAGCATATAAAGAATTGCATGATTAAAGATTAGAAAACAACATACTTCCACTTACCCAAGAATGATGAACTATGCAATAGGAATGTAGCTGCTGCTGCTGCTGAATCATGAAAACGTGACTGGTGTTGTAGCTGCAACTGCTGTAACTGCTAGATCAGAGAATATGTGACTGTGGTTGTTAGAACATGGAAGGTTTTACTGCAGCAGAATCATGAAAATGTAACTGTGAATGCTGATGTTGCTGTAACTGGATCCTGGGAAATGAAGGAATCTAAACTACTGATGTTGAATCATGGAAAAGATAAAGGCTGAAAGTGGAATTGTGGTACTCTCATAGATCAAAATTCATGTTGCTGTAACTGCTGAGGGAGTCGTGAAAAAGTGTATAGTCTTCACCTGCTACAAAAATTTATGGTACAATTCTAATCATGCGAAAGAATGTGTTGATGTCGAGCATGAAGAGAAATCATTGGATTATCAGCCATTGGTGAATGCCGTTAACCAATGCGAGGCAAACTCACCATTGATGTCAATGAGTGCCAAGGTACCCGAGTACATCTTGCGAAATGCGAATAGAGGGGTTGACGTCGAGCCATTTGCAAGATCTGACGATCAAGGGACATTGATGTATTCCCATGATTGTCAGCGAGAGAACTTGCCATTAAGGCATGCAAGTCTCAAGGTACCCAAAAGGAACTCTAGTCTATTTCCCAGATAAGGTGCTGAGGTCAATGGGGCAAGACTTGTTGAAAGGTGGGCCTTAAGGAATCCCACATGAGTCAACGCGAGTTTTTAAAAAGAGATTTGGTAGGACTATAAATGGAAAGAACTCACGGACAAGCAGTGTGGATCAACATGGTGAGGAAAACAAGGCAATGTAATTATGAAAAGGGGATAAGTTTTATTCAGAAGGAAAACTAGAAGGAAAATAAACTAAAGAGGATAAAGGAATGTATGTGATTCAGAAAAATAACTGTGCATGAAGTTGTGAAAGATAAGGTAATGGAAAATGGGCTTCAACACAAGGATGGTCAATCGGCTTTGAAGGAGAAATGTTATAGTGTCACAACATGGATAATGGAAAAAGTGGAAATGTTGGTGTACCAGCATGGTCATTGTGTAAAAGAAAACATGAAGAGGCACAAACATCATGATGTTTATGATGAGTTACATCTCCTTCAAGCTGTTCATGAAATCATGTCTTTCAAAAAGTTCTGTGATCTTTGAAAATCACTTCAGCAGCAAAATGTGATCATTTCCCAAAACCTGGAAAAAACTTAGTACAAATCCTGTATGAAAAATTCGTGAGAGCATTGTAAAACGTAAGATGTAAGAATAAGTACAAATGCGAGCAAAAGAAAGAAAGTGTGTGTTAACCTGTCACCCACGCTGATTTCATCATCGATGGCTATCAAAGTGACTTCAAGAAAACAAATTAGTTTTAAGCGTAAAAACATGTATTCGTATTGTTTTCAGGAATTTATTAAAAGGTCCATTTGCAATTTTCATGGTTGTTTTATTTATATTGATAATGCACACTAAAAGAAAAGGCAAAAAGAAAAACAAAACAGGCAAAATTAAAGTCAGATCTCCATTTCTTGACATGCTTTGCAAAGTGTAGCAATACTGTCTCGGCGCTAGCAAATTTCAGTTTCTTGCTGATTCATGTTACTAAAGCTCTAAAATTAAAATCAGTTTCTTAGATGCACCGTTTAATTCATTCAAGCAATTGGAAGTTGGGCAGAGTATGATTCACATCGATTTTCTGCAATAATGTCACTTACTTCTCTGATGGTAGAACTTTGCCAATGTCGGCACAACATTGGCCAGATCATACAGGCTGTTTTGAAAAGCTGCATAATTTTCAAGAAGCACAATGTCTGCATGCTTTGGGTCTATTTGTACTATGCACTCCAAAGTTGTAAACATAGTCCCAACAAATTTTGTATATCCTTGATCAACTAATTCCCTAGATTTTCCTTGAATATATTGCTCCACACGAGTAGCAAGTGTTGCAAATCTTGTTATATATGAAAGGACACCCATTTGTCTCACATTACGATCATTCCTATCAATTTGATGGCAAGCCTCATCCACAAACTTATTAAATTGAGCTGTAATTCTTGTCTATAGGTCACTAAGCAAGCAGCGCACAAAACTAGCAGCATCAGCCTTCTGGCCAGAGAGATATCGCTCAGTAATCCCATGCATGGAGATACATCATAAAGGATCAATCTTGTATGCCCAGTCCACAACTGCATAAAATTCATCTTGAGTTCCATCGAGTAATTCTTCAAGAGCTTCATTTAGAGCCTCCAACTCCACAAAATTTTGGCTAGGCTTAATGTCATTTCCCTCAAGATCCATAAGACTCAAATCATCTTCACTATCATCACTGTTGGATCCATCCTTAGCAGCACTTGAAGGGCCTCCCGGGGGAACCAGCGGGAGTACTTCAAAACACATGAATGATGCAAAAAATGAACTCTCATCTACAAGCAAAGGAATGAAAATAGTGAGCTTTTTTGCATATGCTTCAGAGTCAGTTGAAGTATCCGCATTGTTGCCACTGGAACCAGTAGATCCTTCAAGCCAGACTGTTTGATTTCTTGATGCTTTAGTACTAGCATGAAGCTCATTTTCAAACTCACTGGCCTCACAATGAAGCAACATGTTGAGAGAATGACAGTACGCTTTTCTCAGTGACCCCAAACAGCCTTTGTCAAGACTCTTTAAGTGTTGTAGCATCCGTGCATATGTTCGGCACTTGTATCTCAAATCAGCATGATCGGGCCTTTTTAGCTGGCCTCTCTAAGAAAAGTATGTTTTGTCACTTATCATAAAATCCACTAAACTAGCAAAATAATCCCTCAAAAAATCTGATGCACTACGAACAAATGTGGTTTTCAATTTCTCAAGCTCTGCACGCTTCTCCCTAACCGCCCGCATATTTGCATAGCTAGGATCTAGCATGAAAAGCATTAGCCAGCCAATCACAAGCCTTCACATTTTGTAACATTATTGCCTCATCAAATGAACCTCCTGTCAGCGAAGATGCATACTTAGGAGGAATATGCAAGTGCTCAACCGGCTTGTTAAGTTCTTCAATAAGAGATTTATTATTGACAGACTGCATCTCCATTTTATTATTTCTAGACTCTATCGATTCAATATCCTCCCTCATGTGTCTGAGTTTCACATTGAAAATGTTAAGCCACTCATCCATGTCTTCTACACAAACCATAGCTGAATCAAGACGTTGCAAAACCTCTTCTACTAAAGGTTCACTCTCCAAAATAGCATAAACATTAGCTGCTTCTAAAGCAAGTATCTCTCGCTTTAGACGCTCAGAAAATGCCTCAGCTTCATCAGTACCCATGACATACGTGCCAAGAAGAGCCTCCATGTCATCGTCCTCTGCTTGAGAAACAAGGTCCTCCTCCACTGTCACCTTCAAATCATTTGGAGTGTCACCATCTACAGTTTGAGCATCCTGTGCACTCGCACTGACAGGAACCGTTTTTGTATTGGCTTGTGCCCAAAGAGCCATCTCAACCACATCCATTCCAACAAATTTAGGGAGGTGACTATGTTAGTTGCAAAAGAACAAGAATTATCATCAATGTCAAACTGCCCATTATGTAATGAGGCCCTTGAAGAGAAAGTTTGAGCAAATCATATCAACAGCTATGGAATGTTAAATACTTAGTTTAAATCTTACGCACAATTTCCTACCATACTATACATTTGCACATGCAAGATTGGCAATCCAATACAATGCAATAAGATTTAAATTTTAGCGACTTCTATCAGAATGATCAGAACCATGAAGTTTTATAAAGATATTCAGCATCTTTTAAGAGATTCAAGCTTTTATGTTACCGAAATCAAACACGGAATGGTAGACACCCATGAATACATCTCCAGGAATCGAGATAGGCCCCATTGGAGGAGGAACATCTAATCCCATGAAACCACTAATACATTGTGCTGTAGAACCAATTTTAAGAATATATTGCTCAGGAGTGAGATGAAAATTTTTATCGCCAATTGTAAATGACACAGTGGCATGCTTGATAGGTTATTGCAGTCCACAGCCGCTTGTCCATTAGAGTTTGGAAACCGGTCATAAAGCTGATTCAGATATGTCATAATTTGGTCCTTCGATGCATTCCTGTTTAGCTGATTCTTTGCCCATACCACTTCCATCTCACAAGCAGCACACATGTGACTGCTACTGGCTGATGTTACCTCATTACCTCTCTCAAAAGCACTAGCAATTCGCATACTGACATCTCTGCTACCATCAAATGAACATAAGCCTATTTTGCATCAGAACGTAAGAAGAAATCCAGTTGTCCAGCGTCCATGATAAAAATGCTTTCTTCAAGATAAACGATGGAATCCGTCAAATAAGCAACAGCATAATCATTTAATCTCAATAAAGTATGCCAATAGATAGAAAATTTAGGAAAGCCAATCCATAAAAATAGTTATATGGCTGTGATACTGATGAAATTTTGTTTCTATTATTTTAAGATGCCAAAGATAGTATAACAACCCGTGGATTTGGCCGATATTTTTCAATCAATATCCGCATAGTATCCTAGATTTTGTTATGAAACCCCAAATTAAACGTGAGAATTAATCACAGAAGAAAATCCAGCTATGCAAACAAAGAAATAAGAATTATCTTTTACTTTATTGCGTTTTTATTTTTTTGCTGCTCATCATTTTGGTTTTTTGTTGCTAATTGTAGGTTTATGAACAGTCAGCGGAGGTTTGGCATCGCTACGGTTCAGCCATAAATGAATAGCTGGAGATAGAAAATGCACAGACTCACAGGCCTCAAGAAAAACAATGAACCTGGGAAATTTCAGATTTAATTGTTTTTGCAGGTTTTATCACCTAATTGCTTGCTGCAGGTTTTAGTATGCCCAGAAAACGTAATCAATTGCAAGCTAGACATAGTTTTAGCAACTGTTCAGATAAAATGCTAGACACAATTTCAGCGACTGTTCACAGTTTCAGCGACTGTTCAGATAAAAACTCAGTTTGTTTTTATTCAACCTCAATTCATGATTTATTAAAAAAAAAAATTTAGCAAATGGAGAAAAGAAAAAAAATGATTTGCAAATTAATGATAAAATCGATTAGGCATATTGCAAAACATGATTTTTTTTTTTTTTTTTTTTTTTTAAATTCCTAAAATTAGTCTAAATCATTCTTATTTTCTGATCCTCGCGATCGCACTAAGCGCGGAGGAAAGCATACTTATTCTAGGTAAAAGAAAAATTGAGAATGAAAGCAAAAACTAAAAATGAAATCCTACCTACTCTAAACTAATTAGAATTTAAAAATTAGTTACGTGTAATTAAACTTCCAATGAAGCCACTCACGTAGCAGTAACAACAATATATTCAATAGAAATTGTTCAAATGAAAAATGAAAATATTCCAAAGTGAATGAGTGTAGTTGCTGAAACTGCAAATCAACTAAATAAAAATAAAAAGATGAATCTAATCTAGTACTTACCTAAAACCATTGTTCGATAAGGCTTTGATAGGCACAATTTCTCTTACTTAGATCATCTTATAACTCCTCTTCTTCTTCCTCGATCTCTTGTTCGAATGATTGTTCTTTATCAGATGTGCAGGATTCTTCAGATGTTAAATCGTCATTTGTTTCATGGGGAGTAGTTGAACCTTTAATTCTTGTCAAGATCTCCTCTTCCAAGAAAGAGGAGATCCTGATTTCTACTAGGATCTGACTGAGCAGTTCCAAGCTGAAACTCATTGTTAAACCATGTTGAAAAAGGGATTCTTACTGCACCCAAAACTTAATTCTAAAAATCTTAAATGAAAATAAAATACCTGCGTAAATAAAATCACTCATGCTGAAACAGATAAAAAAACACTCGTCACAGTTGTGGAAATCAAACACACTTGCAGAAATTGAAAATCACACTTGCAGGAAAGAAGATCAATCAAACATAACAGAGAACAGGACCCTATTCCTCCAAGCAGGAATCTTCAACACCTATTTCCTGATATCAGTCACACTGCAGAAAAAGAAGATTAATCAATGGAGAACAGGACTCTATTCCTCAAGCAGGAATCTTCAACACCTGTTTCCTGATATCAGTCACAATGTCCTGACCCATATGAGGCCGAGCCCATTAGAGTATGTCGAATGATGTGTAGGCTATTCCCCACGTCTTACAACCCTGTCACCTCGGATTTAGGAACATGTCTAAACACACTTGCATGAAAAATCAAACTGAACTTCAATCCATCGTGCTTCCCCGGCAACGGCGCCAAAATGTTGGGTGGAACTATTGTCGTTTAATTCTGTTGCAGTACTTTCCCAACCATTTAATTTGTCAATCCGAGGTTCGTAGGCTTACGAAGCACATGCACTATATATGCAGGACTGAAGTGGAACTAATATAATCTAAATTACTAAAATCAAATTAATCTAGGAAGGCATTGAAACATTAACTATGAAAGCAGGAAATTGCATAAAGGAAAAGAAATACAACATGTGAAGAGTTGAATGACAAACAACATATGTGAGCTCAGAACAATAAAGCTATCTCAAATTACATTACAAGAATCAAATGACAAATCATGAAAGCATACAATAAAAGAATATGAATCACAGTTAAGAATCCCCTTCTCCTAATTACAAGACTATCTCTCCAAACTCAAAAACTAATGAACTAATGAACTCTCCTCTCCCAAAATGAAGAGAGAGCACTCTCTTATATACATGAAGAAGATAACCATCTCATTCAACTACTCTCAACTACTTTCCCATTATTACAAGACATGATCCCTTTGAATCCTCCACACATCTCTCACATATCTTGAATAAGATATGCCAACCAAATCCTTCATGATCTTCTCCTTAGGAATAGGCTTGAATAATTGTCTCCTTAATATGGTGGAGGAGATATTCCAGAAGTCTCTTAGAATTAATCCTTTACATATCTCCTACACATTACAAAGCTCACACATTCTTGAGATATATATAAAAACATGTATATTTTCTAATATTTAATCATAAATTCACTTATAATACAAAAATGAATAAAGTGGAAAATGAGAAGGTGAAACCCAAATGTATTTATGAAAATGAAAGGTTAATGGGATGATTAAATGTAAGGAATCGTAAAGGGAAAGGTGGATGAAATACGACATTTATGAGTCCCAACACATATGAACACAACATATGTTGTAAACATCCCAAGAATATTCCTAAAACAATCACGATACATGCATGAAAATGTATTGGCTCATTTAATTTCAATTAGGTGAAATATCCAAGTACTTAGTTACAATGATGAGGCACTATTTCAATAGGTGGATCATTAAGTCACTTATTTCTTCTCCAAAGAATATTTTTCTATTCTATGCCAATTAGAGAAGTCAATACTATCTCTCCAAATCTTTAAGCTTCAAAAATCCTTTTTTTTGAGTTATGAGGTTGCTTTTATAACAAGAGGAATGACCTTTCATCCCCCCATGACTCTTGGTTTACCCTAATGAATCTTGGAATCCTTAATTAGTTCTTTAAACTTATAAACAACTCTTGAACATCTAAATTACCTTTGGGCTTCCCTATGTGACTTTTGGACATATATGACTCGTGACTCTTCATGTTCCACATATGACTCTTGGACTTCCACATATTAAATTTTTTCATTTTCTTGTGAATACATCATTACATTCCACATGATGATGTGGCATGACACATGTACACACAATGACTATTATTGTTACACCATTTTTTGGTCATCTAACCTCTTATCATTAGATGGACCCAAGTACACCATGTAAGACCAATTTTACCCTAAGTAAAATTGCTTTCACTATGTAAAATAACTTAATAAACCACATTTATTAGGTTGTTTATGGTCTAAACAGGAAACCCCAAAAGGAAATATTAAACAAACCTATTTTGTTTGATTTTCCTCATGGAATAATTAATTAAACCATAATTTAGTTATTATTCCTAGTCATGTTTAACCCAAAAACAAAGAAATTAATTAGATAAACCTTTATTTATCTTATTATTTTCTAGGAATAATTATTTAAATCTTATTTAGATAATATTCCTTGTTAAGTATGACCAAATCACCCACAAATAATTAAATAAATCATTATTTATTTAATTATCCTTCAACCACTTCCTTAGAAAGATAAATAAATCATTTATTTATTTATTATTAACAAATAAAGGGATTTGACCCAAGTCAAATACTTTTTCCCTCCAACAAATATAATAAAATATTCCATAAAAGGTGGATCTAGATTTGGTTAACATTATTTTAATCATGCACCAAAATCTAGAATGACCCAATATTTTGTTATAAATAGGAGGGTTTTTCCTACCATTCTTCACCTTTTGTTGCCTATTAGATCACTCTGGATCTATACACTTGGTCACATTCTACATTATTTGTTGTGTGAGCTCCCTTTGAGTTCTATCTTTGTCTGGGTTTTCTACACCAACAAGAGAGAGAGATTATATATCTGAAGTGCTGAGGACTTCCAAGAACCCATCCCATTGAGGAGAATTGGATACGCCTTCTTGTTTTCCTCCCAGGTGCCCTTAATACAAAAATTCTTTCAAAATTTGTTCTTGTCTTGTCTATTGGATATATGGAACAAACCCTTCTTTTTACTGCTTAATGTCTTTCTATGCATAGATCTGGTTTTTTGCAGCTCTTGTCTTGATCAACTAACTGCAGATCTAAAGATATTGACAGCCACTTTTGATGTTAGGGCTATTAGTTATGCGTAGCTAAAGTGGTATTTTTTCGTACACATCGACAAAGGATTCATACTAACAATTGGCGACTCCACACGGGTTTTCAATTACGACCGCTGTTGTTTTTCATATTCCTGCATATCCAGCTACTTCAGACCTTAGGGTTTCTTTTCAGCTTTTTGTTTTTCCTATTTTCATGTTTTTTTCACTTATAAAACCCTAAAACATTAAAATTTCTAACTTCCGCGTGTTTCTGGACTTATTGCGCAAGTGACAGACATCGGCCGCACCTGAGACGACAACTTTTTCAGAAATCTGCTGCCGGGACACCCGGAGCTTCAAGTCGCACTTTTCAGCCTAGAAACTATGACCTGGACTCCAGGTCGCACTTTTTGGCCCATTAACTGCGACCTGGGTAGCAGAAAACAGCCCAAAAACTGCGACCTGAGTGAAAAACAGGTCAAAAATTGCGACCTGGACTTTTTTCTGAAATTTTTCTGGGTTTTGTCTGAACCTCTGTCAGGGTTGTCTGACCTCCGTCTCCGCCCGTTTAGACCTATTATTGCTCTATTTTACTCAACTAAGTGGGAATCTAGCCCCCTAGGGCCTCAGTACCCTCCAATTTTTGTGGAAGAGTTTTAGCTGCTGTAAGTGTCTAAATTTTCAGAGTTTTCAGCCATTTCTTTTTCAGATTTGATCCCTTCTTTTCAGATCCCTTTAAATCAGCTCTTCTCCCTTTCAAATCACCTCCTATAGTTTTTTTTGGATCTGCCTTTATAGCCTCCTCCTTGTCCCTTCTACCTTTAGCTGATTTCCTCCTTTTTTATAGCCACCTTGCCTTTGCCTCTTGGCTGTGTTCTGTACCTCTTTTCAACAGTTTTCCCCTTTAGATCCCTGTCCCTCCCGACCTTAGATCTATTGGCCTCTTTTTAGCGTGTTTTGACTAGATTTTTCCCTCTTTTAGATTAGTTTTGAGAGACCCGCCTTCTTGGGTTAGATCGATGCATTAGTAGCTGTTAATTTTCTGTTATTTCAGCATTATATACTATTTTATGCAGCATTATTTTCAGTTACGCAGCACACTTTTTCTTTTGCTCTCAAAACGAAAGGGTTTAAAAATTAAAATTAACGCACGCCACACACTCACCCTAAGCGAAGAAGAGCCTGGTTAACACCGCCAGGCAAAGAATTTAAAATCAATTGACACTGAACCTATTTGCCTTTGTTTCGAAATTTTAATCTCTTGATTCTGCACCTCCTTGCCCTTGTTAGTCGTTCTTCTTCCCCTTGTGTCGTGTTTGTGTTTTCATCATTGCGCCCCCAAGGCGCACGTCCCAGAGACTTCTTGGCCTTCACCCTCAGTTTCTGGTCAGTCGACCTACTCCTTCCCGCCATCGTCAAGTTAGTCCACCTTTGAGTCCGCACTCCGACTCCTCTCCTGATTCTCCTCTTACTTCTGGTTCTCGCCTTGTCACCTTCACTATGTCTGGTCCAGGGCCTAATGCTAGCACTAATCCTAGCCCTAATACTGGGACTACTACTAGCCGAACCGCCACAGAAACTACCTCGGCCGCGCCCTTGCTCCCCTTCATGGCAGGCCTCAGCCTCCTCGATTTGGACCGGTTGATAAATGACCCTATACACCATGACGCTAGTTGGCCTGCTATGCCGACCAAGATCCCTTCCGACATCCCAAAGTTTGAAGGCTTTGCTGGAGAATATCCTTCAAATCATGTTCGATCTTTCCACATGTGGTATTCATCTACCTCCATTACCGATGACTCTATCCGTCTTCAGTTGTTCCAACGAACGCTTACAGGCGCGGCTTCTAAGTGGTATGTTGATCAGCCCACTTCCTCTCATACCACCTTTGCGACTCTTGCCCGGGCTTTTTTATCTTACTTCCAGCTTCCCCTTCGTTATGACACTGGTATCGAACTTTTGACTTCTTTCGGTCAATCATCTACGACCCGCCTATCCGATCATGTCCAGGAATGGCGGAGATGAAAGATCCTATGTCAATCCCCTACCTTCGAAGACCATGTCTACATGGACTGGTTCCTTAGATCTCTCTTGCCTCCTATCGGGAAATATGTCACATCGCATTTCCCCCAAACCGAAGAAGACGCCCTCCAATTGGCGTTAAAATATGACTTGATCTACGCCCAGACAGGTTATGTTTATACCATTCTACTTGATCTCCCCAGACCTGGTGGTGTCAATGCACCGGGGGCACCTCATGCTGCCGACGGTATCGTTGGAACTCTCTATCATCCATATGCCCAACCTCCCATGGGTTATGGTTTTCCTGGGGGAGGGGGCAGCACCTCCTGCACTTGTTCCCCTCCCGGTAGCACGTATCCAGGATACAGCATGCCTCCTCTTTTGGCCCAACCTTCTGGTCACCATATTGTTACCCAACCCCCTTATTATTCATATCTGCAGTTTAGTGCTCCATCTCCTCCAGCATCAGCACCTCCACCTCCCTGGCCTTCTCAACCCCTGCAACAGCAGTCACCGCCCCCTCAAGAGCAGGTGGATGCACAGCAGGATTTCGTGGCTACCCAACCACCTGACAGATAGGTGGCCACTCAACCTTCCCCCTCTGGTTCCTCCAATTACCAGATCCTCATGATGAACTCTGCTCCACCTCCAACCGTCGACCTTAACCTTCAAACTCGGGCCCCTCAGTACCCCAAGCCTCCCGCTCCGTCTGTCCCCGAGTCACCTTCTTCAGGTTCTACGGAGCTTCTTTCGACATCCAATGGTCCCTTGCATATCCCTCAGCCCAAATTTGAGGTTCATACCCAGATTCCTAAGGGACCATTACGCCGAAATGCTACTTCTGGTTGAGCTACTCATTCGTATAGCATAGTAGATGATTTGGCGCAGTCTCCTGCTGTCATTTCTACATTGGAACTCCTCCAGTTGTGCCCTTCCCAAAAGAAGGCTCTACTATCTGCCATAGGCGCTGTAGATCCTGCTGATGACCAATTGATTGTTTTCGACGCCCATCAATCAGAACATCCTCCTCTTCCTTCTTCCGTAGCCTTCCAAATCCCAGTTAAAATCTGGAACGCTAACGTTTCTCGGTGTATCATTGATGAGGGGGCATCCACCTGTGTGATGTCCGCTTCAATTTGGAAACAACTCGGATCTCCTGAATTGGCCCCTTCCATGTGTTAGCCACTTATAATATTTTTAGACCAGAAAGGTGGCTAAAAGTTTGGGAGCCTCCAAGGAACGAATTTTTTCACTAAAATTTGTTGGCTCTTGGAGTCTCTATAAGGCCTCCTGCTTTCTTCCTCTGTCCAGATCCTTTACTACTTTTTCACACTTCAAAAGCCTCTGAAATCCTTCAAAAATCCCAAGATTAGATACTGCTGCATTCCCCTTTGTTCCCTCCCCTTTCTTCCAACATTTCCTCATTTCTCCATTTCCTTTCGCTTATAAAAACCCCACAAAAACATATGTTCTCCCTTGATCTCCTCATGAAATCCATTCCCTAAGGTTAAAAAACTCTCTTTTTTGACCATGTCCGCACTTTAATTTCCCCTTTTTAAAACGTTGGAAAATCATATAAAGAGCATATTTTATGTGCATTTGGCGTTTCAGCCCCTGCCTGCGGGCTAAGCTCCTGGTTTTTTCCCCATATATCTGAGCGCCGGGACCAACTGCTCAATCCTTGGGCGCTAGACCAAAAGCATGACCTTTCTCCGTCCATTTTCCTTTGAAAAACACATTTTCTAAATTTTAATGGGAAATATTTGAAGGCACGTGTTTTAATTATCGCGATGAACTAGAGCCTTCGATCTGCTCCCCAGATCCGACGGCGTGGAGCGCACCTCACCTGGTGGCCCCCCCCTTCCCCGCGCCATTTTCTAGAAACCTCTGGTTTCCATTCCGCACCACCTTTTGGGGAAAGCCGGTTTTCTCCCATTGGCCAGCGATTCCACACGCTGGCCAACGCGTGTCCTCCGCCCTGTTTCAAAACCATCGTGCTATCACATCGCCTACGTGTTATCCTTCGTACCAGAGCCACCCAGTGGAACTATTGACCACCGTCCGATTGAGATCCCCGCATCCGACAGTTGTCTTCCATCTAACCTGCCCGACCCTTAACCAACTTGCATGCTATTTAGCTGGGTCCCGGCGCAATCAAAATTCTATCTCCGCCGTCGATCTCCGCAAATCGACGGTCCACGTTTGATTGCCCGATTCTATTGCCTAGTCAATTATTCATTCTGCTAACTTTCGCGATAGTCCCCGACCGTTGATCTCAGTGCAATCAACGTCTCTGATTGCTCCGTTTTCCCGCACACCTTTCGATGCAGATTTGCCCCTATAAACGTAGGATTTCCTCATTTTGTTTGTTTTGTGCAGGTTGTAAGGTTTTTTCTGATCTATATGGAGAATTTTCGTGGGACGAGGATGACGATCCTCTACCTTTCGAATACCTTGAAGAAATTATCCACGGGGTGCAGAGTTATATTATCAGTGACGTTTCATGAGCCTCTTTTGTCATACGCCCCCGTAGAACCTGGAAATAGCAAAGAAACGGTAGAAAAATAGTATCATACGTTGAAGACCAAAAGTAAACCAGAACAGCAGGATAATGATCAGATGAGTGGGGATTACGGCTAAGACAGTTATCAAAAGCCTAATCCCTGACTCAAAATGCAGATTAAAAAGGAAAACCTAAAAGTGTTCGCCAGAGATATTGCCTCTACCGCCATATTTGAGGCAAATTGATTCCTCAACCACCGCCGTGCCACCTATTGTTTCAAGATGATCAGTCAAAGGCCGAATTTATTGAACAAAATCAGATTTTTTGCCTCGAAACAGCCAAAGAAGTTATTTCCACCCCAGATTTAATGACGGAATCTTTGCAAAGTAACCCTAATAGTACACAGAGCCTTAAAGATCGACAAAAGCTCCTTCCGAGCTTACTTCATAAGTGTAAACCCATTTAATGCAGTGGAACACCTGTATGATTTCTTCATCGAGCCTCCAATGGCCAGGAAGACATTAATTCTGCATTAATTGTATTTGAGATCTTTTCATCAGATCTCACCTCCTCATCCTTCTATAAATACTTCAGTAGAAGATGAGTGAGGGGTTGGATTGGTTGGTTGTTAATGTAATTGCTGAAGTTTTGTAACTGCCTCTAAGCAGAAAACTCTTGATTGTAGATAGGCTTTCACTGGCTCTTGGAGCTCTCCTTGTAACATATAGGTTAGGTTGTGAAGAGGGATGGATTAAAACACTGGATCTGAAGATTGTAACTGGTTTGAAGCATCAATACAAGCTGATTTATGGGATCTTGGTCTATGCTGATGGTGATGTTATTCTCATTGTAACTTGTATTTTGTTTCTGTTTTCAATTTGTTTCATTTTCCACTATAAAGAACAGTTTAAACAGGGTTAGGACCTACTGTATATCAGTAACCTTCTCTGGCTGAGAAATATTTATTTAAATGTTTTCTTTCAACTGTGTTATTTGAAAATGATTTAATTCAGTCTAAGTACAGGGATGCTGGCGTTCCCTCATCTTTTTTTCACAGCTGAATGTTATTTTTAGGTGTTACGTTCAATATATATTGTGTGAAGATGAATTGAGGAAATCAAGGTTAGCCCTGAGTCCCTTTCTTGTTTGCTCAACTATTTGATTGTTTCCCTTAGGATGTGTTAAAAGCTGACTAGTTTCGAAGTACTTATCAGATCTTAGACCATTCTGTGTGATCTTTTTGTTTCCCTTTGTTTTTATATGTTTTCTATTAGAAGTGTATCAAAGGCTGGATAGTTTCAAAGCACTTACCAGATCCTAGTTTGCTTCTACGTTTTTCTTAAGTGCCTGGTCAAAGGCTGGCTAGTTTCAAAGTACTTACCAGATCCTGGGCTGCTCTTTGTTCTGCATCTGTCATTTCCATTTCTTATTGTATCACTCCATTCCATAAATCAAACTTTAAAGAGATCCTTAGGCATAGATGACTTGCCCCATATATCACTCTTGAACCTGAATGTTTCAATTAAATCCTCTTATGACTCCATAGCCCAATGGATTGAAAACTTGCCATCATCTTTCTTTTTTATCAAAGCTTACTTTTTGCTTGCAACTTCTCACCTTTGAACCTGTTTGCATATAGATCTTTCCGCCTCAGACAGCAACTATGTTCAACCATCCGAAAAAACCAAACCAAACCCTTGGACCTCATAACTAGCCTAATATCATTATTCTAAACTTCAAAGACAATATCCATCTTTGTACATATTGGAGAGATCCCCCTCCGGATTCAGGAGGGCTAGATCCTAGAATCCCAAAGTTGGTTGAAATGATGTTAACTTTGTGATCGGACTTTTTCCAATATTTCTTATTACAGAGACCTAACATTTCTGGCGACTCCGCTGGGGACTGAGCATTTTTAATATCTTTTAAAGGCCTTATAAAACCCTTTATTCAAGAACACCTTGGGAGTAAAAAGCAGCCTTTTCGAGCACTACCAATAAATGGTAATCATGATGAAACTTGTTTGAATCAGTGACAAACTAGGTCAACCCTAGGATTCTGTAAGTTTTTATCTAACCTTGGAAAATCAGCTAGCTTAGCTATAAGGATAGCCTGTCTTTGTTTCATAACCATAGCTAAGTTTTGAGGCAAATTTAGGTCATTCTTCTAAACCAAAAATAAAAAAAATTCAGAAAATACTAAAACATTTCAGATTCGTAGTAAAATACTAGTTTTTGATATCTTGTTTACCTTTTTGATGTGTTTTACTCTATACTCTTAAGACAGAGTCTGGAAAGGGCCAGGTAGCCTTTGGATCTCATCCTCTTTTAGAGGTGACATATCTGGTGAATTCCCTCCCAGTCAATCTCTGGTTAGAGTTTGTTGTGTTTTGAGATATCCTTGAAAAGGAAGGTTTCACAAACACTGCGGTGGACAGTATACCCCTTTGACAACACTCTAGACTTTCCACCTGGCGACTCCACAATCCTGAACAAACCTTAAGACTCCACTGAGAAGAACCCTCATCATTACAACACCCTTCAAACCTAGTCTGCAGGTTGTAGGATTAGAAGTGAGAAAACAGATTAGTTGGGTCTAAAAACTTAGCATAGTGGCTCCTAAAAAGATTCACACTAGAGCCCATCCTGACCCTGATCCACCTGAGATAGTTGATAACCCAGAAATAATCCTTAGGAAGTCTCCTAAGATACAATTTTCAACTGTTTTCAGATCATCCCTAAGATCTAATTCAGTCCCTGAAAATCTTTCAGCTCTTCAGAAATCACAAACTGACTTATTAAACCCATTCAGGACTAGGTCATCTGGTGATTTAGATCAGCTAGATTATGAGCTTTCACTTTCATCTCCCGAAACAAGTGAACCCCTTGGGGATAGAGGGTCAACACCTCCTTATTTACATTTTCTACATAATCTAGGTGTCTCTCATCCAAGATCAGCTCAGCAGTCTTCTGTTGTTCCATCCACTTCTGTTCATCCTTCATCCACTGTTCAAACCACTCCACTTCAACCCACACCGCCTCTTGTAAATCCACCACATATCATGGTAGCATGGTATGCTCCCTTAGTCCTTCCTGTACTAGTATTCAACCTTCCACAGGACTATCAGTCCAAAATTCCATTGTATGATGCCAACAATACTATAACAACATCTCAGCATGTGGACAAGATGAATGACTACTTTGACAGAAATGAAATTGATGATGATTCTGTCAAACTTAGACTATTTGCTCAAAGTTTGGGGGGAGAAGCAAGAAAATGGTTTAAAGTTTTAGCCCCCCACAGTATTCATGATATCCAAGGCTTCCATCAAACATTCTTAAACAAATGGGAAGTGAGGAAGAATCCTCTCCAAGTCCTTGCCGACTATAACAATCTCCACAGGAACCTTGGGGAAAGTGTACAAGCTTATTGTACCAGATTTAACAGTGTGTATAATGCACTTTCCCCTGAACTGAAACCTCCTCAGGGCTCAGCTTTAAACAAATTTCCTGAAGGGTTTGATCCTGACATGACATATTCACTTAGAGAAAGAGTCTTTGCAACCCTTGAAGATATGCAAAGAGGTGCTCTTTCTGTGGAAGTTAACCTTATGGAGAAGAGAGCAAGAATGAGAGCTGAAAAGAGAGTATCTTTTAGAGAGGAATCCACACCTCCCACTTCAAGCTCAAAAATGGAAAGAATGATGGAAGAAATGATGAATAAAATGATCATTCTAGAGAGAGCGCAAGCAAGTCTAAATCAAAACGCTCCTCAAAACAGAAACCAAAACCAGAATCAGAATATTAGAAGAAATCGGCCTCCAAACAGACCCAGGGAAGATGATCAACAGATCACTCCTCCCTTCCATCAAAACTTTTTAAGTGAGGTTGAGCAAACATATCAAATGACAGAGGATGATGATATAAACTTATTTGGGATAGATGATGATGACTTCGAGGTTCATTATGATAAAAAACAAGGACTTTATACACCTTACGATGACAAAAGAGATGATAATGAAAATTATTATCAAAACATGGAAAATGCTGTCATAAAGCCTTCAAAGGAATATGAACTCAGAAGAAAATCTAATCAACAAACCCCCAACAATAAAACCTCTGACAAGCCTTCTCAAAACAGCACTGCAACCAAGTCTAAAATAATAAAACAAAAATACAAAACAGTGGCTGTTAATTCTGGTAATGGTAAAGAGAAAGACACTCAAAATATTGAAAAACAGAGTGCAAACATTAGCAGTACTAACACCCCTGTTAGTACTCCTGGTAAAACAACTATTTCAACTGTAGATAAACCAAATCAGCAAGCTGTTATTGCTGATAAAGTGGCAGTAAACAAGGCTGAAATCCACGCTTTAAAGAGTCAAAATATTTTCAGCCTCGAACAGGAAATCTCAAAGATCAAAATTTCTGTTCCTTTGATTGAGTTAGCTGCCCAACATGTATATAGGTCCAAGATTTTGAAGGCTTTGAACTTAGAAGATAATGAAGATACACTCAATCTTAATGATGACCAACCAGAGCTTATTTTTGGTCCAAATATTGAAGGTAAGTTCCAAGAGGGTCCTGTCCCTCCCTTTTACGTAAGCTTAAACATTCATGACAAAATTCTGCACAATGCTATGCATGACTCAGGCGCTTCCCATAATTTAATGCCAAAAGCTGTAATGGAAATCCTAGGTCTTGAAATTACCAGACCTTACAAAGACTTGTACTCCTTTGACTCAAGCAGAGTTAAATGTCTAGGATTGATAAAAGATCTCTGTGTTAACTTAGCCCAGATTCCAGCCAAATGCGTAGTCATCGATGTTGTTGTGGCTGATGTACCCCCAAAGTATGGAATGCTTTTATCAAGATCTTGGGGAGCTAAGTTACAGGGAACTATGCAAATGGACATGACCTATGCGACTATCCTTGTTTTTAATCAGACTAGAAGACTTTACAGGGAATCCCACATGCAGTACACAGTGACAAGTCAAGACCGGCCTCAAAACTCCCCTCTTTATGCTGTAAGCACGAGCCTTGATTCTTTTATCATGTTTAATAATGAAACACTTATAGAACAAGTCGTTTCAACAGAATCAATGGTTGAAACGGAGAAAGAGGAACACAACGCTGAACTGTTGAAACAGTCTATTGTGTCTGAAAATCCTAGCAAACTAAACATAGGTCTTGAACTGCAAGTCATCAATCCTTTGAACTTAAAACTTGACAGTCAAGAAGACAATCCTCAACCTGATGAAAAACTTGAAGAGTCGAGTCATGCAAAGGACATGCACCAAACTGATAAAGCTAAAAATGTTCCTCTCTGGACCATGTATTTTGATGGGTCATGCACCAGAACAAATGCTGGTGCAGGTGTCTGGATTACTAACACTGAAAATAATCATACAGAATGTATTTCATGTAAATTAAACTTTCAGTGTTCCAACAACATAGCAGAATATGAATCCCTTCTCTTAGGCTTGCATCTCTTGAAAAATCTAGGTGCCAAGACAATCAGTGTATATGGGGATTCTGAATTAATCATTAGGCAAGTCAATGGGGAGTATAATGCAATTCACCCCAGACTTAGGGCCTACAGGAATGATGTCATGGATCTTTTAAAAACATTTGAGGAATCCAACCTAACTTTTGTCCCAAGAAAAAGAAACATTGCAGCCCACAATTTAGCCTTTGCTGCTAGAACCTGCCCAATACTATATGATGATACATCTCAGATTAAATTCAGACCAACTGTCCCGGATAATAAGAAATATTGGCAGGTGTTTAACGGAGATAAACAAATAGAAGACTTCATGCAATTCAGAAATGAGTTTGAACTCCATAGTTCAGATTCGGATTATGACACAGACTGCAGTGAAGAAAATTTTCTCGGTGAAGAAGAATCGTCTCCTGAGCTTATAGACATTAACCTTCAGACTACCAAACTTAGAAACCAAACAGAATGGAGTGCAAAATCTGAAACAGAGGAATTGGAAACTCTACATTCTAAGGATGATAGTTTGCCCAAGGGTTTGGCCCCTCTAGAAGAACTGTTTGATTATAATGATGTGGCCAACAAACCTAAACTGGAACCTGGAGAAATTGAAGTGGAAGAATGCAATATAGGCAGTGAGAAAAAACCGAAAATGATCAAACTGTCCAAAACTTTTCCGGCTCACATTAAACTCAAATACCTAGAGTTGTTCAAAGAATTTTCTGATGTTTTTGCATGGAGTTATGAAGATCTTAAATCCTACAATACTGAAATAATACAGCACAAAATACCTCTTAAAGAAAACCAAAAATCATTCAAACAGAAACTGCGCAGAATAAACCTTGTCCAGTTGCCATTGGTTAAGAAGGAAATCATGAAGATGCACGATGCTGGCATTATTGTCCCTATTAGATATTCTGAGTGGATATCTAATCTGGTGTCTGTTAGGAAGAAGACTGGAGAAATAAGGCTTTGTATAGACTTTAGAAATTTAAACAAAGCTTCATTAAAAGACAACTACCCTTTGCCTAAGATGGACCATATTTTACAAAGGGTGGTGGGGTCTAAAAGAATTTCTTTGCTAGATGGCTATTCAGGGTATAATCAAGTCTTAGTCCACCCTGATGATCAATTAAAGATAGATTTTACTACACCATGGGGCACTTTCATGTATGTGAAAATGCCTTTTGGTCTAATGAATGCTGGAGCAACCTTTCAGAGAGCCATGGACATAGCATTCTCGGAAGAATTGGGCTTCTTCATCATTATCTATCTTGATGATGTAACGGTGTTTTCAAAAATAGATGAAGAACACTTAGAACATTTGAGGAAAGTTTTCGAGAAATGTAGAATGTTTGGGATATCTTTGAACCCTAAGAAGACTTTATTTGGCCTCCAAGAAGGTAAACTTCTTGGGCACATCATTTCAAAAGAGGGTATAAAGATTGATCCCATGAGGATTGAGGCCATATTGCAGATCTCCCATCCTCGAAACATCAAAGAGTTGCAGTCTTTCATTGGAAAAATCAACTTTTTGAGAAGGTTCATCCCTAATTTGGCTGAGCTCCTCAGGAATATAACAAACATGCTGAAGAAGGAGCAAGGGATAAAATGGACCCTGGAAGCAAAGACATCCTTCGAGCTGGTGAAACAAGCGTTAACCAAAACACCGGTTCTCATAAGTCCTGATTTTTCAAAGGATTTTTATATCTTCTCATTTGCATCAGAACATACCATAACTGTTGTCCTTTTACAGAAAAATCCACAAGGACAAGAGCAGCCCATTGCATTCTTTAGCAAGGCATTGAGGGATGCCCCTTTGAAGTATAACATTATGGAAAAGCAAGCTTTTGCTTTGATAAAGGCTCTGAAATATTTCAGAGTATACATCCTTCACTCACACATCATTGCCTTCGTCCCAAATTCAGTTGTTAAAGACATTCTAACACAGGACCCAGATGGTAAGAGAGGTAAGTGGATTGCTGTTATTCTTGAATATGATTTAGAGATTAAACCCACTAAGCTCATCAAAGGCCTAGGTTTAGCTAGATTAATGGCTGAATCAAACTGTGAAGTTCTTGATATTAACATGATTAATGCTTTGGATAACCAATAGGAATTCTCAGCTTCCATAATTGAAGACCATTTTGTGAATTCTCCTTGGTATACTGATATTGTTTATGTTTTGCTTAATCTGAATACACCTCCTGGTTTATCAAAAACAAAGGCAAGATTCTTAAAGCTAAAAGCTGTAAACTATTGCATTATTGATAAATGTCTTTATTGGAAAAATGTCAGTGGTATATTGCTTAAATGTTTGCCTGAGTTTGATGCAAAAAATATTAAGCAGGAGTTCCATGAAGGAGAGTGTGGAGGCCATTTGTACTGGAAGTCCACAGCCAATAAAATTTTGAGGGCTGGTTTCTATTGGCCCACTCTTTTTCCTGATGTTCATAAGATGACCACCACTTGTCACAAATGTCAATTATTTGAAGGCAAGAGAAAACTCCTTCCCCTTCCTCTGCATCCAATCACTGTTGAAGCCCCTTTTCAACAATGGGGACTTGACTTCATAGGAGAAATCCATCCAACATCTTCTGCCCAACATAGGTGGATTCTCATTGCCACAGACTATTTCACTAAGTGGATAGAAGCCATTCCTTGCAGACAGGTCAATGATTCAGTTATCATAAAATTTATGGAAACTAACATCCTTTCCAGATTTGGCTATCCTACCAAGATCATCACAGATAATGCAGCAGAATTTGGGTCAAAGAAAATGCTTGAATTCTGTCACAAGTATCAGATAACATTGGGACACTCCATGGCCTATTACCCTCAAGGTAATGGACTTGCGAAATCTTCCAACAAAAGCTTAGTGAACATAATCAAGAAACTGTTGGAGGACAATAAGAAGTCTTGGCACATGAAGCCGATCCATGCACTTTGGGCTGACAGATTAACTTTAGAGAAATCTATTGGTATGTCACCTTTCCAGCTTGTGTATGGTACAGACGCAATTTTTCCTAACAGCCTTGGTGTACCAGTTATGAAGTTAATTCAAGAGTTGCAGACTGAAGAAAATGACATAATCAGAAGAATAAATCAGACCATTCATCTTCAGCAAACCAGAGAGGAAGTGTATAACAAAGCATTGCAGAAGCAAGACAATATCAAGAAGATATTTGATAGAAGAACAAAGGCCAGCAATTTCAAGATTGGGGACAAAGTTTTAAAGTGGGACTCAAGGAGGGAAGACAAGGGAAATCATGGAAAGTTTGACCATCTATGGCTTGGCTCTTATTCTATTCGTTCAACTGCTGGTAATAATGCTTTTCACTTACAAGAGTTGGATGGAACACAATTGTTTGGGGGTCCTGTCAATGGCAGGATGCTTAAGAATTACCTTTCTTAAACCATTTTATGTTCTGAAGCCTTTTTATTTTTCTTTTCCCATTGTGAATATTTCATCCACCATTGCATTCAAAGTTATGAAAAATCAAAAAATACAAAAACAAAGAAAGAAAGAAAAGAGGGCAGAAATGAAAACAAGAAAGGCAAGGCCCCATGCCAAAAAGAGAAACAAACCTGAAAGTGTGCAAACTTAAATGCCACTCCTGAAAACACACTTCTAGTTAGTCAAACAGTTTAATCTTGACTGACTAACTTTTGAATTTACTGCTGATAGGTTAGTGAATTTGATTTGCCAAAATGTTTAATCTTGGCTTATCAGTAGATAAATTAGGATAGAAATGAAGGTTCAAACAAACTCAAAATATGAACCAAACTTTCCAATAGATGATACCTCAAAACTATGTTTTCTTATATGAGTCACGAAATATCAAGACCTGGTTCTAATCAGCTCAAAACTTGAACCAGAAGAAAAGTTAAGACAGCTCAAAGAAAAAGCAAAAACAAAGCTGAAAGGAAGAGAGAAGGCCATAATAAGAAACTTTCAGATCTTAAGCCTTCTGTTTTAATTTTAAAATTTTCTGCAAATAATAATCTATGTGCAGCTTGTTTTTATGCCATAGATCACAACAAGTCGAACAGTTCAATCTTGACTTGACTGTTTTTTTTTAATTTCTGTCTTAGAATTTAGAGAATGAAGGTTTGTTGGAAAGTTTAATCCCAACAGACAGTAGATCAGGTAGAGAAATATCTGAGCTCAACTGTTTAATCTGAGTTCAGGGAGAAATAAGGAGTAGAATTAGATTAATTTTTATGCTTTCAAAAGAATAAAATGTTCTAAAAAGAGTTTGCCAATCCAAGTGCACTCTGATGAAGGAAAAAATTCTAGATCAGTAGGATTGGGTAGGTAGAAGTTGTATTGATGAAGTTCATCTTTCTTTCATAACTGAGATTATTCTTCAGAGAAAAGCAAGAGCAAGCAATGGACCAGGCACCAGTCAGCCCCCCAGAGAAATCAAGTCTGAATTCTTGATGCCTTCAAGAAGGCACCATCCCCAAATGGAGCCGCTGTTAGCCACCTATAATATTTTTAGACCAGAAAGGTGGCTAAAACTTTGGGAGCCTCCAAGGAACGAATTTTTTCACTAAAAGTTGTTGGCTCTTGGAGTCTCTATAAGGCCTCCTGCTTTCTTCCTCTGTCCAGATCCTTTACTGCTTTTTCACACTTCAAAAGCCTCTGAAATCCTTCAAAAATCCCAAGATTAAATACTGCTGCATTCCCCTTTGTTCCCTCCCCTTTCTTCCAACATTTCCTCATTTCTCTGTTTCCTTTCTCTTATAAAAACCCCACAAAAACATATGTTATCCCTTGATCTCCTCATGAAATCCATTCCCTAAGGTTAAAAAACTCTCTTTTTTGACCATGTCCGCACTTTAATTTCCCCTTTTTAAAACGTTGGAAAATCATATAAAGGGCATATTTTATGTGCATTTGGCGTTTCAGCCCCTGCGAGCTAAGCTCCTAGTTTTTTTCCCCATATATCTGAGCGTCGGGACCAACTGCTCAATCCTTGGGCGCTATACCAAAAGCATGACCTTTCTCCATCCATTTTCCTTTGAAAAACCCATTTTCTAAAGTTTAACGGGAAATATTTGAAGGCACGTGTTTTAATTATCGCGATGAACCAGAGCTGTCGATCTGCCTCCCAGATCCGATAGCGCGGAGTGCACCTCACCTGGTGGCCCCCCCCTTCCCCGCGCCATTTTCTAGAAACCTCCAGTTTCCATTCTGCACCACCTTTTGGGGAAAGCCGGTTTTCTCCCATTGGCCAGCGATTCCACACGCTGGCCGACGCGTGTCCTCCGTCCTGTTTCAAAACCGTCATGCTATCACATCGCCCACGCGTTATCCTTCGTACCAGAGCCACCCAGCGGAACTATTGACCACCATCCGATTGAGATCCCCACATCCAACGGTTGTCTTCCATCTAACCTGCCCGACCCTTAACCAACTTGCATGCTATTTAGCTAGGTCCCGGCGCGATCAAAATTCTATCCCCGCCGTCGATCTCCGAAAATCGACGGTCCACGTTCGATTGCCCGATTCCGTTGCCTAGTCAATTATTCATTCCGCTAACTTTCGCGATAGTCCCCGACCGTTGATCTCAGTGCAATCAACGTCTTCGATTGCTTCGTTTTCCCGCACACCTTCCGATGCAGATTTGCCCCTATAAATGCAAGATTTCCTCATTTTGTTTGTTTTGTGCAGGTTGTAAGGTTTTTTTTATCTATATGGAGAATTTTCGTGGGACGAGGATGACGATCCTCTACCTTTTGAATACCTTGAAGAAATTATCCACGGGGTGCAGAGTTATATTATCAGTGAGGTTTCATGAGCCTCTTTTGTCATACACCCCTATAGAACCTGGAAACAGCAAAGAAACGGCAGAAAAAGAGTATCAGATGTTGAAGACCAAAAGTAAACCAGAACAGCAGGATAATGATCAGATGAGTGGGGATTACGGCTAAGACAGTTATCAAAAGCCTAATCCCCGACTCAAAACACAGATTAAAAAGGAAAACCTAAAAGTGTTCGCCAGAGATATTGCCTCCACCACCATATTTGAGGCAAATTGATTCCTCAACCACCGCCGTGCCACCTATTGTTTCAAGATGATCAGTCAGAGGCCGAATTTATTGAACAAAATCAGATTTTTTGCCTCGAAACAGCCAAATAAGTTATTTCCACCCCAGATTTAATGATGAAATGTTTGCAGAGTAACCCTAATAATACACAGAGCCTTAAAGATCGACAAAATCTCCTTCCGAGCTTACTTCATAAGTGTAAACCCATTTAATGCAGTGGAACACATGTATGATTTCTTCATCGAGCCTCCAAGGGCCAGGAAGACATTAATTCTACATTAATTGTATTTGAGATCTTTTCATCAGATCTCACCTCCTCATCCTTCTATAAATACTTCAGTAGAAGATGAGTGAGGGGTTGGATTGGTTGGTTGTTAATGTAATTGCTGAAGTTTTGTAACTACCTCTGAGCAGAAAACTCTTGATTGTAGATAGGCTTTCACTGGCTCTTGGAGCTCTACTTGTAACAGATAGGTTAGGTTGTGAAGAGGGATGGATTAAAACACTGGATCTGAAGATTGTAACTGGTTTGAAGCATCAATACAAGCTGCTTTATGGGATCCTGGTCTATGCTGATGGTGATGTTATTCTCACTGTAACTTGTATTTTGTTTCTGTTTTCAATTTGTTTCATTTCCCACTATAAAGAACAGTTTAAACAGGGTTAGGACCTACTGTATATCAGTAACCTTCTCTGGCTGAGAAATATTTATTTAAATGTTTTCTTTCAACTGTGTTATTTGAAAATGATTTAATTCAGTCTAAGTACAGGGATGCTGGCGTTCCCTCATCTTTTTGTCACAGCTGAATGTTATTTTTAAATGTTACGTTCAATATATATTGTGTGAAGATGAATTGAGGAAATCAAGGTTAGCCCTGAGTCCCTTTCTTGTTTGCTCAACTATTTGATTATTTCCCTTAGGATGTGTTAAAAGCTGACTAGTTTCGAAGTAATTATCAGATCTTAGACCATTCTGTGTGATCTTTGTGTTTCCCTTTGTTTTTATATGTTTTCTATTAGAAGTGTATCAAAGGCTGGATAGTTTCAAAGCACTTACCAGATCCTAGTTTGCTTCTACGTTTTTCTTAAGTGCCTGGTCAAAGGCTGGCTAGTTTCAAAGTACTTACCAGATCCTGGGCTGCTCTTTGTTCTGCATCTGTCATTTCCATTTCTTATTGTATCACTCCATTCCATAAATCAAAATTTAAAGAGATCCTTAGGCATAGATGACTTGCCCCATAGATCACTCTTGAACCTGAATGATTCAATTAAATCCTCTTATGACTCCATAGCCCAATGGAATGAAAATCTGCCATCATCTTTCTTCTTGACCAAAGCTTACTATTTTTACTTGCAACTTCTCACTTTTGAACCTATTTGCATACAGATATTTCAGCCTCAGACAGAAACTATGTTCAACCATCCGAAAAAACCAAACGAAACCCTTGGACTTCATAACTAGCCTAATATCATTACCCTAAAAACTTCAAAGACAATATCCATCTTTGTACATATTGGAGAGATCCCTCTCCGGATTCAGGAGGGCTAGATCCTAGAATCCCAAAGTTGGTTGAAATGATGTTAACTCTGTGATCAGACTTTTGCCAATCTTGCTTATTACAGAGACCTAACACCATGATCACCCTTCGTGCGTGGGATGGCCATGCCTCCCAGCCCATTGGCTTATTCTGTAATTTTCCTATCACTCTTGCGGGCAAGACTGTTTGCGTTGACGTTGAAGTCATCGATGCCCCTCTTGATTATAACATTCTTTTGGGGCGTAGCTACACTTATGCTATGTTTGTTGTCCCATCCGTAGTCCATCGCAAGATGTTTTTCCCTCATAATGGAAAGATAGTCACCATTGACCAGTTGACGTATCATGAGCCAAAATCTTAGGCCTCCCCTGAGTCGACCATCTCTTCTGTAGCCAATCAACAAACTGTCGATTCTTTGACCAGTGTCTCTCCCGGCGTCTACAAAGACTCCTCTTTGCTTAGAACCTTCCCTGGTCTTCCTCCTCCTCCTGTCTCTGACCCCATCTCATCAAATGTTTTCATGATGCAATCGTCTCGGGCTGCTCTCCAACAACCTGCTTCGGCTAGTCAGCAACCACGCTCTCTGCAACCTGCTCCTATCCCTTCACCTGTAGTTGGTATTCATGAGCCTCTTTACCCTCCTGGAATGGTTCCTCAAAGCCTTAGCCATCAAGGATCCATCCCACCTGGCCATTACCCCTCTGGTCAGATACCGTTCCTCGCCCCCCCACCAGGAGTGTACATGGTACCTGTCATGGCCACCCTCTCTCTTCCTAACCTAACCCTTGGGATCCCCATCTGGTACCATGATCCTCCAACCGCAACCCTACCTGTTCAACCCAAACCTTATATTTCTTTGACCCTGGTTCAACTGGTCCCCATGACTTCTCCCGTTGCAACAGTGCCTCAGTCACCTCAACGGGAACCACCTCTTGCTGCGACCGCTTCAGGTAAGAAGGGAAAAGCTCGCAAGGGGGCATCAAAGGACAAGGCTGCCCCGACAAACCCTGCCCCTCCTCAGCCTCCAAAGCATACCTTCTAGTGTGCTTTGTGTGATGTTGTCGGTCACGCCACCCATACCTGTCCTGAATTGCTTCATCTCAAGCCCATGATTAATGTCGCGTTCCCTGAGTCCATGGTCCCGGAAGCCTCTATTCCTTCTACGACCGCGACCAAGAACCCCAAGACTATTAACACCAACCACTCCTATGATTTTTGTGATCTCCATGGCCATTACACCCACCTTTGTCCCCACCTCAAGGACTTCCGCACCTCTCTCGCCGCGGTCCGCCAATTCGGGGCCCAGCGCAATGAGTCCACCTCTCCCCTATTTGCGCATTTTTCTTTGGCAAAAATACCAAACATGACTACTCCCATTGACATCCCCCCTCCTGATGTTGAGATGACGGAGCCTTCGTCCAACATTTTCTACCTATCATCATCCATGAGACCCTTGAGGAACATTCCCTCTAAACCCTCCCTTTTTGTTTTGCTTGACCTTACTTCAGCGATCACCTTGGGCTCCACATCGATAGATCCTTTATCTACTTACTCTTCTGTCACCCCTTATGATGATACGCATGTGAACCTCTCTTCTCATGATGATGATTCAGGTCGCTTCGCCACTTCAGGTGGTCTTTCTTCCACCAGTCACCCCATCTTCTATCACGATGACGACATTATGGAAAAAATCCCCACCCCTGACTTTATCTATTCCCCCTTACATCGAACCCATGCGTTCACACCACATACACCGTGTGGCCATTACATTGAAACCCAATGTTTGGGTAAGGGGACACCCACATTTAAGAGACCAAGAGAAGCAATTCTCCACAACTCTCCTAGTGTATCTAATCGTGTTGACTTTAGTACCATTATTCTTCCACATTTAGAAGAACCTCTAGAGTCCCATATCACTTCAGATCACTCTAGGGATGATACCCCTTATCGTTCCCTAATCTTCCCTCAGCAACCCAATCTCTTAGACATTGTTGTTGACCAACCTATGGGTTTTCTAGGCGAGCATCAGTTCATTATCTCCAAATCCTCTCTTTGGGATAGTGACACCAGGTATGCCAACCCGAAAACTTAAAGTCCATTTGCTTCATATATGCAGTACTAAAAGAGATTGGTAATCCTCCATTTCCTTTCTCAAACCGCATAACCATAACGAAAACAAATGGCACACCACATCATTAAAATGTGTTTAGATTCCCATTTTTTTAAATACATTTTGGCATGACCACACCATGCTTGGGGGCACCTATGCCCCTCAACCATAACCCTCCTCAAAATCGAATTTCTTCACTTGCAACACTCATACTAGGGGCACCATTTGGCCTCCATACTTATCCATGCTCGTGCTGATGTTTGTCGTGAGTTCCCATCTTGTACTCATGTTTTCATGGCCCCCCATTGGACCTTTACTGTGTGGCAACACCATCAAGTCGCCCTTTTTTAGAGCATCCAAGTTGAGTCATCATCACATTCATGGAGTCTATCCCGAGTCCCTTTGTACCCCGTTATAGTCCTCCATCCTTCATTTCTTGGTCTCTCTCTTGTGTCCCACTGTCCCCTATCCCTTATGATATTTTGTCAGTCGCTGCCATGTTATTCATGCCCTTTATTCTCTAACAAGGTAAGTCGTCCATTCGCTACTCAGTCCCCTCCATTCCATCATCATCATTGGTATTAGTTTGTCCGTCGCTCTACTATTTTATCTCGTGCCTTAGCTGCGAGGATTCCTCATAACTCAATTTTATGGCACCTCCTTCCATCGCACGCCCTCCATTCCGGGCCAGGCTCACAAAGGCGAGGCATCTTTTGGTTCTAATTTCTTCCACTATTGTTTGGTGCTCCCTGATCGTGTGCAAAGGGATCTCTCATTACCCTTTGACTTGATTGTTTCTCCACCCAACTCCTTCATCATGATCGAGATCCTGATGCTTGATGGTTCGCTGACATGCCAGCATGCTGGTGATTCCCCTTTGTGTGTGTGAGATGTCTCACCCCTCATGAGGGGGTGGCCCTATAGGTAGCCCCCCACATGCCCGGATGACCTCCTCCTTGCAGCCTTCGATGCAGCTCCAGATATTTGATGATGTTGGCCTTAGCCACTTGCAGCGCCTCTTTGATTTGCATGTATCAGTCAGATTTTGTGAGCCCTTCCCCATTTACAGGGAGCATTTGGGTTGTATTTGTATCTCATGTACTCAGATATTATTGTACAAGTCCTGGCTGTTATCCTAGGCACAGCATGTATATGGGATTCCTCATTGTATTTTTATCTGGCTCATGATTATGCCAGCTGTACTCTATGGTTCGGTCCCTTGTTTACTGGACACACTATTCTTTGTACTTTGTCTCGGCAGGCATAGGTATGCCTCCCCCGCCGCCTTCAGCACAGGTACCCTCTCTCATAAATAGAGACCTTCGTTGCACTGTAAGGCCCCGGGCTCTCGTGTCTAGTTCTTCGTGCTGACCTTAGCTCACCCCACTTTCTCCGACTTCCTCTGATAAGTCTGGTGATTGAGTTCTTACAACGTACTTCGGTCATACGATTTTCTCCTAACACTCGCACGCTGGGGGGCAATCTGTTACACCATTTTTTGGTCATCTAACCTATTATCATTAGATGGACCCAAGTACACCATGCAAGACCAATTTTACCCTAAGTAAAATTGCTTTCACTATGTAAAATAACTTAATAAACCACATTTATTAGGTTGTTTATGGTCTAAACAGGAAACCCCAAAAGGGAATATTAAACAAACCTATTTTGTTTAATTTTCCTCATGGAATAATTAATTAAACCATAATTTAATTATTATTCCTAGTCATGTTTAACCCAAAACAAAGAAATTAATTAGATAAACCTTTATTTATCTTATTATTTTCTAGGAATAATTATTTAAATCTTATTTATATAATATTCCTTGTTAAATATGACCAAATCACCCACAAATTATTAAATAAATCATTATTTATTTGATTATCCTTCAACCACTTCCTTAAAAAGATAAATAAATCATTTATTTATTTATTATTGAAAAATAAAGGGATTTGACCCAAGTCAAATACTTTTTCCCTCCAACAAATATAATAAAATATTCCATAAAAAAGGTGGATCTAGATTTGGTTAACATTATTTTAATCATGCACCAAGATCTAGAATGACCCAATATTTTGTTATAAATAGGAGGGTTTTTCCTACCATTCTTCACCTTTTGTTGCCTATTAGATCACTTTGGATCTATACACTTGGTCACATTCTACATTATTTTTTGTGTGAGCTCCCTTTGAGTTCTATCTTTGTCTGGGTTTTCTACACCAAAAAGAGAGAGAGATTTTAGATCTGAAGTGCTGAGGACTTTCGAGAACCCTTCCCATTGAGGAGAATTGGATACGCCTTCTTGTTTTCCTCCCAGGTGCCCTTAATACAAAAATTATTTTAAAATTTGTTCTTGTCTTGTATATTGGATATATGGAGCAAACCCTTCTTTTTACTGCTTAATGTCTTTCTATGCATAGATCTGGTTTTTTGCAGCTCTTGTCTTGATCAACTAACTGCAAATCTAAAGATATTGACAGCCACTTTTGATGTTAGGGCTATTAGTTATGCATAGCTAAAGTGGTATTTTTTCATACACATCGACAAAGGATTCATACTAACAATTATGATGACACTTATACGAGTTACAAGTTGAAAATTATGACATGGACTTCATAATGAAGTGGAAATGCCAAGTTGTCTTCCTTTCTGCTTCATCTTGCATTCTTGATGGCAGATCTAATTTATTATTCATCTTCATAAAGGATCCACTTTTTTATTCTCCTTCACTGTGCAAAGGCTCTTTTATCAACATCGGAATCCTCTGGGTCATCTTCTAATGTCTTCTTTCAGTATCAGTCCATGGTCTACTTCATGTCCCCATGATAACTCTCTTTTGTTGTTCTTCTCTGCATGTGTTTCTTTATGCTTTATCCTTGCTATTTTATTTGATTATTACCTTGTCATGCTACAAAGGTACTCCTACAAATCAAAACCATTAATGACAAAGTGGTAGGCCTATTAATTTCCCATTAATGGTCATCTCATGATAGGCATGTGAGAGATTTATAAGAAGGAGGCTTGATTAGGAGGGCACAATAAAACTCATCAATAGCTTGGGAAGGATACATTATTCATTTTTACTATGCCATGTTCCATGAAGAGGAGCCCCCTTTGGTATAATGTAGTGGGGAAGCTGAAGGAACAAGGTGGGAAGGCTTGTTTCTTAAATATATGCCATGCGCCCTAGGGAAAAGATAGGGACACTTGAAAGCACAGTTTGATTGGTCAAGGATGAGGGGAGACATCCTTTAGCCATTCCTACTACGCCATGTGCTATAAGGGAATATGGAAGGATGAAGGGTTCAGGTTCCATGAGTGCACCATGCGCTTTTAAAGATATGGACAACATTCATTCCAAAGTTCGCTTCGTTGTTCTGAATTATTATTCATTGTTCTGAAGTGGACTTTATTGTTATGAACTATGATTTTGAAGGAAGAGAATGTCCTTGTCCTTCCAAAGTGTGCTCAAATGTTCCTTGTTATTATGAAGTGAATTTTTTCACTTAGTGTTGGAAGTGTTCTTAACCTTGGGAGGGTATAGTTCTCTCCAACAATGGTTTCTTGTTCATCTAGAATGCGCTTTTCACCGAGGGAGGCTGCAAAAGGCTAGGTGACTTATCCTAGAAATTATTAATACACTATGAGAGGGAGGAGACCTTAGAAAATACTTAGTGAAAAAGTGTGGTAGTAAAATATATGTCAATGAGGCCCATGAATAAGATACAATCATCACCTAGTAAGAGGGCTAATTCCTTTACAACTTGCAGTGGGCAGGAGGACCAAGAAGGGCTCCAAAATGCCTAAGTGTGAGACCAACATAGTAAAAGAGAGAAGTGCATCTAAAAACAACTCAAACATTGATAACACACATAAAACCATCAATACAAGCCAAAAGGATACACAAGAATCATGGATAACAATCACACCTCAAAAAAACAACAGAGAAAAACTTATTTCTAAGTGTGATAGTTGAAACGACACATTACGACACTTAGAACACAAGTTATGATAGAAGTGAAAATTGTGACCAAAATGTGCGCTAAGCTATAGGAATGTGTATAGAGCATATTCTAATGATATTTAATACCATATCATGCAGAAGAGTGTGAAATAACTAACTTTGGTTATGTGTAAAGGTGTTACACATGTAGGAGTGAAAACAATAAAAGTGACACCTGCGACAGGAGGAAAAAGTGAAGAAAAGATTTCCAAAATGTGAATGAAATTGAAAGAGACACATGTTAGAGTGAATATAACATGAAAATTACACTTATTAAAGTGAAAGTGAGCAAAATCGATAATCACGAACGTAAAATTGACACTTGTGAAAGTGGCGGTGTGCAAAAGTGGTAGTTGAGAAAACTCACTGTAATATAAGTACAAACACAACCAAAGCAAGGGAGATTGTCAATGAAATTATTTTTTGACCATCAACATGAGTTGAAAATTGCAAAATAAATATGCCATGATTTTTCAATATGTCATAAAGGAAGCACGCTTATGAATTAATTACAGACCAAACATGTGTGATCAAGTGACTTCGACAGTTAAAACTAGGAAGAAGACTTATAAACTTAGCACAACATCAATCGACAATGAAGTGGCCATAGACCGAAAATTTTAAGATCCTTAGTAGGCTCCAAAATTCGTGTAGGAAAACTTTTAGAGGGTGTTTATCGCACTTTTAACAGAACCTGTAAGACAAAATAATGGGAATCAATGAAAGAACCTGGATAAGGAAATTCAAAGACCTCACAATAGTATACCCAAAATTTGATCCGCTCCAAAGGTAAATAAACCCACCAATAGGAAGGATAAATCACTAAGTGTCCATTATGGTGTTAAATAAATACACCTCAAAACAAAACATAATATTATGTGAAAAAAATAGAGTATATCCCTTTTAACTTCCAAGGAAGGTCAGGTTCCCTCTATACAGTAAATCAAGAAAAATCTTAAGAAATGAAATCTAGAAACACTCACTAAGAAATCTTTGAATTATTTAGCTATGTATATAATAACGTAAAAATGGTATTTCCTGTTTGCATCAATAACTCCAAGAGGTTGGGGATGTGTTATCAGAATAATGCACGTGTAAATCATACGTTAACCCCAAAGGTACACACATTTTCGATAAAATAACCACCAAGTGATGAAACCATAATGGAGTGATAATATCTGGAAAAGAGAAATGAGAACTTAGATACCTAGTAAATATACAAACCATTAAATAAAATCAATGATAGATATTTATGAAAAATAAAAATAAACACTCTCACCTCATACAATCATACTTCATAACATCATGAAAATTGGTTAACTTCAATGAAAACTATGCCTAATAACTAGTTTCAGAGGAAGGCTGGTTGCAGAGCTTTCCTTAGAAGATAAATATTGTTAATGAGTAGAATATAGTGGTATGAAGGGGGGGTATTTATCCCATAATGGACCCTAGAATCTCTTGACCATCAATTTCAAACCATAAAACTAGATTCATGAGTCTATTGACATGAATTTAGAGAGAGTACCTCCAGTTCTTTCCAACTCATATATATCTTGAAAGTTCCATAAAGAATGTAATCACACAAATTATTTGCATAACACATATAGACCCTCAACAAAATTATAAATGTTACCATGCCAAGTAGGAAGGATTAAATCAAAACTATACATTATATTAATAATATCAAACATCACATGTCACATTGAGGTGTTAAGACTATCGTTGTGTGGTTAATCTCCAGGAAATATGCATATTGCGACTCTTGGAATGCTCTCGGTATTTCCACCAAGTTGTAACATAAAATAAGAAATTATTAACAATTATTAAACTCAAATAATGTAATGGAAGGAGATGGATTCTAGGTGAAAACCTTATGCATTATAAATTTAAAGGAATATAGTATTAAACAAATGGAAAATAAATAAATGAAGTCCTAAATGGTGTGATATTGTTCCTTGAAGTAATTACTGCAACTAAAAAAAAATACCTGTTAGGAGTAATGGATGTTACAAGTGGTATCAGATCTAAGTTTCCACATTGTTGTTTATTTAGGGAAAACTAATAAAATAACATATTGTATTTTCTTCTCTACAGAGGAAGAATGATGAGGAGAGGAATTGGAGAAATTACTACACCATCTCTAACACCACCTACAGAATCTAGTTCAATACCATTTACAGGGCCCAATATAAAGATGTGGGTCCAATTGGGAGATGAAACTCATACCACAACCAAAATATTGCTATAAATAGTTCAAGAACTAAGAGAAGAAATTACCAACTTAAGGGAAGATTACGAGTTATTAATGTGGGAACAAGAACCAATAATGAAGAGTTTGACTTAGAGACAGAATCATAGGAATTATGTTCCCTCCCTTGAAAATGGGAATAGAGCAGATCCATACTGATGAAGAGAGGAAAATGTACCTAAGATAAGTTTCACACGAGAGTTGGAATGGGATAAGGGTATGAATGAGGAAGAATATGAAAATTCTTCCAGGAAGAAAGTGGTAAAAAGGAAAAATTCAAAATTACACAGGGAATTTAGAAAAATTAAACCCCCAATATATGATGGCGAGTCAGAGTGGACAATTGAAGCCTCACTATTAAAAATGAACAATTTTAATACAATATTTATGAATAAAATAACAATTTGAAAGCTTATTTTTCGATCTTCCAGCTCCAAGGAAAAGTAATTTTGTGGTGGGAGAAAATTAAGGTTGTGCATGTAATAGATGAACAAGGGATAGTTTGGGAATATTTTCAAAAATAAATACTTAGCTGAATGATTTTATGATGATAAATCCAAGGAATTCAATGGCCTTAGACTTGATCAATTAACTATGGATGAGAATCTAGAAAAATTTACTTCTTTGATAAGATATGTCCCTTACATATGAGAAGAGAAGGCTAAGGTGTAGTGTTTCATAAGTAGTTTTCCTATAAATATGAAGGAAATTTTAGAGTTCGATAACCCTAAAAATATGGATGAAGATTTTCATATGGAATGGATATGATATTAGCAAACGAAAAATAAAGGGGATGGTAGTAAGGTTTGGACTAGCAAGAAAGGACAAAAAAATTTTATAATGCAAAACATGTAAAGACTGACAATACCAAAAATTTACAAAGAAATCAACAAGGTAAATTAGCAAGGAAATTTTAGCAGAAGTCTTGGTTGTAAAATGATTCAAAACCAATAGCAGTGTCAAGTATACCTGAATTTGGTCCACTGTAGAAACACCCATTACATTTTCGGGGTTGTGGAGAACCACACTATGTTAAAAAATCCCCTTATCATGGGAGAAAAAGGTCAATAAAAAATATATAGGAAGCATCTACTATGGATGACGTGGAGAGAATTCTGCCTAAAATTATTGTTACACTAGAAGGTCATCAAGACAAATATTAACCTACAATGATTGAGTTCGAATGTAATATTTCAAGACATTTTGTGTCTATTCAAATAGAGCTCGAAGAAATTTTGAGCTATATCAGTTCAAAAATAGTGGAGTTGTGTCACTTACAAGCTAGCAATTTTAAAATCCTATGGCTGGTACAACTATCCACTGGGGAAAAAATAAGAGTGACAGCAAAGGTGGAGAATTTTCTTGTTTAGTTAGTTGGTCAACTAATAAAAGTAAATATGGATATGTTACCCTTATGTTCTTATGACGTTTTAATTGGTATGGATTGGCTGGAAAAAAAAATTGGTCCCCTATAAATTGCAAAGATAAGACTATCATTTCCATTAATGAAAAGGGTGTTCATAAATAAATCCAAGGGATAAAGAGGCCCATAAAATTTAAAACAATTACAGCCTCACAGTTGGGTAAATGCATTAGGAAGGGTTATCAATTTTATGTTTTCCAAGTAGGATACACTACTATAAGGATAAGGTTGCCAACTTAGAAAATTTTCTAATTATATAAGACTTTGTTGATGTTTTCCTAGAAGAGATTCCATGGTTACATCAAAAATGATATATTGATTTTTTTGCATCTAAATTTGCAAGGATTTTTTTCTCCATGATATTGTGTCCAAATTAGATCACCATACCAAGAAATAAATACCAATAGAACAATAAGAAAGACCTGATCCCAAATGATCAGTCATGAAACAAACAGTCAGTTATACACTATAAGGAAATCATTATCACACCTGGTATCCTCACAGATCAGAGAAGGTTTTTGAGTTTGATGTAGATCTCATGCTCCACTCAAGAGATCCAACACGTCCACACCTAATCTCTATCCCCGCACATAATCACAACAAAACAAATACAACAAGTGATCTTCCTCGGAAGATAGTTAGATAAAAAGCAATAGAATCAACCATATAACATGATGAATACAAATTCATATAGGGAAGGAAAAAATGTTTCCATCAATCATGAAAAATAGATTATAATGCTAATACCTTCACCTTAAATCTTCCTCTCCACAACTGGTAGATTTTTCCCACTATATCCAGGAAATGGGCATGAAGAGAAACATACAAGTGGAAAGGACCTCACAAGATCTCTCACAAATGGCAAGATAGTATCATAGAATCAAGATGGCTCTCCAAAATTAGTTTGACCCACTCAAATGGTCAAGTATAAATATGCAGAAAAGAGGTCATGAGAGGATGTATGTAGATGCTTAGGATGACAAGAAGTCATAAAAAATTCTAATTGATAAGTCCTAGCCAGCTCGAATAGGTGATAAATCAAAATGATCTCCTAGGGACTAAGGAACTCTAGAAGTCATCCTTCGATGTTGGCATAGAGAGAGGTGAAAAATTCCTTGGAAGCTCCCATAAGGAAGGGTTGGGACCCTATGGGAGGCTTTGGATGCTCCCATAAGCTGCCATGCATGTGTCAAGGGGCCAAACTAGAGAAAAATAGGTCCCAAGTTTGGAAAAATTCAAAAAACCATGAGGACTAAGGGCCACTGATATAGGGGGTAAAATAAGTTGATAACAGTGTATAATATATGAGAATATTCATAATGCTGATATGAAGAGACTAGTGGGTTTGAAACGTGCCAAGGATATGTTGTACAATCTAGAAGCCATATTTGGTGATGGTACTAGCAACAATAAGGATAATGAGAATAAGAGAAATAAGAATAAGAAAAAAAAAAGAGCCTCTAGAAACAAGGAATCTCAGCCACAATATTTTCATATTCCTAGTGCAAGCGGTTCAGAAAATAAAGTGTAAAAATCAAAAGATCAAGGACTAAAGGTATTGCAGCAAAATGAATCCAAATGTATAAATGTTAATGATTTTCTTTTCAGTTACAATTTTGAGGATTCATATTTTGATGAAAATGGGAATTTTGTTAAAAGCCTTAGATCTGATATTTATAAACTAACAATTGCATGCAAGGATATGTTGACATTATGACTAATGTGTTGTCCTTGATTGAAACCTTCTCATTGGGTTGTATTTTGATATCAACCTACTTGATGAATATGTGAACAAGATTTATCTACAGGCTAGTTCATATTTGACGGGAAAGAAATACCAGTTAGTGATAAAGGAAGGATGAAGGTAAAGTTTGAGGAAGCATATGCAGGTTCTGTGAATAAAATCCATGAACATACGCTGGTATGATGAAGAGAATTCATGTATACGCAGGTTTTATGAAGCAAAACTATGTACACATGTAGGTATGATGAATATAAGTCACGTATACATATTTTCTGTGAATAAAAGTTGATTATGTACACAGGTTTTATGAAGAAAAGTCGTGTACATTTTCCGCACTATGGTTTACTAAATAACAAGGTTCCTTACCATGTATTTTCCCATAATATCGAGTGGATTAATGACTATTTGATCCTGTCAAAGAATACCATCGAAATTAGTGTGGCTTTGACACATGCTATTGGATAAGACCTAAACTATATAAGGAGGTGAAGATCAAAGTGATAAGGGTGTGCACGAGTGAGATTGATTGATGAATACTTCAATATGAAGTATGTTAGCATGGCATGGGTTATTAATGAGTGGATGATCTGAAATAAGTATGCTTGGTAAAACAATGATGGATCAAGATCATTAGACTTGAAATGAATATGTATTGTATCATCTTATTATGGGTTGATTAGATTTGTGGTATGACACATGTTTATTACTTTGTATGTCGTGATCTGGGTATGTCTGTAGTTATGAAGTTTAGCATAGCTATGAGTTGGAAATTTTAGATTTGTACACGGGTTTGTCTCTGGAAAGGTGTGTACACACACATATTATCTCCTGAGTAGTATCATATCGATTATGCAGTATGGTGTAATATTCCCAAATGGGGAATGCAACAATAGAAAGAATATTTGCAAGAAAATAACATAGTTCATCTAAGATACAGCAGGAGGCCACTAAGGAGACATTTTTAAATGTATTTACAGTAGCAAAATAGATGTACAATGAGGCCCATAAGATGCAAAACTAGAAATACAAGTCACCAACAGAAGAAAATCCTCAAAAAGAGGTGCAGCAACCATGTATATAGACTGGAAATGCCTTTACAACGTTATTGTATTGGGATGCAACAGCTGAAGATTACACTTTAGATCTAGAGCATATAAGTGCATGAAAAATCAGATCTATAACAGATCCATACACTATATAGGCTCTTTTGTCAATCCCCCTTGGGGTTTTTAGCAAAACACCATGTAAAAGCAGTAGATCTAAGATCTAAGTCTGCAGATCTACAGAAATAATCAGATATTTAGAAATATTCCGAAGTGTTCATATCAGATTTGATATGACAATAATTAGATCTCCTCCAATAGATATCCAAAGTGAAGGGCATATCCCCAACACTTGAAAACCACCTCTCCAAATGGTGTGCCAAAACACCCTGCAACAACACCTACATGAATAACACAAATCTGGAAGAAAAATTGCGTTGTAGGGTTTAGAACATGGTTGGCCACATGCCAAGATCAGAAAATGAAGCTCAAGATTTTCAATACTCTCTTCCCAATGGTTTAGAAGCCTTCCCCACTGAAAAGGAGCACTGAAATGGTCTAGATCTGAGTATTTCGAGCCTCCACTTGCTGCATCTTTCAAAGACAAACAAACCCTCAATAGGGTCTACATTGTAGTTGGAAGAAGAAGCTTGGCCTTCAGCCAGATAGTGGACTATGCAATACAAGACTCTCCCAAGAGCTACTCAATGGGAAGATGTGGGATTCCCGATCAGGAACACCTAATGCTAAACAACATTTGCAATCTAGGCTAAACAACCAAAGAAAGCTATATGTCTAAATAGACAATATATCAAAATCCAATATCATTCAACAACCTTCTAATTTCTCCATCCTCTTACTTTTATAATTTAAGAGCTTTCAAACCCTAAACCACTTCCAATGAGATCACTTCTTTAACACAAGCCATATCCATATAAAACTGCATTGTGCCTTATTGATGGTCACTCCTCCATGACAGCGCTGTAGATTTGGTCAAGGTTGACCCAGTCAAAATATCCAGCCCCTTTCACACCTAAGGGTGATTGTTTAAACAACCAAGATTTAGCCTTTTTCACATTTGGCATTGATTTATTCTTTATTAAGGAGTATTATGAACCTCCTTTGCTATTTTATTCTTCAAACAAAGAAATAAAACAAAAATAAATATTCCAATTAGCTTAGGACTAATTGGGAATATTACAGTCCTCCCCTCCCAAATGTTGCTTATCCTTAAGCAATTGATAAGGTGAGTGTTGCAGCTCTTCTCCTCCTCCATTAGTGACACCAACATGTGATAGGATAAGTTTTCACCAATCCATCCATCCATGAATTGTTCCTCCAGAGTTCTCATGAGATGAAAATAGTCCATCCCATAAGGAGACAAAAGTTCAAATGAAATAAACATGTTTTTCCCAATGTTCTCCCTGAAACATGTAGCATAAGGTACATGGAGAGTTTCCATCCCATAGGGCACATGCATACCTTCCCTCCTTCCTCCATACATCTCCCTAAAAAGTACAAGTACATCATCAATGTAGGGGATCAAAACAACATATATACAAACATAAATTTGTGCATATGGATGTGGGTCATAGTCCCACATGTGGAACTAGCGCAGTGCATCTCCTGCCTGCATAAAATCAAGATGTGGTAAGTGTTTTTCCCACCACTTGCTTTCTGCCCATTTCATCTCACTATGGTTGAAAGTGTGAGATATATTTGGTGCCTTAGGAATGCACCCATCATGAAACAAGATCTCCCTTTGTTATCCAAGGTAGTGGCCAAGTTCAGAAAATTTTGTGGCCCAAAGTTGGCCATGAAGTTTACAAGATACAATACTCCTCCTTGGAGTCATGGACTGCATAAAAATGGTGAAATAATACATACAATCAGAAAATAAAACATGATTTACATGATTATATTTTTCACCAACAATCCTCCTCATACAAATGGAGTGGTGCATAGATCTATCTCCTCTCTCAAAAGAAGGAAGAGATGGCTGAAATAACTCTTTCATAGAGTCATGTAGTCGTCCTAACTCCACGCGGTTCATGCATTATTGAAAATTTTGATGTATTTCTCCTTCAAAGCCTTCCCAGTCAAATCTCCTCATGATGATGTTGGAGATCTTCATGGAATATATGTGGTTGAAACACAACTCTTCATAGGCTCTCTGTAGCAACTTCTACTTGAGCTTGGAGGCTCTATACAAGAATATCCTACCATGATAATAGATGACTCCCTCTTGGAATAAATAGCCCTCTTCATGTAGTTGGTCATCAAGTATCATGCAAGTGTGAAGATCCTATAATCCACCAACAGCTAGGATTTGCAATATGGATCTAAACCCCCCAAAAATGACAGCATTGATGATCTATCAACTGAAATGTATGTCATGTGGCTACTCTCCTCCTTTAAATATCCCATGCCAAAGGTATGTGTTGGAAGGTCATTCCTTCCCTTCTTCTCCTCCCACAACGCAGATTCAAAAATGAGAGTGGGTAATGATGATGTTAGGAGAAGATCTCCCTCCTCCTTGAGCCTACACAAGACTCCCAATGTTGTATAATTGTCTCCTAATGCTCCCATCCCTCCTGTATATAAGCTTGGAGCATCATGTTGTGAGATATATCCCAAAAAATCTGAATCAGGTGGCCTCCTAGGTGGTTTTCCACTAGATAAAAGTGTCCCGTGCAGCAATCTCATGAGCATGATAGTTGGGACTATAAGGTCCTCGCTTCCACTGTGCAAGTCCATCTCTAATATTTGTGTCGAAGTGGTCTGTGAAGGATATGTATGCATGCATTTTATCATTTTAGTTTCACCACTCTTCTTGTCCACCCATTCCATTTGCAAAGCCTCCCAATCAGTGGTGACTTTTCCCAATGTAATCAACCATTGAACACCCAAAATCACATTGGTGTTAGGTATGCCAACCACAAAGAAGTGATCAATCAATGTATAAGTCCCCATGGTGACTAAAAATGATGGGAAATAATGCATGCATTTCATTTTTCTATCTCCTTCGACCAAAACAAATAATCCCTCAAAAACATCAGGGGGTATTTCCCTCCTTTTCACTAGTTGGGAATCAATGAAATTGTAGGTAGTGCCATGATCAATCAACACATAAACCCTCTAATTCAAGATGGAACCTTGAACTCTTAAGTTCAAGTACTTAGTTACTCCTCTCAAAGATGCAAGAGCCCCTCCAACAGGAGAAAATGCTCCATTCCCATCTCCTAATGGTGTTGGCTCTCCTTCTGGAGTGTCAGCACTATGACCTCTTCTTGGTTCAACTTCTTCTTCCTACTCATCATTTGAGAAGACTTCTATGTAATGTGCTTTTACAGTATCACATCTATGTCCAAGTGCCCATGATTCTTGGCAAGTGAATCAAAGCTTCCTTCTTCTTAGATCTCTTTGGACTTCATCATCAAGAGGCTTCTTGTATGAGCTCTCCTTTGAAGGAGCAGATTTTTCTTCCTTTCCCTTTGAAGGAAAAGAGGGCTTATGCTAAAATCTTGCCTTTGCTTTTGGCAAGGCACCTTGAAGGTCTCTAGCCCTTTCATTAGCATGATTCAGGGTAGTGGGCTTGGTAGATTTAACCAACCCATGAAGAGTTTCATCTAAACCATCGATGAACATGTACAACCTTCTTACTGCAGAAAAATCAAGAACCATAACAGATAATCTTAAAAATTCAGAAATGTAAGACTATGTATTACCTAATTGTTTCAACTTTGCAAGGCTCATGAATGGTGCCTCTGGATCTCTTCTATCAAATCTTTCCACTAGCTTTCTAGTGAACTCTGAATAAGTAGTCACATTGGAATGACCAAATGTAGACAAGCCATGGAACCACCAATCATGTGCTTCACCTTCAAAGTGCAGCATTGTAGTATTGATAGCCTCCATCTCTGGAACATTTTTCAACTGAAAGTAGATGTCAAGTTTTTCTACCCAAGATTTGGCAAAACACTTGGATGACCCATCAAAGTTGGGTAAAAATAATCTACCCATATAGTGGTGTCGATCATGATTCTGAATGAATCCACCACCTCTATGATGATGCCTTGGTCTTCTTTTGTCCTTTATGTGACAAAACTCCTGAAAATTCAAGTTATCTTTGAATCTCTAATTTTGAGAATCATATTCTTCAAAATAGTCTTCAAGGGATTCATGCTCTTGAAACCCTTCATTTCCCGCAGCCAAAAAGGCAGGCATGGTACAACTTTGGGAAAATTGTGGCTGATGCACTAGTTGATCATTCCAGTGATGAGACATGCCAGAGCCTTCTCCAAGATGGAATCCTTTAGGGGATTCTTTGATTATGTCCATTCTCAACTCTTTGATCTCTCTAGCAATATCTTGCATGGCTCTAAGAAGGATATTAGGAAAATCCTTTTCTTCTTCTTCACTTCTAGATACAGGGGCTTTACCCTTGTCTTCATTGTCATTTGTGTAATCAAATTTATTCTTCTGTCTTCTCTTTAGATACCTCTTCTCTCTATCAGCAATAGGTTCTTCTTCTTCGAAAGACATATTAGCTTATTAGAAAGCATAGGTTGTGCCAAGATGATACTCTGATACCACTGTAATATTCCCAAATGGGGAATGCAACAATAGAAAGCAGATTTGTAGGAAAATAATGTAGTTCATATAAGATACAGCAGGAGACCAATAAGGAGACCTTTTTAAATGTATTTACAGCAGCAAAATAGATGTACAATGAGGCCCATAAGATGCATCACTAGAAATACAAGCCACCTGTTAGCACCCTGTAGTTAGCAAGATTGGAAAAAGTCCAACTACAGGGAGAACATCAAACCACTTTTGGATTCAAGGATCTAGCCCTCCTGAATCGAGAGAGGGATATCTCTATGAATAGGTTCAAAAGATGTGATCTTTAATAGCTAAAATTGTGATATTAGGCTAGTTATAAAGAGCATAGGTTTTGTTTGTTTGTTTTTGGTTGGGAAAATACATGATGAAGGTGAAAGGCAGTTCAAAATAAAGGGTGAAGATGTCTACAAGTGAAGGAATGATTCGGCTGACAGAAAGGAAAAGACAGTTTTAACCCATTGGGCTATGGAGTCATAGGAGGATTTTAATTTGACAGCAAGGTCCAAGAAGGATCCATGGGGCAAGTTACTTATGTCAAAGGATCTCTTAAGGTGATTTTATGGAACGAAACATATAGGAAATGGAGTAAAAATAAATGAAGAAACAGTTAAACAACCTAAGATCAGGTAAGTTCTTTTAAACTATCTTGCCTCAGCATGTACTTAAAGAAAACATAAAATTATTTTGAGATCAGGTTAGTGCCTTTAAACTAGCCTGCATTGAAGTACTTTCAATTAGAAAACATTTAAAAAAACAGAAGAACAACTTAAGATCAGGTAAGTGCCTTTAAACTACCCTAATTTCAGCATGTACTTAAAAAAAAACATAAAGTATTCTGAGATCAGGTAAGTGCCTTTAAACTACCCTGCTTTCAGCATATTCAAATAAGAAAACCACAGATAACAGTGACAAGGAGCAATTTAGATCAGGAAAGTGCCTTTAAACCGACCTTCATTAATATACTCTTCAAAGAGAATGTTCAAATGAAGAAAACATAGACAATAAAGCTTTCAGTAAGAGTAGGGTACTGTTGAGAGTAAATCCTAGCTCTATGTTTTGCTGCTCTTTATCAAAGAAAGTGGACAGAGTGAAAACATTAAGCAAAATAACAATTGACAGTGAGGAACACATCACCATTGACATAAATCAGGATCCCATAAATCAGCAGCTTGTATTTGATGTTTCAAACCAGTTACAATCAGCAAGCCTGGTGGGTCTCTACAACTTCAAACTTCTCATATCAGCTTCTGTATCTTCGAGTTACAAACAGGGCATCAATAGCTTCAGAAATTATTACATGCATTCAGATGTCCAGAGACCAACCATCGCTCATCTTCTACATAAGTATTTATAGAAGAACAAGGAGGTGGGATCTGAATAAACATCTCCTGGGTCAATTAATACAGATTGATGACTCTTCAGCCTTTGAAAGCCTCGATGAAGAAATTTACAGGTGTTTATCTGCATTAATTGATTTACACTTAGGATTAAGCTCGGTGGGATATTTGTTTGACTTTGGAGGCTCGGTGTCACGTTGAAGTAACTCTGTTGCTGCTCCTCGAGGTCTAATGATAAAAAATATTAGCTTCTGGGCTATTCTTTAATCTTTAAAATATTTTTCCCGACAATTTAGAGATAAGATCCTTGATTAGTATTAATTGTTCGAATGTCTTTGATTTCTGTGAGGCTGCAGGTGCCTTTGGGAGCTAGAGAGGGTTTGATTAGCCTTTGTTTAAGGCAGTGGAAGCTTTCTCGGATCGACAGTTGTCTTCGACCTTTCCTAAAACACTTTAAGTTACTTGAGATCCGCGTTTTAGGACAGATCACGCTCGGTCTGAGTCTTCGATCTTTTGTTCTGGTAAAAACTGATACTCTTTTAACTGTGATTTAAAAAACACAGTGTCTTGTTGATGTGAAGGCAGTGTAGGGCTCATAAGGCATCGATGCCTCATAAAACATTGACGAAACGTAGAGTTTGAGCCGAGCGGATGGTTCCCTTTGATAAATCAAGGCACGAGAATCATCTTTCCCAGCCTTTGGCCTTTCTTTCGATACTATGGAAAACCATTAATCTCTGAAAAATACACAAAATATTAAGAAATCCTGCGTTGTTGGGTTTACTGCTTTAGAGGCGTGGGATGAGAGCAGAGCCATTGGATGGCATCATCCAACAGTGGAGATTTGCCGAGAGGAGGTTAAAAAGGAGCGGAAGGAAGAATTGAATAGAACTGTTGATCGTGCAATGATCGACGGTGGAGATCGGTTTTGAAAACCCTTTGTTGAAAGGTGGAGGGTGGTGGTATGAGGCGATATTAGATCCGGGCCATCCGATTTGGACACGTGGACAATCTAGATTCAATCGGAGGATCGCAATGAACGTGACAGAAACAAAGGGTGCGATGAAAATCCCCGATACGATTGCGCGATCGGGAGGGCCGAGGCGATTAAGCGATGGCTGTTGATCTGAGGATCAGATCAATGGTGGGGCGTGAATCAGAGGGATGACCGATCGGGGGAACAAATCAATGCGTACAATGAAATTTTGCGATGCGATGTTGTGCGGTCCGTTGGATCAACCTCAGATCGACGGTGAATATCATTTCAACTTGCACCGGTGGAAACCTTTATACGCTATAAAAAACCCAATTTTTTTAATAAAACAAAGGTTTCGATGGATCGGGGCGGAATATTTATATATGAAGTGGCTGGCGCCCAATTGCGAGGCCGCTGGATGTATGGACTAAAATGGGCCCGGGGATTTATATAACAAGGGTCAATCGCAATTGGAGCTTTCGGGCCCGGTCTTTCAGTCAACCCATTCGAAACTTGTGATGTGATTAAGCACTTCGGGACTTCAACACTTGGTCCTGGGGTGTAAGTTGTATGGAATAAAAAGCGAAGGGGTGGGGTTATATATATGGGACTTAATCACATCGGAAGTTTGATGCAGTCTTTCAATCTAGCCATTTGGATTTCTCCGATGCGATTGCGCATCGGGTATTTTTTATCTAACCATTTTTATATTTAAAAAAAACACATTATGGGCGCGGTTAGACCAAAACTTTGGAAAAAGGGGTTTTTGAATTTACAAAGAGAAATATTAATCGGATATGGTTTATTCAATGGTCTTAGCGCCCGATTGCGGGCCCACTGGATATTTATATAAAGGATAATCGCATTGGAGTTTACATGTGACACAAAACTTACGCACCATTGAAAGTTTCTGATGCGATTGAGTGCCTGGAATCTTTAACACTCGGTCCTGGGTGAAAGTTATATGGAGTCGCGAGGTGGGGGGAAGAGTTTATATATATGACCCAATCGCATCAGAACTTATGATGTGGGTCTTTCAATCTAACCATTTTATATTTACCATGTGACTTTAACACATTGGAACAAATTTTGGAAAACAGGGTTTTTGGATTTACGAATGGAAATACTGGACCGGAGATGGATTTTCAAAAAGGTTTAGCGCCTGATTGCGGGCCCAAAGGGTTATATAAGGTAACAACATGAATGGGGGCTGCAACACACAAATCCAATCGCATCGGAACTTTTTGTTAACACCATGAAAACAGACTTGCGCGCTTTGGATTTTCTCCGAAGCGATAAGCGCCGAAAGGTTTAGTGCTTGGTCTTAGCACCATGGGCATACGGTGGGGAAGTGGTTGAGACTTGGCCCAAAGGGGCTTAAACCCTTAATACAAAAATGGGTTTTTTCATGATTTTTAATGGTTTTCAAAGGGTTTTGGGGTTTTCGCTATAGTTTAAAAAGGAGTTTTAAACTATGCAACAATGAGTTTCATGGATGGAAGAAGGGGAAAATGTAAAAAAGAGGAATTTCACAGAGGAAAAGGGAAACAAATGAAGTTTATTTTCTGAATGGAGGAAGGTGAGGGAGGGGATTTTGTAGCAGTCTTTCTCATAGAATTTTCAGCAGAATATTTTGAGTTTTGAAGGGAATCAACAGTGAAGACCTTTAGACATGAGCATGAGATCTTCCAAAGGCTTCAAGAGATAACATTTTGGCCATGAAAGTGTTTCTTGAAGACTGAACAGTGTTTTGGCCACCTTTTGATAGAACAAATTTTATAGGTGGCCAACACCACCAATAGAAGAAAATCCTCAAAAAGAGGTGCGGAAACCATGTATATAGACTAGAAATGCCTTTACAACGTTATTTTAATGGGCTGCAACAGTTAAATTTTAAAATTTTGATCTAGAGCATATAATTGCATGAAAAGTCAGATCTATAACAGATCCATACACTATAGAGGCTCTTCTGTCAATCCCCCTTGGGGTTTTTAGAAAACACCATGTACAAGCAGTAGATCTAAGATCTAAGTCTGCAAATCTGCAGAAATAATCATATATTTATAAATATTCAGAAGTGTTCAGATCAGATCTGATATGAAAAGAAGTAGATCTCCTCCAATATATCTCCAAAGTGAAGGGAAGATCCCCAACACTTGAAAACCAGCTCTCCAAATGGTGTGCTAAAACACCTTGCAACATCACCTACACGAATAATGGAAATCTGGAAGAAAAAATGCGTTGTAGGGTTTAGAACATGGTTGGCCACATGCCAAGATCAGAAAATGAAGCTCAAGATGTTCAATACTCTCCTCCCAATGGTTTAGAAGCCTTCCCCATTGAAAAGGAGCACTGAAATGGTCTAGATATGAGTAGATCTAGCCTCCACTTGCTACAACTTTCAAAGACAACCAAACCCTTAACAGGATCTACGTTGTAGTTGGAAGAAGAAGCTTGGCCTTCAGCCAGATAGTGGACTATGCAATACAAGACTCTCCCAAGAGCTACTCAATGGGAAGAGGTGGGATTCCCGATCAGGAACACCCAATGCTAAATAGCATTAGCAATCTAGGCTAAACAGCCAAAAAAAGCCATATGTCTAAATAGACAATATATCAAAATCCAATATCATTAAACAACCTTCTAATGCTGCCATCCTCTTCCTTTTATAAGTTAATGTCTTGCAAACCCTAAACCAATTCCAATGAGATCACTTCTTTCACACAAGCCATCTCCATCTAAAACTGTGTTTTGCTCATTGATGGGCACTTCTCCGTGAAAGCATTGTAGATTTGGTCAAGTTTAACCCAGTCAAAATATCCATCCCCTTTCACACCTAAGGGTGCTTGTTTAAACAAAAAAGATTTAGCATTTTTCACATTTGGCATTGATTTATTCTTTATTAAGGAGTATTATGAACCTCCTTTGCTATTTTATTCTTCAAACAAAGAAATAAAACAAAAATGAATATTCCAATTAGCTTAGGACTAATTAGGAATATTACATATGGGAAGATCTGTATGCAGGTTTTATTCCTGAAAAGTGCATATGCACACAGAAATGATTTATGATAATCATGTATGAAAGCAAGGTTTTCTACTGTAGAATATGTATGATCATTCTAATCAGTCATGTTGTATTTCTCTTATCTATAAATGAAGTCTTCATGTTGATCTGGGATTAATTGTGATGTCTGAAGTTGAATTGATTAAGTATTGATTTTTTGAAGAATGTTTATGATGCAACTAACTATATGGGGTTCAAATATATTTGATCTGATAGAATAATTCAGTATTTTTGTGTACAATTCATTTTCTGGTTTAGATTGAAAGTAATTCAGAATTTGGTATGTTGATATTGTTAGGAATCTGTAATCAGCAAGATTGGCAAAGTCCGATCATAGAAACAACATCGTTTCAACCAACTTTGGGATTCTAGGATCTAGCCCTCCTGAATCCGGAGAGGGATCTCTCCAGATAAGTGCAAATATGGATTTGTCTTTGAATTTTGGGTAATGATATTAGGCTAGTTATGAGGGCAAAGGGTTTTGTTTTTTTTTTGATGGTTGAGCATGAATACTGTTTGAGGGGAAAGTCCTAAGTGCAAAGATTTTCAAAGGTGAGAAGTTGCAAGTGAGTAGAAAAAATTTGGCTAAAAAGATAGATATAACGCTGGTTTTTAATCCATTGGGCTATGGAGTCATAACAGGGCTTTAATTGAACAACAACATCGAGAATGATCCAAGGGGCAAGTCATCTACACCACAAGATTATTGAGATTTAAATGATGGAATGGGAACAATAAAGTGTTGGAGGGGTGGAAACTGATAATAATTTCACAAGGGATTTATAATTAGTCCAAACCAGAAGAGCCTCTTAAGTAACTGTTTAAAACCAACCAAGTGCAGGGCTAACCATTGACTTCTTGAGTAAGTTTGTATTAAAGCAGCTTAATTCACAAACAATCCAGTAATCCACATAATTACCTTCAGAAAGTATGAAAACATATAAGAGGAAAACAAAGTGTAACTTAAGATCAGATAAAGTACTTTAAAACCTAGTCTGCTCTCAGCCAACACCAGGGGAAACTTTCAGAATCTGCCTTTGGAGAATAGAAGCTAGAAACAGGGCAAACCATCACTTTCTAGTCTAACTTTAATAAGAGAATAAGGAAAATAACTTTCAAGAACAATGTTTAAAGCCAACATTAGGACGAGGGAAACTCCAGCATTCCTAACTGCTTAAACTATATTGAATCATTCTTAAATAAACAATTTGGAGGAAAACATTGAGATAAAGATTTTTCAGTTAAAGAAGGGAACTGATAAACAGTAGATCCTAACTCTGTAAATGTTGTTCTTTATAAGAGAATCATGAACAATATGGAATACATAGAAGGAAAACAATAACAAATAAAGGGCACTTCACCAGTAATATAGACCAGGATCCCAAGAAACAGCTTGTTATTGATGTCAAACCAGTTACAGTCATCAAGTCCAAAGTTTCAATTCAGCAATCATCTTCACTATTTGGCCTAACTTATCTAGCACAAACAGAGCTTCAAGGGCTAGTGAATAATATTTACAATCAGAAGTTTCAAGCTCAATTACATAACAATGCTCAGCAACCTAATCAACCAACCATTTCTCATTTCCTACTGAAGTATTTATAGGAAGATGAGGAGGTGAGATCTAACAAAATATCTCTTTAGGACAATTAATACAGATCGGAGACTTCTCTCGGCCTTTGAGGGGCTCGATGGAGGAGTTTACAGGTGGTCTTCCTGTATTAACTGTTTACAATTATGATTTAAGCTTGGTGGGCGCTTTATTTGACTTTGAGGCTCTGTGTTCTATTTGGAGTAACTCTGCAGATATTTTCTATTAAACTCCTTTGGTAGAATTAACTTCTTGGCAGTGTTGGAGGTAGATATTTATTTAATCAATAACTTCGGCCTCTGTTTTGAATGGTTTGAGGCAACAGGTGGCTCTTGTAGTATCTGAGGAATCAATTTGCCTCAAATGCAGCGGTAGAGGTCCCTTCTGCCTATCAAACACTTATAATTTATTCTGACTATGTTTTAACCCAGGGAATTAGGATTTTGATAATCCTTTTAGCCGTAATTTTCCAGATCTATCTTTAATTTTCATCTCTGTTGCGCTCTGTTTTTCAAACTTATACTATTTTAAAACTTGTTTTAAACACAGTGTCTTGTCGATGTGCAATGCCACGCATGGCTCTTTATGGTATCGACACTGATGAATCATTGATAAAATAATGGAGAAGAGCCCGCGAATGGTTCTCATTAATAGCTCAAAGGCGTAGGAAATGTCTTTCCCGGCCTTCGGCCTTTATCTTCAATACAATGGAAAACCTTTTAAAAAGACCTGCAAAACACATAAATAATTAAAAAATCCTACGAAATGGTTTAAACTGCTTCAAAAGGTGGGAGAGGAGCGTAGCCATTGGATCTGGACACGTGGACGGTCCAGATCTAATCGGGAGATCGCAATCGACGGGAGGAGAAAAGGGGTGCGATGAAAAAACTCCGATGTGATTGCGTGATCGAAAGGGCTGAGGCGATTAAGAGATGGCCGTTGATCTAAGGACGAGATCAATGGTGGAGAATGAATCGAGGGAAAGGCTGATGCGATTGCGATAATCAGAGAAAGGGCTGATGCGATTACGCGATCGGCCAATCGCAATCGGCGGTAATGAATATTGAAACCGCACCAAAGAAAAACTCCAATGCAATAAGAGACATGGCCTCTGCGCTTGGTCCTACAAAGAAAACAAAAGACAGGGGGCTATGGATATAAGACCCAATCACATCAGAAATTTTGATGTGGATCTTTTTGATCAACCCATTTGAAATATTCAGCATGTGACTTTGGTTTTTTAAACCAAACTTTGGAAAAGTGGGTTTTTTTACTTTACAAAGGAAAAAACGGATCGGGAAAGATTAATAGAAGGTTTTAAGTATGGAAGGCGGGCCCATGGTATATGAGTATAAAGGCTAATCGCATCAAAAGTTTGTTGCAGTCCTTTTAATCTACCCATTTAATTTCTCCGATTGCGATTGCGCGATCGGTTCTTTTCAATCAGCCCATTTTATTTTTAACACGTGATTTGGGTTTTTTAAGTTAAAACTTTGGAAAAGTGGGTTTTCGACTTTACAAAGGAAAAAATGGATCGAGCAAGAAAAATAGAAGGTATTAAGCACTAGAGGCGGGCCCACAGGATACATATATAAAAATTGATGTGGCGAGAGTTTTTATAATAAGGGATCTGATCACATCGGGTTTTTTATGTAACACAACAAATGCACTTGCCCAAATTTTCCGATACCGATAAGCGCCATATGGTTTTTGTGCCTGGTTTCAAGGTGCGGGCATGTGGGGGAAGTGGTTTAGGACCTAGCCCAAAGGGGCTTAAGTCCATAGTTAAAGACTTCTATTTTTTATGAAATTTTCATAGTTTTCAATGGATTTTAGAGGTTTCGGTAAAGCTAAAGAATGGGTCTTTAACCTTATAACAGTGATTTTCATGAGGGGAAGAAAAGAAATCATGAAAACAAAGGGGTTTTTATGGAGAAAAAGGGGAGCAAATGAAGGTTTGAGAAGGGGGAAAATGATGGTTTCTCAGCAGTCTTTTCTCATGTTTTTTGCAGAAATTCAAAGTATAAAATGGAAACAACAATGAAAATTTTGGGATAGAGGCATGAGGCCTAGAAGAGTCTTCAAGAGCCAACAATTTCTAGAAATGAAATTTGTTCTTTGAAGGCTCAAAAATTCTTAGCCACCTTTTGCTATAACAAATATTATAGGTGGCTAACAATGGCTCCACTTGGGGATGGTGCCTTCTTGAAGGCATCAAGAACTTCAGACTTGCATTCTCTGGGAGGCTGATCAGTTTGCCTCATCCATTATTTTTTCTAGGAGGCTGACCTGTGACTAATCCATTGGGCTGCTCTTCCTTTGCTAGGATGATCTTGCTCTGAAAACATATTATCAGCTATGATAACAATGGACTTTCATCTACAAGATTTCTACCTACCCAATCCTATATATCTAACATTTTTTCTTCTTAGAGTGCACTTGGATTGGAAAACTCTCTTACAACATTTTATTTTTTTTGAAAGCAAAAATCTAATCTATTTCTACTCCTTATTTCTCCATGGATTCAGATTAAACAGATGAATCCATATAATTCTCTACCTAATCTACTATATGTTGGGATTAAATTGTCTGACAGACGTTATTCTCTAAATTCTACAAAAGAAATTTAAATGCATTCAAGTCAGGATTAAACAGTCTAACTTGAAGCTAGTCTATGGCATAAAACAAGCTGCACACAAACATTTATTTTTGTAGAAAATTAAATCAAAATGGAAGGCTTAAGATCTGAAAATTTAAATCACTTCCTTTATCTTTTTACAGCTCTGTTTTGACTCTTTTTTGAGTTGTTTCTTCCTTGTTTTTTGGTTCAGATTTTGAAATGATTAGAACCAATTTTTTTTTTTTTATCTTTTGATTCATAAAAGAACAGATTTGAGTCATTCTTTTGCTTGGAAATTTAGGTTCAGATTTTGAAGATGTTTGAACCTTTCATTTCTTTCCTAATCTACCTACTAATAAGCCAAGATTAAACAGTTTGGAAAATCAAATTCACTATCCTATCAACAATAAATTTAAAAGCTAATTAGTCAAGATTAAGATGTTTGACTAACTAGAAGTGTGTTTTGTAGGAGTGGCTTTTTAAGCTTGCACACTTTCATATTGGTTTCTCTTTTTTGGTATGGGGCCGTACCTTTATTGTTTTATCAATCTGCCCTCTTTTCTTTCTTTCATTGTTTTTGTAATTTTTATTTTTCTAATTTTGAATGCAATGGTGGATGAGGTATTTATAATGGAAAAACAAAAATAAAAAAGGCTTCAAAACATGTCAAGGATCAAGAGAAGTAATTTTTAAGCATCCTACCATTGACAGGACCTCCAAACAATTCTACAACATTCAACTCTTGTAAGAAAAATGCATTGTTACCAGCAGCTGAATGAATAGAGTAAGGGCCAAGCCATAATTTGTCAAATTTTCCATGCTTGCCCTTGTCTTCCCTCCTTGAGTCCCATTTTAAAACTTTGTCTCCAATCTTGAAATTGTTGTCCTTTGTTCTTCTGTCAAAAAGCTTTTTAATGCTATCTTGTTTCTGCAATGCTTTGTTTTAAACTTCCTCTCTGGTTTGCTGAAGGTGAATGGTCTGATTTATTCTTCTGATCATGTCATTATCTTCAGTTTGCAATTCTTGAATCAACTTCATTACTGGTACACCAAGGCTGTTTGGAAAAATTGCATCAGTACCATACACAAGCTGAAAAGGTGACATGCCAATAGATTTTTTCAAAGTCAATTGGTTAGCCCAAAGTGCATGAGCCAGCTTTGTGTGACAATAATTTTTGTTGTCCTCCAACAATTTCTTGAGGGTAATAGGCCGTGGAATGCCCCAATGTTATATGATATCTATGACAGAACGCAACCATCTTCTTTGATCCAAATGCTGCTGCATTATCAATGATGATCTTGGTAGGACAACCAAATCTAGAGAGAATTTTAGTCTCCATGAATTTTATAATAACTGAATCATTGGCCTGTCTACAAGGTATGGCTTCTATCCACTTAGTGAAATAGTCTGTGGCAGTGAGAATCCATCTATGCTAGGCAGAAGATGGGGGATGGATTTCCCCTATGAAGTCAAGTCTCCAATATTGAAATGGGGCTTCAACAGTGATTGGATGCAGAGGCAGGGGCAGGAGTTTTCTTTTTCCTTCAAAAATTTGACATTTATGACAGGCTCTGATCATCTTGTGGATATCCGGAAAAAGAGTAGGCCAATAGAAACCAGCCCTCAAAATTTTGTTGGCTGTTGTCTTCCGGTATAAATGACCTCCACACTCTCCTTCATGGAACTCGTGCTTAACCTTCTCTGCATCAAACTCAGAAAAAAATTTAAGCAATAGACCACTTGCATTTTTCCAATAAAGGCATTGATCAATAATGTAATAGTTTACAGCTTTCAATTTAAGGAATCTTGCCTTTGTCTTTGTCAAACCATGAGGTGTATTCAAATTAAGAAAAACATAAATAATATCAGCATACCAAGGAGAATTCATAAAATGGTTTTCAACAATAGGAGCTGAGATTTACTCTTGGTCATCCAAAACATTAATCATATTAATATCAAGAATTTCAAAATTGGATTCAACCATTAATCTAGCTAGACCTTGGCCTTTGATGAGTTTAGTGGGTTTTATCTCTAGATCATATTCAAGAATAATAGAAATCCACTTACCTCTCTTACCATCTGGGTCTTGTGTTAAAATGTCTTTAACGACTGAATTTGGGACAAAGGCAATGATGTGTGAGTGAAGGATGTATACTCTGAAGTCTTTCAACGCTTTAACCAAAGCAAAAGCTTGATTTTCCATAATGTTATACTTCAAAGGGGCATCCCTCAATGCCTTGCTAAAGAATGCAATAGGCTACTCTTGTCCTTGTGGATTTTTCTGTAAAAGGACAGTAGCTATGGTATGTTCCGATGCAAATGAAAAGATATAAAAATATTTTGAGAAATCAGGACTTATAAGAACCGATGTTTTGGTTAAGGCTTGTTTCACCAGCTCAAAGGACTTCTTTGCTTCCAAGGTCCATTTCACCCCTTGCTCCTTCTTCAACATGTTTGTGATATTCCTAAGGAGCTCAGCCAAGAGGGGATGAACCTTCTCAAAAAGTTAATCTTTCCAATGAAAGATTGAAACTCTTTGATGTTTCGAGGATGAGAGATTTGCAATATAGCCTCAATCCTCTTTGTATCTATTTTTATACCCTCTTCAGAAATAATGTGCCCAAGAAGTTTACCTTCTTGGAGACCATTTAGTGTCTTCTTAGGGTTTAAGGATATTCCAAACTTTCTGCATTTCTCGAAAAAATTTCTTAAATGTTTTAAATGTTCTTCATCTATTTTTGAAAACACAGTAACATCATCAAGATAGATAATGATGAAGTAGCCTAGTTCTTCCGAGAAATCTATGTCCATGTCTCTTTGAAAAGTTTCTCCAGCATTCATTAGACCAAAAGGCATTTTCACATACATGAAAGTGCCCCATGGTGTAGTAAAGGTTGTCTTTAATTGATCAGCTAGGTGAACTAAGATCTGATTGTACCCTGAATAACCATCCAGCAAAGAAATTCTTTTAGACCCTACCACCCTTTGCAAAATATGATCCATCTTGGGCAAAGGGTAGTTGTCCTTTAATGAAGCTTTGTTTAAGTCTCTAAATTCTATACAAAGCCTGATCTCTCCAGTTTTCTTCCTAACAGACACCAGATTAAATACCCATTCAGAATATCTAACAGGGACAATAATACTAGCATCATACATTTTCATGATCTCCTTCTGAACCAATGGTAACTGGACAGATTTTATTCTGCGCAGTTTCTGTTTGAAAGGTTTTTGGTTTTCTTTGAGGGGAATTTTGTGTTGTATTATTTCAGTGTCATAGGATTTAATATCTTCGTAACTCCATGAAAAAACATCAGAGAACTCTTTAAACAGCTCAATATATTTAAGTTTAATATGAGCCAGTAAATTTTTGGATAGTTTAATCATTTTTTGTTTAAGTTCACTGCCAATATTACACTCTTCCACTTCAGTCTCTACAGGTTCCAGTTTTGGTTTATTCGCCACATCGTTAAAATCAAGCAACTCTTCTAAAGGGGTCAAACCTTTAGGCAAACCTTCATCTTTAGAGTGTAGAGTTTCTAACACCTCTGTTTCAAACTCTGCATTCATTTCTATTTTTCTTTCAATTTTGCTAGATAACAGGTTTATATTAGCAAGTTCAGGCGACGGTTCTCCTTCATCAAGAAAATTTTCTTCCTTGCAATTTGTTTCATAGTCTGAGTCCGAACTGTTTATTTCGAATTCATTTCTGAATTGCATGAAGTCTTCTATTTTTTTGTCATTGTCAAACACCTGCCAATAATTCTCATTATCTGGCACAGCTGGTCTGAATTTTATCTGAGTTCTATAGTATTTGGTGTTATACGGCATCAAGCATGTTCTAGAAGTGTAGGCTAGGCTGTGGGCTGCAATTTTTTTCTTTCTTGGGACAAAAATCAATTGGGATTCTTCAAAAATTTCCAAAAGGTCCACGACATCGTTTCGGTAGGCCCGAAGTCTGGGATGATGAGCGTTATATTCCCCATTGAATTTCCTAATGACTAACTCTGAATCCCCATGAACTTTAATTCTTTTGGCTCCTATCTTTTTCAACAAACGTAAGCCTAGGAGAAGGGACTCATATTCCGCTATGTTATTGGAACATTGAAAGTTTAGTTTGCAGGAAATGTTTTCTATGTGATTGTTTTTAGTGTTAGTAATCCAAACACCTGCGCTTGCATTATTTTTAGTGCAGGATCCAACAAAAAACATGCTCCATAGAGGACTATTCTTGGTTTCATTCTGGTTACTGTCCTCTTCAACTAACGTGCTCGATAGTTGTGGAATGTTAGCACTTGGTCGTGCCTGTTTCGATTCCTCAGGATTTGCGTTCATTTGAGGTTAATTTTCTTTAGTGTCCAGGTTCAAAAGCGAAAGATGTATGACCTGTAGTTCAAGAATTTTGTTTAGTTTGCTAATGTCTTCCAACGCAGCAAACTGTTTTGTCAGTTTTGTGGTATTTACCTCCTCCTCTCTATCGGCCATTAACTCTGTTAAAGTTACTTTTTCATCTAATGTTTCTTCGTTAAAAAGGATAAATGAATCAAGGCCGGTATCTACAGAGTATAAAGGGGATTTTTGTGGTCTGTCTTGACTTGTAATCGTGTATTGCATATGAGACTCCCTGTAAAGTCTTCTATTCTGATTGAAAACAGGGATAGTCACGTAGGTCATGTCCATTTGCATAGTCCCCTGTAACTTAGCCCCCAAGACCTTGATAATAACATTCCATACTTGGGGGGGACATCAGCCACAACAATATCCATAACTAGGCATTTGGCTGGAATCTGGGCTAAGTTAACATAGAGGTCCTTGATTAATCCTAAACACCTTACTCTGCTAGAATCAAAGGAATAAAAGTCTTTATACGGTCTGGTAATTTCCAAACCAAGGCTCTCCATCACAGCTTTAGGCATTAAATTATGAGAAGCCCCGGAATCATGCATAGCGTTGTGCAAAATTTTGTCATGAACGTTTAAACTCACATAAAATGGAGGAACAGGTCCCTCTTGATATTTTCTTTCAATCTTTGGACCAAAAATAAGCTCTGGCTGGTCATCATTAAGATTGATTGTATCCCCATTCTCTTCTATATTTAAAGCCTTCAAAATTTGGGTCCTATATACATGTTGGGCAGCTAATTCAGTCAGGGGAACAGAGATTTTGATCTTTGAAATTTCCTGCTCTAGGCTGAAAGGAATTTGGCTTTTTAAAGTAATGGTTTCAGTCTTATTAACTACTATTCTATCAGTAATATCAACTTGCTGATTTGTTTTATTTACACTTGACAAAAAAAGTTTTAACAGGAGTACTAGCTGAAGTCTTAGTACTACTAATGTCTACACTCTGTTTTTCATTGTTTAGAGTTCTTTTCCCTTTATTTTTTATCAGAATTTACAGCCACTGTTTTATCCTTTTGTTTGAAAACTTTAGGCTTGGTTGTAGTGTTGTTTTGTGAAGATTTTTCAGAGGTTTTGGTGTTGGGAGTTTGTTGACTAGTTTTGCTTCTAAGGTCATAGTCTCTTTGAGGCTCTATGATGACATTTTCCATGTCTTGATAAGAATTTTCATCATCCTCTCTTTTTTCATCATAAGGTGTATATAGACCTTTTTTTTTATCATAGTGAATCTCAAAGTCATCATTATCTATGCTCAGCATGTTGATACCATCTTCCTCTGTTATCTCATCAGTTTCCTCAACCTCACTTACATAGTTTTGATGAAAGGGAGGAGTGAATAGCTGATCACCTTCCCTAGATTTGTTTGGAGGTTGGTTCCTTCTAAAATTCTGATTCTGGTTATGATTTCTATTTTTAGGAGCAGTTTGGGTTTGGCTTGCCTGTTCTCTCTTAATTATGCTCATCTCTTTCATCATTTCTTCCATCATTCTCTCCATCTTTGAGTTGGAAGTAGAAGGTGTGGATTCTTCTCTGAAGGAAACTCTCTTTTCAGTTTTCATTCTTTCTCTCTTCTCCATTAAGTTGACTTCTACAGAAAGGGCACCTTTTTGCATACCTTCAAGAGTTGCAAAATCTCTCTCTCTCAATTGATAGGTCATGTCAAAGTCAAACCCTTCAGGGAATTTGTTTAAAGCTGAGCCCTGTGGAGGTTTTAGTTCTGGTGAAAGTGCATTGTACACACTATTGAATCTAGTGCAGTAAGCTTGCACGCTTTCCCCAGGGTTTCTATGGAGGTTCTTGTAGTCAGAAAGGACTTGAAGAGGGTTTTTCTTTACTTCCCATTTGTTTAAGAATGTTTGATGAAAGGCTTGGAGATCATTAATACTATGGGGGGTTAAGCCTTTGAACCATTTTCTTTCTTCTCCCCCTAAGCTCTGAGCAAATAACCTAAGCTTGACAGAATCATCATTAATTTCATTTCTGTCAAAGTATTCATTCATATTATCAACATGTTGTGATGCGGTTGTAGCATTGTTAGCATCATACAATGGAATTTTGGATTGATATTCCTGTGGAAGATTGACTAATGGTACAAGAAGGACTAGGGGAGCATACCATGCTGCCATGATAGGTGGTGGGGGAGGATTTATGAGGAGTGGATTAATAACAAGAACAGTGGGCTGAAGTGGAGTGGTTTTAACAGTGGATGTAGGGTGAGCAGAAGTGGACGGAACAGGAATAGACTACTGAGCTGATCTTGGATGAGAGACACCTAAGTTGTGAAGGAAATGTAAATCAGGAGGTGTTGTTTCTTTGCTACCAAGAGGTTCACTTGTTTCAGGAGATGATAGTGAAGACTCAGAATCTAACTAATCTAAATCACCAAGAGACCTAGTTCTAAATGTATTTACTAGGTCAACTTGAGATTGTTGTAGAGTTGAAAGATTTTCAGGAACTGAATTAGCTCTCAAGGGTGATCTGAAAACAATTGATAATTTAATCTTAGGAGACTTCCTAAGGATACCTTCTGGGTTATCAACTACTTCAAGCGGATCAGGTTCAGGATGGGCTCTAGTGTGAATCTTTCTAGGAGCCACTATGTTGTGTTTTTTAGACCCAAATAAACAACACAAGTTCAACCAGGTATGACAATATTTGAATGGTCAACCAATCTGTTTACACAATTTTTAATCCTACAATCTTCTGACTGAGTTTGAAAGATAATATAATGATAAGGGTTCTTCCCAGTGGAGTCTTAAGGTCTGTTGAGGATTGTGGAGTCGCCAAGTGGAAATTTTTAGCCCCTAAGGAGGTAAAAGGTTTTATGGTCCACCACCATGTTTATTGGATACCAACCTGAAGCATTTTTATGTATTTCTTAGTTATCTTTAAATAGTATGGTCTTTAAGAATATCCTAACTCTGTGTCACAACTTAGCTACGGTTATGAGACAAAGACAATTTACTCTTATGGCTAAGCCAGCTGATCTTTCAAGGTTATATAAAGTCTTAAAAGAATCCTAGGTTTCACCTATATTGTCACTGATTCAGACAAGTTCTATCATGATTACCGTTCTTTGGTAGTGCTTGAAAAGGCTACTTTTAAATCACGAGGTTTTATAAAAATGAAAATTATTCTGGGCTCGATCCCCAGTGGAGTCGCTAGAAATGTTAGGAATCTGTAATCAGCAATATTGGAAAATTCCGATCACAGAAAAAACATCATTTCAACCAACTTTGGGATTCTAGGATCTAGCCCTCCTAAATCGGGAGAGGGATCTCTCCAGATAAGTGCAAAGATGGATTTTTCTTTGAAGTTTGGGTAATGATATTAGGCTAGTTATGAGGGCCAAGGGTTTTGTTTTTTTTTGGATGGTTGAGCATGAATATTGTTTGAGGGGAAAGTCCTAAGTGCAAAGAGTTTCAAAGGTGAGAAGTTGCAACCGAGGAGAACAGCTTTGGCTAAAAATATAGATATAACGCTGGTTTTTAATCCATTGGGCTATGGAGTCATAACAGGGCTTTAATTGAACAAAAACATCGAGAATGATCCAAGGGGAAATTCATCTACACCACAAGATTATTGAGATTTAAATGATGGAATGGGAACAATAAAGTGTTGGAGGGGTGGAAACTGATAATAATTTCACAAGGGATTTATAGTCAGTCCAAACTAGAAGAGCCTCTTAAGTAACTGTTTAAAACCAACCAAGTGCAGGGCTAACCATTGACTTCTTGAGTAAGTTTGTATTAAATCAGCTTAATTGACAAACAATTCGGTAATCCACATAATTACCTTCAGAAAGTATGAAAACATATAAGATGAAAACAAAGTGTAACTTAAGATCAGATAAAGTACTTTAAAACCTAGTCTGCTCTCAGCCAACACCAGGGGAAACTTTCAGAATCTGCCTTTGGAGAATAGAAGCTAGAAACATGGCAAACCATCACTTTCTAGTCTAACTTTAATAAGCGAAAAAGGAAAATAACTTTCAACAACAATGTTTAAAGCCAACGGTAGGACGAGGGAAACTCCAGCATTCCTAAATGCTTAAACTGTATTGAATCATTCTTAAATAAACAATTTGGAGGAAAACATTGAGATAAGATTTTTCAGTTAGAGAAGGGAATTGATAAACAGTAGATCTTAGCTCTGTAAATGTTGTTCTTTATAAGAGAATCATAAAAAATATGGCATACATAGAAGGAAAACAATAATAAATAAAGGGCACTTCACCAGTAATATAGACCGAGATGCCAAGAAATAACTTGTTATTGATGTCAAACCAGTTACAGTCATCAAGTCCAAAGTTTCAGTTCAGCAATCATCTTCACTATTCAGCCTAACTTATCTAGCACAAACAAAGCTTCAAGGGCCAGTGAATAATATTTACAATTAGAAGTTTCAAGCTTAATTACATAACAATGCTCAACAACCTAATCAACCAACCGTTTCTCATCTCCTACTGAAGTATTTATAGGAAGATGAGGAGGTAAGATCTAAAAAAATATCTCTTTAGGACAATTAATACAGATCGGAGACTTCTCTTGGCCTTTGAGGGGCTCGATGGAGGATTTTGTAGGTGGTTTTCCTGTATTAACTGTTTACAATTATGATTTAAGCTTGGTGGGTGCTTTATTTGACTTTGAGGCTCTGTGTTCTGTCTGGAGTAACTCTGCAGATATTTTCTATTAAACTCTGACAGAATTAACTTCTTTGCAGCACTGGAGGTAGATATATCTTTAATCAATAACTTCGGCCTCTGTTTTGAATGGTTTGAGACAACAGGTGGCTCTTGTAGTAGCTGAGGAATCAATTTGCCTAAAATGCAGCGGTAGAGGTCCTTTCTGCCTGTCAAACACTTATAATTTCTTCTGACTGTGTTTTAACCCAGGGAATTAGGCTTTTGATAATATTTTTAGCCGTAATTTTCCAGATCTGTCTTTAATCTTCATCTCTACTGCGCTCTGTTTTTCTAACTTATACTCTTTTAAAACTTGTTTTAAAAAAAGTGTCTTGTCGATGTGCAGGGCCACGCAGGGCTCTTTATGGTATCGATGCTAATGAATCATTGATAAAACAATGGAGAAGAGCCCGCGAATGGCTCTCTTTAATAGCTCAAAGGCGCAGGAAATGTCTTTCCCGGCCTTCGGCATTTCTCTTCAATACAATGGAAATTTTTTTAAAAAGACCTGAAAAACACATAAATAATTAAAAAATCCTATGAAATGGGTTAAACTTCTTCAGAAGGCAGGATAGGAGCGTAGCCGTTGGATCTGGACACGTGGACGGTCCAGATCTAATCCGGAGATCGCAATCGGTGGGAGGAGAAAAGGGGTGCGATGAAAAAACTCCGATGCGATTGCGCGATCGAAAGGGCCAAGGCGATTAAGCGATGGTCATTGATCTAAGGACGAGATGAACGATGGAGAAAGAATCGGGGGAAAGGCCGATGCGATTGTGATAATCAGAGAAAGGGCTGATGTGATTGCGCGATCGGCCAATCGCAATCGGCGGTAATGAATATTGAAACCGCACCAAAGAAAAAATCTGATGCGATAAGAGACATGGCCTCTACACTTGGTCCTACAAAGAAAACAAAAGACCGGGGGCTATGGATATAAGACCCAATCGCATCGGAACTTTTGATGCGGGTCTTTTTGATCAACCCATTTGAAATATTCAGCATGTGACTTTGGTTTTTTAAACCAAACTTTGGAAAAGTGGGTTTTTCGACTTTACAAAGGAAAAAATGGATTGGGAAAGATTAATAGAAGGTTTTAAGTATGGAAGGCGGGCCCATGGTATATATGTATAAAGGCTAATCACATCAGAATTTTGTTGCGGGTCCTTTTAATCTACCCATTTGATTTCTCCGATTGCGATTGCGCGATCGGTTCTTTTCAATCAACCCATTTTATTTTTAACACGTGATTTGGGTTTTTTAAGTTAAAACTTTGGAAAAGTGGGTTTTCGACTTTACAAAGGAAAAAACGGATCGGGAAAGAAAAATAGAAGGTATTAAGCGCCGGAGGCGGGCCCACAGGATATATATATATAAATTGATGCGATCAGGAGTTTTTATAATAAGGGAGTTGATCGCATTGGGTTTTTTATGTAACACAACAAATGCACTTGCCCAAAGTTTCCGATGCCAATAAGCGCCATATGGGTTTTGTGCCTGGTTTCAAGGTGCGAGCATGTGGGGGAAGTGGTTTAGGACTTAGCCCAAGGGGGCTTAAGTCCATAGTTAAAGAATTGTATTTTTTATGAAATTTCCAGAGTTTTCAATGGATTTTAGAGGTTTTGGTAAAGCTAAAGAATGGGTCTTTAACCTTATAATAGTGATTTTCATGAGGAGAAGAAAAGAAATCATGAAAACAAAGGGGTTTTTATGGAGAAAAAGGGGATAAAATGAAGGTTTGAGAAGGGGGGAAATGATGGTTTCTCAGCAGTCTTTTCTTATGTTTTTTGCAGAAATTCAGAGTATAAAATGGAAACAACAATGAAGATTTTGGGATAGAGGCATGAGGCCTAGAAGAGTCTTCAAGAGCCAACAATTTTTAGAAATGAAATTTGTTCTTTGAAGGCTCAAAAATTCTTAGCCACCTTTTGCTATAAAAAATATTATAGGTGGCTAACAGATATCTTTACGCATGTTTCATTCATGAAAAGTGTGTATATACATAGGTTTTTTTAAGCAAAGTAGAGTACATGTTATGTCATATGATTGTTCTGGGTTGCAGTTGTTTCAGTATGTTGATGTAGTGTTTTGGGTTCAATATTGATATTATGGTTATAATGATCTCATTGTTTTGAATGTTTAAGAAGAGGTTGGTTGATTTGAGTTGGTTATTGGTTGAGTGATTATTTGGTTCAGTGATTGATTGGTTCAGTGATTTTTTGATTCAAAGATTCAATTATTGGTTGAATGGCTTAGTACAGTGATTAGTTTCAGTTTTTGTATATGGTATTGGGCTTAAATAATGGTAGTGGGTCCAATCTGAAAATTTGATGAAAATTGGCCTAAAAGTTGTAATGTGTTGAAGCATGTGGATCGAGTGTGAAAATTTATGAAAAATGGTCCACGATGGTGCTGAGGGTTGGATCGTTCAGTGAGGAAGTCAGATCTTCCTGCCAGTAGTATATGGTGATAAAATTAGGGGGTTGGAGCTCCCTTCCAGTCGGTGTTTGTAAACGAGATGAGGGGGTTGAATCTCCCTTCCAGTAGGAGCTGGAGAATGAGTGAAGGTTGTAGTGTTTTGCAGGTGGGTACATGCATGCTAGTATGATTCTGTGCCAATACAATATTGTAAGAATTTTTTCATAATAATAAAATTGAAGACAGATATGACAACAATGGTGGTTTTCTACCACATTGGGTTTCCACCTTAAATCCTGGTTTTCATGTTTGTTTCTTGTGTATCATGCTTTAGTCTGTTCCTAATATACATATTTACTACTTATCAAATGTTTGATGAATCACTGATACACTCGTTTAATTTAAACAGATGAATATTTAACTGAAATATAAGTTCATTGAATATACACTAATTGTATGCATACCAGTTGTGTACATGCGTAGGTTTACTTCAATCAATTCGCGTACAAAAATCATAATAAAGAAAAATTTTAAGTGAGTTTTAAAATACAAATTCACTCCCCCCTCGCTTACTATTTTTCCCAAGAATTGGTATCAAATCGGTTTCTTCAGAAGAACCTTGATCGCTTCAAGGAGATCTGTCAATATGATGGGAATGTAGAAGTTAGCTCAAAGAAAGGATTAGGAAACTAGTTCCTATGATAATGATATGTCGGATGAAGTAAAAATTACTGATGTTAGAAAATATTCAAGTTTGGGAGCACCCTTTTTTCTATTGATCAAGAATGAAGAATATGGTAACAAATAACTGGCAAGTATGGGTTATTTTTATAATTGTAGTCCATTTCCTTGTCTATGTCATATTGATATTGATGATGGTAGTGACAAAATTAAAATTTCACTCATGAGTAAAAGTCAATGTAAGCATTCTCAAGAGAAGTTAGATTCAGAAATAATGCCTCTATAAGCAAAAGATCAAGGAAAGTCAGAAACAATAGTCAATGCAGATATACTTATGCTAAGAAAAGGTAATTATAAAAAATGGAAAGAAATTATGAAGTCTAATCTAATGAACCGTGATGTTTGGTATTTAGTATGAAATGGCTACACCAACATTCCCCCATCAGACAATGATGTGCAAAAGAATAGTAAGGCATTAAGTGACATATTTTGTAGCATATTTGATTCAGTATTGAATAAAGTTGTGCATTTTACTTCTGCAAATCAAGTATGGGATAAGATACAATCAATCCATGAATAAATCCCATAGTAATATTGTTCATAAGAGAAACTATCAAGTAATACTATCACTAACAATGTGTCAAAGAAAGTGCACGATGATAAAGTATCTCTTACATGATAGATGAAGTTATTAATACGTCAGATAAAAAGTTAGAGGAAATTTTTGATCTTAGAAGAAAACAATAACTTTATTTCAAAAAAGATATTAATATTAAAGAAAAGTTGTAGGCATATGATAAAAAAGATCATATTAAATCAGTAAATTTTGTTATGAAATCTAAGCAGTATTGTGAAGGTATTGGATCCAAAAATGTCTCTTTAAAAGCATATCTTCAAAAATCAAATAAGAAGAATGAAGAAATACTTCAAACATTTGAAGAACAAGAAAATGGTTTGAAAGAAGATATTATCAAATTAAAAGAGAAAGTATAAGAAGTAAGAAAGGTTGAAGAAGGTATGAAGAAGTAGTATCTAGAAAAGGAAAAGTAGTGCCAAAAAAAGGAGGTTGAGGTAAAAATTTTAAAAGGTAAATTAGAAAAAAGGATAAACATTTGAGATTTCAAGATAATACTAAGATTCTTGATAATATTTTTATTAGTCAAAGGTATCCCTCTATTAAATTTGGTCTTTGTTTTCATGAAACTGTTAAAGGAGAATCTAGTTCATAAGCTAGTGCTAAAGATCCAAATGATAACAATGCAAAAATTGAAGTGTTTAAGGAGAAAAAAATCAAACTTGATCAACAACCAAGGATAATGGGCCCTCAAACAAAATAATTTGATGCTAACTATAGAAGTGTCAATCAATTCTCTCCTCTGATAAATAATATTGAATGCTTTATATGTCATAATTATGGACATATTGCAGCCAATTGCAGAAGCATATTGTTTCAGCCGCATACAAATAGCCGCTCCACAGAAATACCATTAACTCCCAGGTACTTAGGCTTCTTTAAGGGATAATTTTTGTATTGCAACATATTTGATCACAAAGCTATTCATTGCAACAAAAGGAACATGAGACAGAAATATTAGGATTCCACTGCTTCCTTTTCTAGTCGCATAACATGTTATGCATGTAACATGATTGGGCATATAGAAAAAGAATGTAGGAACAACCCCGGAAAGAAATCAGAAAAGAATGTTGATGAAAAAAGGACTAAATAATCTAGATCCACAAACATTCCCTTTAACAAGAAAAAATAATAAGAGATAATATTTGGCCTTGCTCTCTGTGCATTTGAAAATAAAAATGAATGGTACATAGATAGTGGATGTTCTCATCATATGACTGGTGATAAGAGTAAGATGGAGTCTCTCAAGAAAAATCAAGATGGTAAGCTTATTATTTCAAATAGTACTCTAGCAAAATTTTTGGGAAAAGGAAGAGACAGGGTTAACAAAAATAAAAATGTTGTTGATACTTTATTATTTCAAGGCCTAAAACAAAATATTTGAAGTGCTATAAAAATGGCGGATAAAGGAAATCTAATTGTGTTCACATCAACCAATTGAAATGTCCTGGATAAAGAAACCATAAATATCATATCAAGAGGGTATAGAAACCCAGATAAATTATATGTGCTTAAATATTTGAATTCTCGCAGATATAAGGAGGATTCAAACATAAAGAAGATAGTTCCCACTACAGTCCATCATTCCTGAAATAATAATGCTATCAGTGTTTATAGGATGGATGTGAGGTACATGACCTCATAAGTGAAAAATATGATTATCAGATCCTCGGGATCAATGATATATAATCTCTAGGGGAGAAATACATAATTTATCTTAATGATGATTCCCATGGTTGTTTTGAAAATTTTGGTTGCTTATATTTCTGACAGTGCATATGATGTGATAACAGAAGACATGTACAAATTGTACAGGCTCAGGGGTAGGTGAAATTGTGAATTTTCAATATTTCACTTTCTATACGCAGATCCTATAAAAGATATTCACGTATATACGTGATTTCCTATATAGACAGTCGCATATGTTTTTCTTTGATAGAGAAACAGTGGGACAGACTTAGAAAAATGCCTTGATATGCCTTAGAAAACTAGCATTTGGATTTTTTGTTATGATATTGATGGTTACAGTCTGTTGATGCTACTTATAAGTGGTATTGAGCTATGATGATATTTGAGTTGGTACTACATGACATTCATGCTTTGATAAAATTATTGGTTGATGAAGTTGCTTTGAAGACTTTACGGTTGTATGATTTGATGTGATTAGACTTGATTGTATACTATTGGAATGGGTTTATGGGGAGCGTTAGCCTTGTTGCTAATGATGCATTGTTGGCATTATGTTTTCTTATTCTTTAATACTTGTGATTCTCATGTAGATGTTTGAATGATGTTATGCTACTGTCATGATACATGGATTTGTTATGATGAGATTATGGATGAGCCCTAATCATATGTGTAGAATATTATCTTTATCTACACATGTGGAGTTGAGGCATGACTAATGATCAAATATGAGGAAATAACATGCAAATCTTGTTGTTGATGAATTTTTTCATGAATGATGCCTATTGTGTTGATATTGATTCGTACACATGTTACATCATGATTATCCAAATGGAATGAATATAAAATATGAATACCTTGGTGATAAGAGATCACAGGGATGATTGGTTGATACATATTGATTATTGATGAAGTGGTTCTGGTATGATAATTATTCTTTCATATTGGGACAAGAGTATGATGTTGTTGCAAGGTTCATAAATACATGGTGATTGATATTCTTCTGTTACATTTATTGGGTGATACTTGAAGACATGGCTACATTGTCTTATCTTACTAATTGGCTCTCACATATATTTTTGATGCATGTCTATGGTGTTTACTCATGCTATATGATATGATTCTTCACTGCTCTATCTTATTTCATGATTATATACTTGGTTCCTACATATGTTTCTTTTATGAACATGGTTTGGGGCTATCCCTACAAATGGAAAAAGCAAGTTGACTTTGATGACGTCAAGAGAATGAGTTGATAGTTGATATTTATGGAAAGATCTTATGTTGTTGATATTTTAGACTTGGTTATAGGTTGATGATATTTAAAATTACTCGTGTTGTTGTTGACATATACTTATGGTACAAATCCTATTTGGTATATGATGGTTGTCGATGACTATCATTGTCTTGATACCTCACTATAGAGGTCTATGTTCTTGGTTATGAATGTCTTGATGTAAAGGTCATGAAGAGACCTATGATTTAATCATTGTAATACTTAGTCTTGTTTGTACTATTGAAGGGCAAGTCAATTATGTATGTAATCCCATTTTTTGGGAAGTTGATGTTATGATGGAGTCAAATATGTAACCCCACTTGGTTGGGTGATTGATGTAAGTTTAAGTCCTTAGTGATAGGAAAGGTCATACCCAGTTGAGTCATATATTCATGTACTTCATTAAAAATATTTTAGAAGATTCAGCATGTGCTCAAGGGGATCATGGTCAGTATACAGTGCATATCATATCTACAGAAGCTTTCATTTGACATTGGTCAGCCCTTTTCCGTTGATGTTAAAGAGGGAGAGTAACTCAGTGTTTGAATTGAAAATATTAGTGCTTAGATTGATGTGTTTTACAGGTACCTATAGGTTGCGGTGACCAAAAACCCGAGTGGTTGCCATAAAGTCTAAAGGGGGAGATTGTTGGCATTATGAATAATGTGTTTTCCTTGATCGCAACCTAATTGATGAGTTGTATATTGATAGAAACCTATTTGATGAAGATGTTAACAAGATTTATCTATTGGCAAGTTCACATGTGATAGGAGAGAAATACCAATCAGCAACAGAGGAATGATGAAGATAAATTTTGAGGAATTATATGCATGTTATTTGAAGTAAAGGCATGTGCATATGATGGTATGATGAAGATAATTCGTTATACGCAGGTTATTTGAAGAAAAATCGTGTACACATAGGTGTGATGAAGGGAATTCGTGTATACGCAAGTTATATGAATAAAAGTCGTGTATGTATATAGGTTTTATGAGGAAAATTCATGAAAATTTTGCACACTATGGTTTAATAAATACAAGGGGTCCTTACCATGGTATTTTCCCACAATATTGAGTGGAGTAATGGCTATTTTATCCCATAAAAGAATACCATCGGAATTAGTGTGTTTTTGACACATGGTATTCGCTAAGGCCTAAACTATATAAGGAGGTGAAGATAAAAATGATAAGGGTGTGAATGAGTGAGGTTGATTGGTGAATACTTCAATATGAAGTATGATTGCATGGCATGGGTTGTCAATGAGTGGATGATCTGAAATAATTATGCACCCGGTAATACAATAATGGATCAGTATCATTATACCTAAAATGACTATGTATTTTATGATCTTCTTATGGGTTGATTATATCTGTGGTATGACGCATGTTTATTACTGTGTACGTCGTGATCTAGGTATGTCTGTAGTTATGAAGTGAAAAGCAACTATGAGTTGCAAATTGCAGATCTATATGTGGGTTTGTCTCTAGAAAGGAAAACACACACCCATATTCTATTATGAGTAGTAGTGTATCGATTCTGCAGTATGGGCAGATATATACGCGAGTTTCATTTTTGAAAAGTATGTATACACGCAGAAAGGATTTATGATAAGCGCATAAGAAAGCTAGTGTTTCCACTGTAGAATATTTCTTATCAGTGTAATCATTCCTATTGTATTTATGTTGTTTGTCAATGACCTCTTCATGTTGATCTGGGCTTAATTGTGATGTCTGAAGTTGAATTGATTGAGTATTGATTTTTTGAAGAGTGTTCATGATGCAACTAATTGTATGGGGTTAAAAGTTTTGTGATCTGACAGAATGATTTAGTATGTCTATGTACAATTCATAGTCTGGTTCAGATTTATAGTAATTAAAATTTTGTTATGTTGAGATATGTACGCAGGTTTCATTCATGAAAAGCTCGTATATATGCAATTTTGTTTAAGTAACGTAGTGTACATATTATGTCATATGACTGGTCAGAGTTTCATTTATCTCAGTATGTTGATGGAGTATTTTGGGTTCAATACTGATATTCTGGTTATAGTGATCTCACTGTTATGAATGTTTAAGAAGAGGTTGGTTGATTTGAGTTGATGATGGGTTGAGTTTTTTTTTGGTTGAGTAATTGATTGGTTCAGTGATTGGTTGAATGACTTACTACAAAGATAATTTTCAATTTTGATACATGGTATTTGGCTTAAATAATGATAGTGGGTCCAGTCTGAAAATTTGATGAAAATGGCCTACAAGTTGTAATGTTTTGAATCAGGTGGATCCAATGTGAAAATTTACAAAACATGGTCCACGATGGTGTTGAGGGTTGGAGACTTCAATGAGGAAGTCAAAGCTTCCTTCTAGTAGAATATGGTGATCATATGAGGGGGTTGGAGCTCCCTTCCAGCAGATGTTGGTAAATGAGATCAAGGGGTTGAAGCTCCCTTCTAGTAGGAGTTGGAAAACAAGTGAAGGTTGCTGCCTTCTACAGGTGGGTTCCTGCGTGCTGGTCTGAGTCTGCATCAGTACAATATTGTAAGAATTTTTTCATAATAATAAAATTGAAGACATAGACGAAAGCGGTAGCGGTTTTCTCCCACATTGCATTTCCACCTTAAATCCTGGTGTTCATGTTTGTTTCTTGTGTATGATGCTTTATTCTATTCTTATTGTACATATTTATTTCTTATCAAATGTATGATGAATCATTGATGCATTGGTTTAAGTTAAACAGATGAATATTTAACCGAATATAAGTTCATTGAATATACACTAGTTGTATGCATAACAATCACATACATACGTAGGTTTACTTTAGTAAAGTCACGTAAATAATTAAGAATAAAAAAAAGGTTTAAGTGAGTTTTAAAATATTGGTTCCCCCCCCCGGTAGTATTTTTCCCAACAATTGGTAATAGAGTAGGTTATTTAGAATAAGCTTGATTGCTTGAAGGAGATCCGTCAATATGATGGGAATGATGAAGTTAGCTCAAATAAATGAATTGGAAACTAGTGGATATGATAGTTATATTTTAGATTCAATAACAATTACTGATGTTTGAAAATATTTGAGTTTTGGAGCACCCCATTTTGTATTGATCAGGAATGAATAAGACAGTAAGAAAGGACTAGAAGATATGGGTTCTTGTTCTAATTGTATTCCATTTCCTTGTCTATTCCATATTTATAGTGATGATGAGAGTGACAATACTAAAATTTCACTCATTATTAAAAGTGAATGTAAGCATTCTCAAGAGAAGTTATATTAAGAAATAGTGCCTCTAGAAGCAGAATATGAAGGTAAGTCAGAAACAATGGTGAATGTAGATATACCTATGCTAATAAAAGGTAATTATCAACACTTGAAACAAAATATGAAGTCTAATATAATGAACTGTGATGTTTGGTATTCAGTATGAAATCTCCACACCAAGATTCCCTTATTAGACAAGAGTGTGCAAAACAACAGTAAGGAATTAAGTGACATATTTTATAGCATATCTGATTCAGTATTGAATAAATTTATGCATTATACATCTACAAAGAAAGTATGGGATGAGCTGCAATGAATCCATGAAGAAATCCCACAGGGATATTGTTCATTAGAGAAACTATCAGGTAATACTATCCCTAACAATGTGTCAAAGAAAGTACACAATGATACAACATCTCTTACAATGATGGATGAAGCTATTAATTCCACAGATAACAGGTTAGAGGAAATTTATGATCTTAGAAAAAAACTTGATCTTGCTTTGAAAAATATTTTTAATATTAAAGAAAATTTATAGGCATATGATAACAAGGATCATAATAAATCAGTAGATGTTGCTATTGAATCTAATCAGTATTGTGAAGGTATTGAAGCCAAGATTGTTTCTTTAAAAGAAGATATTGAAAACTCAGATAAGTAGAATGAATAACCACTTCAAAAATTTGAAGAACAAGAAACTGGGCTGAAAGAAGATATTCTCAAAATAAAAGAGAAAGTATAAGAAGGAAGAAGGTTTGAATAAGGTATGAAGAAGCAGTATCTAGAAAAGGAAAATAAGTACCAAATAATGGAGGTTGAGGCAAACATTTTAAAAGGTAAATTAGAAGAAAAGGATAAACATTTGAGATTTCAAGATAATACTAAGATTCTGGATAATATTCTTAGTAGAAAAAGGTCTCCCTCTATTAACTTCGGTCTTGGTTTTCATGAAACTATTAAAGGAGAATCTAGTTCACAATCTAATGCTAAAGATCCAAAGGATAACAATGAAAAACTTGAAGTCTTTAGGGATACAAAAATACAACCTAATGAACAACCAAGGATCATGAATCCTTAAAGGAAATAATTTTATCCTAACTATAGAAGTGTAAATCGATTCTCTCCTCTGATAAATAATATTGAATTCTTTATATGTCATAATTATGGACATGTTGCAGCCAATTTTAGAATCAGATTGTTTCGTTCACAAAAAAAATATCTGCTCCATAGAAATACCATAAGCTTCCAGGTATGCAGGTTTATTTAAGGGATATTGTTTGGCTTGCAACATATTTTTTCACAAAGCTATTGATTGCAATAAAAGGAACATGAAACATAAATATTATGATTCCACTACTTTATTTTCTAGTCACATAAGATGTTATGCATGTAACATGTTTGTGCATATAGAAAAAGAATGTAGGAACAAACCTGGAAAGCAATCAGAAAAGAATGTTGATAAAAAAAGGACTAAAGAATATGGATCCACCAACATTCCCTTTAAAAAGTAAAAATAAGAAGAGATAAGATGTGGTCTTTCTCTCTCTTCATTTGAAAATGAAAATGAATGGTACATAGACATTGGACGTTCTCATCATATGACTAGTGATAAGAGTACAATGGAGTCTGTCAAGAAAAACCAAGATGGTAATTTTGTTCTTTCAAATAGTACTCCAACAAAAATTTTGGGAAAATGAAGAGCCAAAGTTTAAAAAAATAAAAAGGTTTTTTATACTTTATCAGTTCAAGGACTAAAAAAAAATATTTTAAGTGTTGGCCAAATCGAAAATAAAGGAAATGTAATTGTTTTCACTTCAACCAATTACAAGGTCATGGATAAAGAAAATGGAAATATCATAACAAGAGGGTATAGAAATTGAGAAAAATTATATGTGCTTAAAATTTTGAATTCTTGAAGATATATGGAGGATTTAGACTCAGACTAAAAGGAGATAGTGCCCACTGCAGTCCATCGTTCCTAAAAGAATATTGCTATCAGTGATTGCAGGAGTGATGTGAGGTACATGACCTCATAAATGAAAAATATTATTATCGGATCCTCAAGATCAATGATATATAACCTCTGGGAGGGAAATACATAATTTATATTGATGATTATTCCCCTCGTTGTTTTGATAATTCTGGTTCCTTGTATTTCTTAGCATGCATCTGATGTGATAACAAAAGATAGGTACAGATTGTACAGGCTCAGGGGGAACTAAAATTGTGAATTTTTAGTATTTCACTTTATGTACATGTATCCTATGAAATACATTCGCATATATACGCGAGTTCCTATACAGGAAATCATGTATGTTTTTCTTTGATAGAGAAACAGTAGGACATACTCATAAAATACCTTCATATGCCTCAGACAACTAGTATTTGGATTTCATGTTCTAATATTTATGGTTACAATCCGTTAATGCTACTTATAAGTGGTATTGAGTTATGATGATCTATGAGTTGGTACTACATGGCATTGATGATTTTATAAAATTATTGATTGATGAATTTTATTTGATGACATTACTGTTGTATGATTTGACATTACTTGATTGTATACTCTTGGCAGGTTTATGGGGAGCATTAGCGTTGGCGCTAATGATGCATTGTTGGTATTATGTTTTCTTATTCTTTAATAATTGTGATTCTCATGTAGTTGTTTGAATGCTGATATGCTATTGTCGTGATACATGGATTTCTTATGATGATATTATGGATGAGCCTTGATCATATGTGTATAAGATTATCTTTATATGCACACATGGAGTTGAGGCATGACGTCTAATGATTCAAATATGAGGAAAGAACATGTAGATCTTGTTGTTGATGATTGTTGTCATGAATGATGCCCATTGTGTTGATATTTATTTTTACACATGTTACATTATGATTATGTAGATGGAATGAATCTAAAATGTGAAGACCTTGGTGACAAGAGATCACAGGGATGATTGGTTGATACATATTGATTATTGATGAAGTGGTTCTGGTATGATAATTCTTCTTGCATATTGGTACAAGAGTATGATGTTGCTACAAGGTTCATGAAGACATGGTTATTGATATGCTTCTGCTACATCGGTTGGATGATAATTGGAGACATGTCTACATTGTGGTATCTTACTAATTGGTTCTCACATATGTTGGTGATGTGTGTCTATGGTGTTTAATCATGCTATATGATATGATGCTTCACTGCTCTATCTTATTTCATGATGATATACATGGTTCCCACATATCTCTCTTTGATGAAAATAGTTTGGGGCTATTCCTAAAAAGGGAAAAAGAAAATTTTCTTTTATGAGGTCAAGAGAATGAGTTGATAGTTGATCTCTACGGAAATATCTTATGATTTTGATATTGTAGACTTTGTCACGGGTTGATGAGATTGAAAATTACTCATGTTTTTGCTCTTAGATACTTATTGTGCAGATCCTATTCGGCATATGATGGTTGTGGATGACTATCATTATCGTCATACCTCACTATAGAGGTATATGGTCTTGGTTATGAATGTCTTGATGTCAATGTCATGAAGAGACCTATGATGTAATCATTGTAATACTTATTCCTATTTGGAAAATTGAGGGTCAAGCCAATTATGTAAGTAATCTCATTTTCTGGGAAGTTGATGTTATGATGGAGTCAGTTGAGTCATAGAGTCATGGACTTCATTGAAAATATTTTAGAAGATTCACCATGTGCTCAAGGGGAGCATGGTCATTATATAGTGTAGATCAGATCTAAAGAAATATTTATTCGGCATAGGTCAGCCATTTTCCCTTTGATCTCAAAGGGGGATAGTAACTTGATGTTTGAATTGAAAATATTAGTGCTTAGATTAATGTGTTTTACAGGTATCTACAGGTTGTGGTGACCAAACACCAAAGTGGTTGTCATAAAATCCAAAGGGGGATATTGTTGGCATTATGAATAATGTGTTCCCCTTGATCGCAGCCTACTCGATGTGTTTTATATTGATAGAAACCTTCTTGATGAAGATGTAGATAGGATTTATCTATATGCCAGTTTAGATGTGGCAGGAAAGAAATACCAGTCAGTGAAAAAGGTATGATGCAGGTAAATTTGGAGGAAGTATACGTAGGTTTTGTGAAGCAAAGGCATGTAAAAACGCTGGTATAAGGAAGAGAAGCTACGTATACAAAGGTTCTGTGAAGAAAAACCGTGTACACACACAGGAATGATGAATCAAAGTCATGTACATGCAGGTTCTATGAATTAAATTTGTGTATGTATGTAGGTTTTATGAAGCAAAGTCGTGTACATTTTGCGCATTATGGTTTACTAATACCAAGGGTCCTTACCATGTTATTTGCCCACAATATTGAGTTAAGTAATGGTTATTTTATCTTTTCAATGAATATCATTGGCATTGGTGTGGTTTTGACACATGGTATTGGATAAGGCATAAACTATATAAGGAGGTGAAGATCAAAGTGATAAGATTGTGCATGAGTGAGGTTGATTGATGAATAATTCAATCTAAAGTATGATAACATGGTATGGGGTATTAATGAGTGGATGATCTGGAATAAGTATGCACCCAGTAATATAATGATGGATCAGGATCATTAGACCTGAAATGACTATGTATTATATGATATTCTTATGGGTTGATTAGATATGTGGTATGATGCATGTTTATTACTGTGTATGTCATTATCTAGGTATTTCTAGAGTTCTGAAATGCAACGCAACTATGAGTTGGAAATTACATATCTGTATATGGATTTGTCTCTAGAAAGGCGTGTACACACCTAGATTCTCTTCTCAGTAGTAGTGTATCGATTATGTAGTATCGTTAGATATGTACGCTAGTTTTATTCCTAAAAAGTGTGTATACTCACAATAATTATTTATGATAAGTGTGTAAGAATGCTTAGGTTTCTACTATAGAATATGTTTGATCAGTCTAATTAGTCATGTTGTATTTATGTTTTCTGTCAATGAAGTCTTCATGTTAATCTGGGCTTAATTGTGATGTCTGAGGTTGAATTGATTTAGTATTGATTCGTTGAAGAATGTTCATGATGTAGCTAACTATATGGGGTTTAGAGATATGTGATTCGATAAAATTATTAGTATGTATCTATACAATTAATTTTCTGGTCGAGATTGAAATTAATTTAGAATTTGGTATGTTGATATTTGTATGGATGTTTCATTCATGAAAATCACATATATATGTAGGTTTTTTTTAGAAAATTAGCATACATTTTTTTCATATGATAGATCAGGGTTACATTTGTTTTAGTATGTTGATGCAATGTTTTTTTTAATATAGAAAAATGATGTCCTTATCATCTCGAAGGAGAAGAACACTTCGGTTGAAGAAATGACCCAAGTCACAGGCCTATATTCTAGGGTAACGCACCCCAGAAATAGTAAGAAAGAGCTATTATGTTGCCTTGCCTCTTGAAGAGAGCGTTAGTGCCTAGGTTAATGCATTGTTTTGCCTAAAGGGAAGCGTTATCCGTGTTTCATGAAGTCTGAGGGGAAAATCCTAAGTTACCTGAGTAACATCCCGAATTTTCCTCAAAGAGTCAGTTCAAAAAGATGGAAACTTGTTGATCAGTCTCAATAAAGGACATTTCCAAACCTATCTAATGCATTCAAAGAAGGAAAAATAAATAAATCAAGGAAATATCTTGGCTTTTACCCTATTCAAAATAATGGAGGAAATGGCAAGGAATAACCTCCTTAATCATATAAATTGGAAGCTTGGGAACAATGACAAAGGTCGAAGGATTAATGAAGAATTTCTTATTGGTGTGAGATTGGAGTCTTTGCATCACTCATTGAGAGATATTGGTTCAAACACTATCACACCTTGGAGTTAGAGAGAGAGAGGTCTTGGAGTCTAAGGACTGAGGGAGGCTTGATCAAGCCAACATGGTTGTAATCCTCCCTCTTTCATTTATAATATAGAATTGCCTTTGCTATTGTCCATTTGGTTGTCCTGATGTTGCACTAATATGCTTATTTTCTTTAGGAAACATATATCAGTGGCTTAGATTCATATTTAATCATGTTTATTTATATGCTATTCTTTAGTTTATTAAGCTTGATATACTGTGAAGATTACCCTCTACTTCATTTTCTTGCAAGATCTGACTTTGGAGCTGGTGCGAGTGGCCTTCCACCTCATCAAATCGGGATCTTTAGTGGAGCTGCACAACACTTTGAGGTAACCCTCTCTCACTTGCATTATCATTCAATAATTAGTATGAACATGTATATGCTTTCTATATAATAGTTGCAGCTAATCTGGCAGCCTGCCTTGGGTCCCGGCAAGGCCAAGTGGGAATCCATATCTGTTACCACACATGTTATTTACCCTAGAGTAGAATTGGCGACCATACTGGGGACTTATTTCTTAGTTCCCAGTTTCTATTTTAAAAACCCTAGATCTCTCCTTCTATGACTTCCCATTTTTCTCACATCCCTTTTTGACCACTGTGTGTGCTTCACAACCATATTTGATAATTCACATTTTCATATCAAGCCTTGATTGACTCTTTTTGTAACCTTTCTCTCAGTAACGCGCCCTATATGTGCATTCCAGAGCGTTATAATGCTCTTCGGGCTTATATACAGAGCATCAGTCCAGCTACTAACGCCCTATATGCTCTGCTGAGAAGCATTATACAACCAAAATATTGAATTTTATCCTCTGCTAAGAACTCCTAGGCTGATAGGTGGCTTACTATCTATTATTGGTTCCTACAACTGAAATATTGTGCGTGGGTTCTTGTTTGCATACTGGTTTTTATTTTTTTAGAGGGTAGATTAGATGCATTTTCTTTTAGAAAAGAGAAAAGAAAAAGTTCATTTTTAGCGTTCTGATATAGTTTATTTTTTATTTTTTATTTATATTGGGTTAGTTAGTTGATAGAGGGCATTTGAGTATATGCATTTTTTATAGGTTGAACTGCATGTTGGATGTGTGTTGTTGCATGGATGTATAAAATGAATTTCTACTTGTAGAAATTTTTTTCATCAAAATAAAGTTAAAATCATTTTCTACATGGTTTGTGTCAGAGTCACATAAAATTTCATATGTCCACTCCCCCTCTAAAGACTTTAACACAAGTACACTAAAAATAAATTGCTTGATAAAATCAATTAGAAACTCTTTCTTAGATTACGCAAAGATTAGTTCAGGCTAGGATCCTGGGTTAGGTAGTGTGAGAAAAATTCCCAAGGTCACAAAATTGGAAACTAGCGTCATTAAAAGAGAGAAAATTTTGATGCACTCATATTATCCGGGACCTCTCCCCTCACAAAAGAGTTAAATGTGAGACAACATCGGTGTGTGTGAGAAGGTAGCCTGCCTTCAATCGCATATCCAGTGGGTATTTTGTATATTGGGGTTCCTCTCGGGGATGTCAAAACTGGATTGGGGATCTAGGTGTTCTGCCCATACAACATATCGTCCACGACCCTGACCCCCCCCCCCCCCCCTAGTAGTGTCTGTGATTTTAGGTATTCTTAATGGCTTGACTATTTAGGGACAAACACAAGTTGACTGGGGTGGGCTGCCTTGGTTGATCCGAATGGAAAATGGCATCCACCCATGGTATTCATCCACCCATGTTATCCATCCACCCATGGAATTTATCCATGATATTCTAAATGGAATCGACCCATGGTATTCATCCACCCATGGTATTTATCCACCCATAGATTTTACCCATGGGTGGATGAATACCATGGGTAGATGGATAACATGGGTGGATGAATACCATGGGTAGATGGATAACATGGGTGGATGAATACCATGGGTGGATTCCATTTTCCCATCATATCAACCAGGGTAGCCCACCCCAGTAACCTTATGTTCACCTGATGAGGTCAAGATCTATACGAAACTTTTTCAGGAGTTCCACGATGTATTCACGCAATCATATGAAAAAATTCCCGACATTGATCCAAGTATCGTGGTGCATGAAATTCCCACCTATTCGAAGTTGAAGCCCATTCCTCAACAGATTCATCCTGTGCACGGGAGAAATGCTGCCTCTATAAAGGGTGAGGTTGAAAAAATTCTTAAAGCTGGTTTTATCTACTGCATACCATTGACAGATTGGGTCTCCAATATTGTTCCTGACAATGAGAAGGAAGGGACCATTAGGTTTTGTGTTCTTTACCGTGATATCAGTCGAGCTTGTCCTAAGGAAAATTACCCCACTCCATTTATCGATTAGGTCATTGATGAATGTGCTAAGAATGAGATACTTTCCTTTATGGATGGTTTATTGGGCCACAACAAGCTTAAAATCACTCCTACTGATAAACACAAAACCACTTTTATCTGTCTATGGGGGACTTTCACCTATAGGAAGCTCCCATTCGGCCTAAATAATGTCAAAGAAACCTTCCAACGAGCTATGTCTTATGCATTACATGACATCAAGCACATAGTTCAGCCATATCTCGACAACCTTCCTGCTCATTCCGCAAAATTTTGAGATCACACGGAGCACCTTAGAGCTATCTTCCTATGCTTTCAACACTATAATATCAGGTTAAGTGCTCATAAGTGTGTCTTTTGTGTCGAATGCGACTGTCTCCTAGGTTTTGTGGTGTCCAAAGAGGGCATCCACATCAATCCTCTGAAAGTTGATGAAATTGTCAACTTCCCTCCTCCATCTTCCATTTATCAACTGCAAAGTTTGCAGGGGAGAGCTAATTTCCTTCATTGTTTCATACTGAATTACGCTGAGCTTGCCAAAGGCTTTACTTGCATATTGAAAAATGGAATCCTTTTCTTATGGGATGAAATTTATTAAAGCTCTTTCGATGCAGTAAAATGAGCCCTCATCACGGCTCCGTTGTTGCGTCCTCCCAATTATCACAGAGACTATTACCTGTATTTGGCCACTGCTGACAACACTATTGACATGGTGCTAGTTCAGGATGATGACGATGGTTAGGAACATGTAATATAATACTTGATCCATAATATCTTTCATACAGAGACCCATTATGCTCATGTAGAGAAAATTGCATCGGTTATTGTTCATGTCGTTCAACGTTTCCATCACTACATTCTCCTTTGTAAAACCTTATTGATTTTTATTGAAACCCCATGACTTACATTCTCACATGTTAGTTACTTGGGGACAAGTAATCAAAATGGATCATTATCCTTTAAGAGTTTGACTTAGAATTCACTGCTGCTAAGTCAAAGAAATAACTGGCCTTTGTCAATTTGATCTGTGATCTTCCTACCATGGATGATCCAACTCCTATTGATGAGTCCATCCTCGATGAGACTCTCTTTATCATTATTACTTGTGATCCATGGTATGGATACATCATCGTATATCTCAAGAACCAATCTTATCATCCAAAGCTATTGCACTTTGAGAAAAGATGAATTCGCTACCAGTCCCAACCATATCGCATCGTTGGGGACACCCTCTATTATACTGGTATTGACTCTGTCATCCACCATTGTCTGAATCTCGAGGAAGCTGAGAAAGCTCTGAATGAATACCACTCTGGGGCTTATGGTGGTCACATTTTTGGTTATGCTACCGCTCAAAAGATATTTTGTGTAGGTTTTTTCTGACCATTTGTTTTTAAAGAATGCATTACTGTAGTACAAAAATGCCATGATTGCCTGATTTACTCTTGAAAAGAGCATGCCCCACCCTCATCCTTGCACCCAGTTGTGATTGTTGATCCTTTTGAGAAATGGGGCATTGATTTTATGACCTGTAACCCTTGCTAGGTTGGGGGGAATGGCTATATCATCATTGTCGTTGACTATTTCACTAAATGGTTTGAGGCAATGCATACATACGATAATGAAGGTCTCAATGCGGTGAAATTCTTATTCAATCATGTCATAGCTTGGTTTGGTGTGCTGAAAGTGATTTTCACTGATCATGGCACTCATTTTCGTAATCATATGATGACAGAGCTCTCTACTCAGTTAGGGTTACATCACAATAAATCCACCCCTTACTATCCATAGGCCAATGGTCTTGTTGAAGTTGTCAACAAAGTCTTCAATGACCATGCTTCAATGCACCATTGGGAAGCATAAGCGAGACTGGCACCTCATGATTTTCTCTGCTTTGTGGGCCTACCAAACCTCTGCTAAAACTGCCACTCGATTCACACCATTCCAATTGGTGTATGGTCTAGAGGCCACACTCTCGATCAAGTGTGATATTCCTTCCCTAAAGCTGGCTATCAAACTCCTTCCTGGTACTTCACTAGAAGAGGAACATCTTATGTACAATGAGAGTCTCAACGAGTCCAGAAGGCTTGCTTCTCTAGTTCTTGAAGTGCAGAAATGAAGATTTAATGTGAAATATGAAAAAATGTCACACCTCATGTTTTCTCTGAAGGTGACTTGGTCCTGCTTTATGACCAAGCCCATGATAATTTGGGAGTTAGAAATCTCAAACCAATGTGGCATGAAACCTATATCATTTAATGTGTTTTGGAACATGGAGACTATGAGCTAGCTGATTATGAAGGAAATCCTTTGGATAAGCCCCGAAACGAGCTCTATCTAAAGAAATATTACGCTTAATCATAAGTGTGAAATTTTTTTACATTAGTGTGTTATTCATTAGTGTGCTTTCAGTTGATTTTTGGTGTGATTGTTTGTCTTTCTGACATGTTTCCTCTGCTTACCTTGTGTCCCACTTGGTTTGTAGATGTCTTCAGATCACTACATTGGTTTTGTTGATGGCGCTTGTCATAACACACAGAACATGTCTTCTGCAGGTTGGCACTCTTTGCTCCTGATGGCGAGTTGATTAATTTAAAAGGCATTTGTTTGGGTCGGAAAATTAACAATATTTCTGAGTCTAGTGCGGTGATCGAACAATTATCAGATGCCATTGATCTTGTGATAAGGGATTTGGTTGTTAAGTTGGACTCATAGCTCATTGTGTTACAATTGAATGGGCGTTATTCTGTGCGCAATCCTCAAATTTTGCATATGTATTTATGTGTTATATTATTGGAAAGGAATTTTGATTTTATCACATATCAACACATTCCAAGGCATTTAAATATAATAACATATTGATTAGCAAACCATGTATTAGATAAAAATTTGCGCAATATGTAAATCAAGACATCATTACGATACACAAGTAGCCATAGAAACATGCATATATATATATATATATATATATATAAGTGTGTTACATACAAAATCTCAAAAAAAATATGTGTTTTGTCACAAAAATATCTCTTTGAGCCTACATCAGTACAAAATGTATAAATAGGGATGTTATCCGACCACATGGTGCTCATGGTAGTAGGTGACTACTCGAATTACTCGCGAGAGTAATCGACGTAGTCTGCTCGAAACTTTGATAGTATGTCTTTGAAAGCACAGTGGGATCTCATCAAATGTGGGATACTCTGGAATGCCTCGTGTGAGGCCGACCAAGTTCTGCTCTAGCTCAGCTAAAGTGTCTGATCCTTCCTCATAAGGAGCATCAGAATATTTGGATCTCCTCTTACCTGCCTGGTGGGATCGAAAGATTTGGATCTCCTCTGAAGTCAATGCCAACATAAGCGTAGTCCTCAACTACCATCAACTGATATCACAACCAACTGAAGAAGGTTTTGGAGAAATTCATCTATTTCCCTCCTCCTTGTCTAGGTATTATGTTGCACCATTGCATCATCCTCGAATCCCTCAGGGCTAGATCATGGATCTATAACCACTGATACTGGAATAGGGGTACTCTCTCTAGAAATAAGGTCACCAGAATTGACTTGTACCCGACTTTGTTTTAGTCTCCATGTTTTTATCTTGGTTAACTGGCTCTTCATGTTAGCCAGCAACCCCACACACCAGTTGAACATTGTTGGTGCTAAGAAATCCACCGCATACTGGAACTATGTTTTAGTTGCCTCATGCAACACTTGGGCTCTTGCCACTCTAGTTATACAATGTAGTATCATGCGTAGGGGAAGCAATCTGACAGAAGATATGTCTACCTTCCCACTCTCTATATTCGGTGCCCCGAGACAGTGTCTCTGTATGAGCATGCTCATGCTCTCACCCCTTGGGCGGGCTCCAAAGAGTTGGATTCTCTCCCCTCGCCTGGATAGTCCTATGATAAAATATATTTCCATGACATCTAGCTCAAGTTCTTGGTCCCTGATGATGAAAAATTGTCGGTCCACATCCCAGATACTGATCAAGTACTGGAGAAGCTCCAGTTGAGCTCATAGGCTATTTGTTTGAAATAATTTCAATAATTAGAAATTGCGCAAAGTATTTGTAATATTCCTTCTTAGGAAATTCAACAATATAGACAGATAAAACATAGTTTTCATAAAATTAAGCTATAAAAGTAAGAAATAACACTTATATCCCTTATTTTATGTATTATGTCCCTCATATACAGAAGGTGATTAGAAAAAAATCCCTCTAGCTATGTTAAACAGATCTCCCTAGCTTAATATGGTTTAAAAACACCCAAACCCCATGACTTACACCACACAGAATTTATGAAGCATGTGACAGCATAATTAAATGAGGGTTTCTACAACAATAATATAGGAAACAATAGATCTGAATTTATATTACTCAAAGAGTTGAGAAAATGTATATCTAGCCCCTTTTATACAATATGGAGACAACACAGCAAGGGTTTCATGAAAGCACAAGTACAAAATGGCAGATCTATAGATCTAGATCTGAAATCACACATTCCAAATGCAGCTCTGCATACATGTCGCTGAAAAATACAAGAGATGGTTGAAAATCCTCCTTACTATCTTTTCGGGAGAGGGATTGCCCCTTTTCCTAGTAAACTAGCTCAAAATCAAGGGTGTTAACCCTCCCACTGCAACACCATGAGAAATGACGCAGTTTATGCAAGAGACTGTGCTATAGATGTTGGTGACTACTTGACCCAATTTTTTATAGTGGAAATGTATCCCAGAATACTCCTCTCAGATCCCTTCAACAAGTTCTCCACGAAAGAGTATGGAACTCCCGCATGAGAATTCCTTGCAATAGACAGTGTAGCAAACCCAGCTAAACAGCTGAAGCATGCAAGAAGTCATAAGACCCAAACATAGATAATATTTTGAATGTCTCCCATGGTTTCCATCCCTTCCTTTTCATTCTTGGTGAGCCTTCTTACCCCTGACCCCACTCATTCATGAGGTTGCTTCCTTGCAAAGAGTCCTCCTCCAAACTGCATTGTCCCCACTAGATCTATCTTCTCTTTTGGCAGCGCTATTGATTTGGTCAACATAGACCTAGTCCATATGCATTTTCCCCTTTCACACCCAAGGTGACTTTATTTTTCCTACCTAAACTGATCCCCATTCACATTGGGAATGTTTTATTCGTACTAAAGAGATTTAAGGGTCTCCCTACCCCATTTATTCTTCTAGACTGCAAAATAGAGTAACATATAATATTCCAACTAGCAGCAAGCTAATTGGGAATATTACAGTCCTCCCCTCCCAAAATTTTCTTGTCCTCATGCAACAGTAAACAAGGATGCTGCAAAAATATTCTCTCCTTCCCAAGTGGCATCATCATTAGTAATATTCCTCCATCGAATCAGATATTCTTTGATCAATCTACTCCTTAGCTGCCTCTCCCGAGTATCCTTGATTGCCTTTGGATGCAACGCTAGATGGCCTTCATCATCAATAGGTGGGAGATCCATGTTGGCAACCACATGTTGTCCAATGGCCTTCTTGAGGTATGAGACATGAAAGATGTTATGGATCTTGCTCCCCTTAGGAAGCTCTAGCTCATATGCTACTTCCCCAACATGACGGATCACCCTATAAAATCCATAGAATCGAGGTTTGAGCTTCTCAACCCCCTTATCCTTAAGTGTAGATTGTCTATAAGGATGAAGACAAATATAGACCAAGTCATCTACCTCCAACTGCCTTTCTATCCGACCATGGTCTGCATATATCTTCTGCTAGTTTTGTGTATTAGAATTGTTGTCCTTGAGGGCTCGGAGTATATCCTAACTCTCTTGAATCCACTCCTTTTCTCTAGGATCCTTTCTTTCTCCAAACATAACATCAGAAAATAAAATTTCATCATACCCATAAAGAGCTCAAAATGGGGTCATACCAATGGACATATGGTAAGTTGTGTTGTAACAGTACTCCCCCAAATGGAGCCAACGCAGCCATGCCCTTTGTTGGCCTGAGACATAGCTCCTCAAGTAACCTTCCAACCACTTGTTCACTATCTCAGTATGTCCATTGGTTTGTGGGTGATAGCTGGTACTTGGTGTCAATTCAGTACCCACTAACCAGAAAAGTTCCTGCCAAAAGCCACCCATGAATCGACTATTCTGATCACTGACTATGGTTTTTGGAAGACCATGGAGTCTAAACACATCCCTAAAGAAAATCTCAACTACCTATGAAGCAGTATATCATGTAGAAATAGCAAAGAAATGTGAATACTTTTTTAGTCAATCAACAACTACAAATATACAATCCTTACCCTGAACTATAGGTAGACCGGTGATGAAGTCCATGGAAATTCTCTCCCATTTCTCATCCGAAATAGGAAGTGGTTGCAATAATCCGGCAGGATGGTTGTGTTCTACCTTGTGTTTTTGGCATACTATGCACTCCTTGATGTGTTGTAGCACATCCTCCTTGAGACCCTTCCATAAGAATCTCTCCCGTATAGCCCGATAAGTCTTGGTGAATCCTCGATGCCCTACAAGTGGGGAATCATGTGATGCTTGCATAACCTTCTCCTTGAGCTTAGAATTTCTAGTCAAGAAGACCCGGTCCTGGTAATAGATGACCTCATCCATCACTCTATACCTCTCATCATATACCACTCCATCTAGTACCTCACATGCAAAGTTGTCTTTAGAGTACTCCACCGACAACTGAGCTTTCCAATCTTCATCTATGCCCCTTAAGGACAACGTTGTTGGTCTCCTGGATAGAGCATCTTCCACCACATTACTCTTCCCCTTGACATACTCTATTTCAAAGTCATATGCTTGAATTTTACTTACCCATTTTTGTTGTCTCTCTTGAAGTTGATTATGTTCAAGAAAGAACTGGAGATTGTTATGACCAGTCTTCACCCAGAACTTATTCCTCACCAAATATTTCCGGAATTTAGCTAAAGTATGCATAATAGCTAGCATATCTTTATCATAATAGGATATAGCATCTCATGTGGTAGCAAATTCCAGCTCTCAAAAGCTATAGGGTGTCCCCCTTGCATCAAAATGGCTCCAATGCCTTCCCCTAATGCTTCACATTCCAACACAAAAGGTTGAGTAAAATCTGGTAGAACTAATATCGGGCAGCTACTCATTACCTATTTGAGCTTATCAAAAGCTCTCTGTGTTGTAGGTGTCCAACTGAAATCTCCCTTCTTTGTTAGATCTATAAGTGGTGTTGCTAGTTGGTAGAACCCTTTTACAAACTTCTGGTAATATGTACATATTCCTACAAACCCTCGGAGCTCTGTGACATTCCTTGGTTCAGGCCAATATCTGATAGCACGAATCTTCTCTTCATGGACTCTTACCCCATCCACTCCAATGATGTGGCCTAATTAAAGCATCTCTGTGAGCCCAAACTCACATTTGGAGAGTTTAGCATAGAATTGTTGCTCCTTAAGAATGTGTAATACAACCTCAATATGCTGAAAATGTTCCTCCCATGTGCGGCTGTAAATAAGAATGTCATCAAAGAAAACCAATGAAAAATTCCTTAAATTACCATGGAAGATGTGGTTCATGCAAGATTGGAATGTTGCTGGAGCATTGGTTAGTCCACAAGTCATTACCAAAAACTCAAAATGTCCATAGTGGCACCTAAACATTTTCTTGGGGATATCTTTATTCCTCACCCTGATTTTATGATACCCAGATCTCAAATTAATCTTGGAGAAATATTTAGACCCTCTTAGTTCATCCATCAATTCATCGATCCTGGGAATTGGGTATCTATTCTTCATGTTCTTTTTATTAAAGGCTCTATAATCAATACACATCCTCAATGTGCCATCCTTATTATTTACCAAGACCACTGAAGAGGCAAAAGGACTAGTGTTAGGCCGGATGTGTCCTAGAGCCAAGAGCTCTTGAATGGCCTTTTCAATATGATCCCTATAAGCTTTAGGGTTCCTATAATGTGTGGTAATTACTGCTTGGATTCCTTTCTCCAACTCAATAGTATGCTCAGATCCTCGGTTAGGAGGCCTCCCAGGTGGGACATCTCCAAATATTGTAGATTCCCGGTCCAAGAGAGATTGTACATCTGTATGTACTGATGAGTCCTTGCTCCCAGCTCCAAACAAACACAGTTCTACTATCCATTATATGTCTCTTCTGTGTAAATCTACTTCCATATTGTGGGCTGAAATATTCTGAGGTGGATAAATGTGCATGCCTTGGATTTTTTGATGCTTTCCATTCCCTTTTTTTGTCCATTCCATCTCTAAGTTTTCCCAATCAGTGGTAACCTTTCCTAAGGTGATTAATCATTGGACCCCCAATATAACATTAGTATCTGGAATATCAACCACAAAGAAGTGGTTTGTCAATGTGTGTATTCCCATGGTGATGGATAATGATGGAATATATTTGGCACACTGCATGGTTCTAGCTCCTAGAACCATAACTGAGAAACCCTCAAAATATTCTATGTGGATGCCACTCCTTTGTACCAGTTGTGTATCAATGAAGTTACGAGTAGCTCCACTGTCTACCAAAACTTATACTCTTTGACCCATAATAGTGCCTCTAACTCTCAATGTTAGATACTTGGGAACTCCTCTTAAAGCTGCAAGAGCTCCTCCCATTAGAGAAAAGGTCTTTACTACATCTTATGTGAGAAGTACAGTGCAAGTATTCTCCTCCTCATCAGAGAATATTTCAATGCAATTTGCTTTCCCTGCAACACATTTTTGGTTTGGCACCCATGGCTCTTGACTGGTGAAACAGAGTTTTTTCTTCCTTACACCCTTCCCATCATTGTCAAGAGATGTCCTCCCTTGATTCTCTTTTGGCCATAAAGAGATATTTTGCTGAAAAGGTGCCTTAACCTTGGGAAATGTATTTTGTAAATCCCTATCCTTCTCCATACCTTCTTGGAGTGTAGTAGGTCTAGTATATTTCACCAATCTATGCAATGGTTCATCCATCCCATCAATAAACATGCATACCTTCTGGTTCATAGTGAGGTCGGATACCATTACTGAAAGCTTCAAATACTCTGAAATATAGATTTCTAGATCTCCCATTTTCTTGAGCTTAGTTAGCTCAACATAATGAGCCTTCAAATCCCTTGGATCAAATCTCTCTACTTACTTCCTAGTGAAATTTGAGTATGAAGTGATATGAGCATGCCCAAGTGTAGATAACCCATGGAAACACCATTCATGAGCCTCACCTTCCAGGTGCAGCGTTTTATTTTGATAGCTTCTATTTCAGAAACTCTTTTGAGTTGGAAATAAGTATCCAACTTCTCTACCCAAGTGTAATATTCCTTCTTACTAATTTCAGCAACACAAATAGTAAAAATGTTGTTTTCAGAAAATTTCCCTATATAATTGAGAAAAAATACTTGGATCCTTTATTTTATGCATTATAACCCTTAAATACATTTTGGGATCAGAAAAAAATCATTCTAACTATGTTAAATAGATCTCCCCAACCCAATATAGCTCAAAAACACCCAATCCCCATGACTTTGACCCAACAGAATTTTTGAAGCATGTGACAACATTATTCCATGAGGGTCTCTACAGAAAAATATGAGATATAACATATCTAGAGATTATATTATTCAAAGAGCCAAGAAAATGGGGGTCTAGCCCCTTTTACACAATATGAAGACAACCCGACATGGGTTTCATGAAAAGCACAAGTATAAAATGGTAGATTTGTAGAAAATCACGCAGTCTACTACAACTCTATATTGATATGGTTGAATATTACATGAGTTAGCTGAAAGATCCTCCTTGCTAGTCTTCTGGGAGAGGTAGGACCCTTTTCCCTAAGAAACTAGCTCACGATCAAGGGATTTAGCCCTACCATAGCAACACCTTCAGAAATGACACAGTTTCTGTAAGAGACTACACTATAGAGGATGGTGACTACTTGACCCCAAGTCTGATAATGGAAATGTAGCCCAGAATTCTCCTCTTAGATCCCTTCAACAAGCTGAACCAAGGAAGAGTATGGAACTCCCGCATGAGAATCCCCTTGCACTAAACAGTGCAGCAAACCCAGCTAAACAACTGAAGCATGCAAGAAGTCATAAGACCCAAACATAGACAAGATTTTGAATTCCTCTCATGGTTTCCATCCCTTTCCTTTTATTCTTGGTGAGTCTCCTCACCCTTGACCCCACACATTCATGAGGTTACTTCGTTGCAAAGATTCCTCCATCAAAACTACGTTGTCCCCACTAGTTTCCCTACTCTTTTAACAGTGTTGTTGATTTGATCAACATAGATCCAATCCTCATGCATTGCCTCCTTTAACACCAAAGGGGGTTTTATTTTTCCTACGTATATTGATCCCCTTTCACATTGGGAATGATTTATTCCTACCAAAGATATTTAAGGGTCTCCCTACCCCATTTATTCTTATAAGCTACAAAATTGAGAAACATATAATATTCCAACTAGCAGCAACTATTGGGAATATTACAGTCCTCCCCTCTCAAAATTTACTTGTCCTCAAGCAACAATAAAGAAGGATGTTGTAAGATCTTCTCTCCTTCCCAAGTGGAATCCTCATCAGGAAGATTCCTCCATCGAATCAGATATTCTTTGATCACCCGATTCCTTAGCTGCCTCTCCCATGTATCCAAGGTTGCCTCTGGTTGCAATAATAGATGGCCTTTATCATCAATAGGTGGGAGGTCCATATTGGAAACTATATTTTCCCAATGGCCTTCTTGAGGCATGAAACATGAAAGATGTTATGGAACTTGCTCTCCTTAGGAAGCTCCAACTCATATGCTACTTCCCCAACACAACATATCACACTGTATGGCCCATAGAAACGTGGTTTGAGCTTCTAAGCCCCCTTCTCTTTGAGTGTAAATTGTCTATAAGGCTGAAGATGGAGATAGACCAAATCATCTACCTCAAAGTGCCTCTCTATCTGACCACGATCAGCATATATCTTCTACTGGTTTTATGCTGTAGCAATGTTGTCTTTGAGGGCCCAAAGTATGTCTTGGCTCTCTTGAATCCATTCTTTTGCTCTGGGAGCCTTGCTTGCTCCAAACATGACATCAACAAATGGGAGTGCATCATACCCATAGAGAGCTCGGAATGGGGTCATACCAATGGAAATATGGTAAGAGATGTTGTAACAGTACTCCCCCAAATGGAGCCAACGCAACCATGCCCTCTGTTTTCCTGAAACATAGTTTCTCAAGTAGCCTTCTAGCCACTTGTTTACTATTTCAGTTTTTCCATCAGTTTGTGGGTGATAGCTAGTACTTGGTGTCAATTTAGTCCCCACTAACTAGAAAATTTGTTGCCAAAAACCACCCATAAAGCGGCTATCTCAGTCACTGACTATGGTCTTTGGGAGACCATGGAGCCTAAACACATCTCTGAAGAAGAGATTAACTACCTATGAAGAAGTATAACAAGAAGAAATGGAAAAAAAGTGTGAATATTTTGTTAGTCTATCAACAACTACAAATATACAATCCTTACCCTGAACTGTAGGTAGACCGGTGATGAAGTCCATGGAGATGCTCTCCCATTTTCCATCCGGAATGGGAAGTGGCTGCAATAACCCTGCAGGATGGGTGTGTTCTCTTTTGTTCTGTTGGAAAACTATGCACTCCTTAATGTGTTGGAGTAAATCCTCCTTGAGACCCTTCCATGAGAATCTCTCCCGTATGGCCCGATAAGTCTTTGTGAATCCTTGATGCCCTGCAAGTGGGGAATCATGTGATGCTTGTAAGATCTTCTCTTTGAGCTTAGAATTCTTAGCCAAAAAGAACTGATCCCGGTAATATATGATCTCATCCATCACTCTATACCTCTCATCAAATATCACCCCATCAAGTATCTCACATGCAAGCCTATCCTTGGAATACTCAACCAACAATTGAGCCTTCCAATCTATGTCCATGCTCCTTAAGGACGACGCTATTAGCCTCCTGGATAGAGCATCATCCACTACATTTCTCTTCCCCTTGACATACTCTATGTCAAATTCATATTCTTGGATTTTGCTTACCCATTTATGTTGTCTCTCTTGGAGCTGCTTCTACTCAAGAAAAAATATGAGACTGTTATGATCAATCTTCACCGTGAATTTATTCCCCACCAAGTATTTCCAGAGTTTGGCTAAATAATGCATAATAGCCAACATTTCTTTATCATAGATGGGGTAAAAACTCTCATATGTCAGCAACTTCCTACTCTCAAAGGCTATAGGATGCCCTCCTTGCATCAAGACTGCTCCAATACCTTCCCCTGATGCATCACACTCTAGCACAAAAGGTTGATAAAAATCTGGTAGAACTAACACTGGGTAGCTACTCATTACCTCTTTGAGCTTATCAAAAGCTCTCTGCATTGTAGGTGCCCAACTGAAAGCTCCCTTCTTTGTAAAATCTGTAAGTGGTGCTGCTAGTTGAGAGAACCCTTTGACAAAATTCCGGTAATATGTGCATATGCCTACAAATCCCTGGAGTTCTGTAACATTCCTTGGCTTAGGCCAATCTCTGATAGCCTTGATATTTTCTTCATGGACTCTTACTCCATCCACTCCAATGATGTGGCCTAAGTTGTAATATTCCCAAATTTCCACATCATATTTTGAATATTAGATTCCTTGATTTAGGCCTTAATGAATTAAGTAATTAAAAGGGTGGAGGGACCCACAATATTTAATATGAATAAATATCCACTTTTGTGTGTGTGAATGTGGATTAATTAAGCCTATATCTACATAATAAGGTAGTTGAGAAACTACTAATGTGAATGAAATTTGAGAACCTGTCTCATTAATGAGATAGATCATGGAGGTTGATTCAGTCAGCTAAGATCTTGAAGATGTCAAACAAAATATCATGAGACATTCATGATAAAGTGATGGAGGATGATGTGCAAACAAAGCACACTTGATGGAGAAGGTGTATATTGCACCTAGACATGATGGTTGATTTGGTCAAACAACGCAGTCCAACTTGGAGGATCTTGTCCACATACACTGCATAGTCTAGATGAGGGCCAAGGCTTGGGAAGGCTCAAATGTTATGTAAAGAAGATGAAGGAAAGGATGAGGGCATGCTGATTATTCTTGATGTAAAGATCTTTCAGATTTGGAATTGTCATGTGACATTCCATTGCTTTCTTGGGTTGTTTAGTAGAGATTGCAAGTGATGTTTAGCACAGGGTGTTCCTAGTCAGGAATCCCACCTCTTTCTTAGAGCAGCTCTAGAAAGAGTATTTTACTTCATATTTCATCAGGCTTTGAGTGCCACATCTCTTTTCCTACTTTCTACAGAACATCCATATTCAGAAATTTCAGATTTCTGAAGATCAGTTTGGAAGGAGGAAGTTGTCTTCAGTACTTCAGCTGGAGAACTGGTGAGGGTTTATTCCTATCACCTTGGGATTAAAGATTAGATTCCCAGAGCTTCATTGCAGATCTAGAATCAGGCCAAAATTTATTGACCTCCTACTAGCAGTATTTCCTTCAAGAATTACGCTGTCCATTTTGCAGATCCAAAAGGAGGAAGGAAGTTACTAGCATTTTAGCTAGTAATCCTGTGATGGATCATTCCCTCACATTTCCTTTAGTATTACCATCAGGCTAGAGTTTATTGCAGCATTTTTTAGCAGGCAGAAGGCCTCTCTTTCCCTCACAGTGCAGTTTCTAGAGGAAGTTCTGTTGTAGCAATTGCAATCATCATCGGAGGATTAAGAAGCTAGAGCTAGAGCTTCTAGCTCATAGATATGAAGAAGGGATCAACCCTTCAAGCATAGATCTGATATGATAACATAGTTCAGCCATATATTTGTCAGATCTAGCTTTCGATCTGTATTTCCCAGCAGATCAACGATCAAATCCTAGGGAGGTGATTTTCCAAAGTTGTAGATCTGGAAATTCCTCTCTGAGTTATCTTTGGAATCCATCACATTGGCCAGATCTTGAATCTTGGCATCATCTAAGCTCCAGTTTTGAGTAGATCTGCATTTTCCTATTTAGCCTACAACTATATGTTCATATTATGTTTAAGGGACAACACAATATTTTCTTCTGTGCCTCTCCAGTTACGTTATACCTATTGCAGCATGCTTTCAGGGTGATTCTAGACCAAATTTTTGGCTAGATCTCCTCATATTTTGTACATTGTGTAACTGATTATTCTCCAATCTAATAAAATGGCTCATCTTCTCTGTAAATTCTGATGTTGTCTTTATATTTATTTTTTATCTTTTTGCAGTTCTTATATTTTGTTAATTATTAATACATTCTCCCTTTTTGGGATATTACAGTGGTATCAAAGCATGATCTTTGGCTCAGCTTGTGGAAACTTCATCTTTTTCATATAAGGAAGAAGAAGATAAATGAGATCTATCATGGAGGAAGAAAATTCTACCACTCATGTCTATAGATCTATGCAATATCTCTCCAAGGAGGTCTGTCAAATGAAAGAGACAAGGCAGAAAGAAGGTATAAGAAGAACATGTGATGAGGAAGGCCCCAGCACTTCCTATCAGCAAAGAAGAAAACAGGAGAATCCTAGATCTCCTCATAGATCCACTATGCCCACTTTCTTTGAAGAAGGTGTAGGGTGTAGAAATGAAAGAATGAATGAACCTAAGACTCATGAGACTCTCAGTCTATATCTTGAAGAGTACAAAGCATAGTATAGAGCATTCAAGGAGAATCTAACTCTCCAACAATTATTCAAAATCAAATAATAAAGAGGATCCTATAGAAACAATATAATGAAGAGGCACAATAGATTCTATTTTCCTACATTTGATGGATCCTCCTCAAGAAATGTTAAGGCTTGGAGGAGACAGTTATATGCATCTTTCAGACTACATCCTATAGCTGAAGAAGAGGTTGTTCAAATTGCAGCACTTCATCTCTTAGATGAAGCCAATGATTGGTGGTTTGGTCACATGGAACATGAAAAGGTGACTAAATATTCAGATTTCTTTCACAATTTGAGGAAGGAATTTGATGGGAGAAAACCAGAGATGTGCCACAAAGTGACATTTCCTAAGGAGGAGGATGTCAATCTTGTCACTCTGGACAAGAAGTCACTACATTCACCACTAGCTGCAGAAGTACTTGCATCCGGAGAAGATACACTTGCATCTTTGCAAGATTGTCTTGAGCTCTTGACATATAGAGTCCCATTCATGATTCAGGAGTTGCATGAGGGAAAGGAGGAGAATTCCAGCACTGGTACACTTGGAGAAGAGCAGCTGTCACCCTTACCAGCAATTGGAGGCACTATTGTCCTGGTTGGAGGAACTCTTGTGTTCTTTCAAGAGGTTCCCACATATCATTTGATCCAAGGTATGCATACACATTCATCACCTATTGTTTCAATAGATCTGATTGAGACTTATGGGGACATGCCATCAGGGCCAATGCATAAACAAGGGTTAGAACATAGTGCTGATTTGAAGCAACAACATATCACGGCGCAGAGGACCATTGATCTAATCAAGGAGGAGATGAAAAGCTATCCCAAATTGTCATGGATGGAATAAATTCAACCTCTTGAGTTGAAGTTTAGAGTTTTAGGAAAGGGGATGAGCATAATCCTTTGTACAATGACTGGTTATGAGATCATTATTGTACCTTTCTTTGAGACATTTTATGTATTACCTTGCAGATCTATAGTGTTGTAGCTTAGAAGTAGTGATAATAATGAGGCCCCATTATTCTTGGAGCATTCTGAAGGTAGCTTCACTCGTGAAGCAATGGAGTACAAGATGATGAAGGGTAGACATCTAGATATGAGAAATATTTTCTCCTTTCTTGATGACACTTTCTCAATGAGCATCTCACCACTCAAAGAGAAACTTCTACCTACAGCAGATCCAAAACCTCATTGGTTTTGGGAGGCCATGGATGAGAAGAAGGTCTCATTAAGAGATCTCATTAGAGGTGCACTTCAACATTTCATGGAGTTCAAATTTCTTCATCAGTTTGGGGAATATGGTATTCTACAAAGGGAGGATACCATGATTATGCAGCACATCACTCGTGTTCCAAATTGGGGTGAGTGGATGAGGAAGATAAGCAAGGGGTTGCATGACCACTTGCAGATTTATATGGGCCAGCAAGCTTGGCTACATTGGTTTCCCTTGGGAGGTTCTTGTCACTTCCCAAAGGCTCCTATTTCTTTGATCCACGCCTTGAGGAACACTTATGAGATGAAGAAGGAGGCATGGTTGCGTTGGCTGCTCTTGGGTGAGTATGGTTACCACCCAATAGCTCATATTTTTCTGATTCATGCCTTATATATCAATGATAAAATGCAGCAAAAGAAGGCATTTTCACTTTGGTTTCACTTGAGAGAGATTGGACATCACATGACATCTCTTATGTCTATGTGTTTTTTTTGGGTAAATCTTGGCATGATGCTCTGATGATGTGCATTGATGATGTTTCTTTGTATTGGGCTGATGTGACATTCCATATGTCTATTAGTATGTTTTTTCTTCATGATGCACATGAGGAGGAGAGAAAGCAACAAGATCTCTTGTTTCTTTGGTTGCTTTTGGGGGAGTTTGGCTTGTCCATATTACATGGAGGAGATGGAGGATGGGAGCAAAGGGCCTTACTCCGGTGGTTACTCTTGGGAGAATATGGTTTGAAATATTTTTCTACCCATATAGCTACCTTCCTTTTTATTTTTCATAACATTGGAATGATGCTTGGATCCAACAAGGCCAACAGGGATAAGTATGAGAGCATATCAATGCTCAATCAAATTCATGAAACATGGGATGGAGAGATGTATTGTGTGATGGATATTTTCCTTTGTGAAGAGAGCCACCTTATTTTATGCACCTCATGTATTGATGATGATGTTGGACACCATATGGTTGTCACTTGGTACTTCATGATGGAAGGAGGACATACAACCATACAGTTAGAAGTCATTATTTATGTTTTTAAAAGACAAATTTGGAACCAAACATGCATAACCCATTGCAGAAAATGGAGGAAGCCTTCCTTATGTAGATTCCATTTGGAGGGGAATAGATGGATTTGCATCTAATTTTGGAGTTTCTTGAGTACACGCAACATTTTTCTGGGGGGGGACTATAATATTCCCAAATTTCCACATCATATTTGGAATATTAGAATCCTTGATTTCCTTAATGAATTAAGTAAATAAAATGGTGCAGGGATCCAAAATCCTCAATATGAATAAATATCCACTTTTGTGTGTGTGAATGTGGATTAATTAAGCCTAGATCTACATAATAAGGTAGTTGAGCAACTACTAATGTGAATGAAATTTGAGAACCTGTCTCATAATGAGATAGATCATGGAGGTTGATTCAGTCAACTAAGATCTTGAAGATGTCAAACAAAAGATCATGAGACATTCATGATAAAGTGATGGAGGATGATGTGCAAACAAAGCACACTTGATGGAGAAGGTGTACATTACACCTAGACATGATGGTTGATTTTTTCAAACAGTGCAGTCCAACTTGGAGGATATTTTCCACATACACTGCGTAGTCTAGATGAGGGCCAAGGCTTGGGAAGGCTCAAATGTAATATAAAGAAGATGAAGGCAAGGATGAGGGCATGCTAATTATTCTTGATATAAAGATCTTTTCATATCTAGAATTTTCATGTGACATTCCATTGTTTTCTCTAGTTGTTTAGCAGAGATTGCAAGTGTTGTATAGAACAGGGTATTCCTAGTCGGGAATCACACCTCTTTCTTAGATTAGCTCTAGAAAGAGTATTTTACTTCATATTACATGAGACTTTGAGTGCCACATCTCTTTTCCTACTTTCTGCAGCACATCCATATTCAGAACTTGCAGATTTCTGAAGATCAGTTTGGAAGGAGGAAGTTGTCTTCAGTACTTCAGCTGGAGAACTGGTGGGGGTTTATTCCTATCACCTTGGGCTTAAATATCAGCTTCCCAGAGCTTCATTGTGGATATGGCATCAGGAAAAAAGTTATTTACCTCCTTGCAGCAGTATTTCCTTAAGGAATTACGCTGTCCATTTTGCAGATCCAAAAGGAGGAAGGAAGCTACTAGCATTTCAGCTAGTAATCCTGTGAGAGATCATTTCCTCACATTACCATCAGTATTACCATTAGACTAGAGTTTATTGCAGCAATTTTCAGCAGAAATAAGGCCTCTCTTTCCCTCATAGCACAGTTTCTAGAGGCAGTTGTGTTGCAGCAGCTGAATCATCATTGGAGGATTGAGAAGCTAGATCTAGAGCTTATAGCTCATAGATCTGAAGAAGGGATCAGCCCTTCAAGCATAGATATGGTATGATAACATATTTCAGCCATCTATTTGTCATATCTAGCTTCAGATCTATATTTCCTAGTAGATCAAGGATCAAATTCTAGGGAGGTGATTTTCCAAAGTTGTAGATCTGGAAAATCCTTTCTGGGTTATCTTGGGAATCCATCACATTGGCCAGATCTTGAATCTTGGCATCATCTGATCTCCATTTTTGAGTAGATCTGAATTTTCCTATTCGTTCTGCAACTATATGTTCATATCCTGCTGAAGGGACAGTGTATTATTTTCTTCAATTCCTCTCCAATTACGATGTACCTATTGCAGCATGCTTTCGGGGTGATTCTAGACCAACTTTTTGGCTAGATCTCCTCATATTTTGTACATTGTGTAACTGATTCTTCTCCAATCTAACAAAATGGCTCAGCTTCTTTGTAAATTATGATTTTATCTTAAGATTTATTACTTATCTTGTTTCAGTTCTTATATTGTGTTAAGTATTACTAAATTCTCCATTTTTGGGATATTACATAAGTAAAGCATCTATGTGAGTCCAAACTCACATTTAGAGAGCTTAGCATAGAAATGCTACTCCTTAAGAATATGAAAAACTATCTCAATATGTTGCAAGTGTTCCTCCCATGTGCGGCTGTAAATAAGAATTCCATCAAAGAATACCAATACAAACTTTCTCAAATGACCATAGAAGATGTGGTTAATGGAAGATTGGAATGTTGCAGGGGCATTGGTCAATCCAAATGGAATTACCAAGAACTCAAAATTCCCATAGTGACACCTGAACTTTTTTTTGGGGATATCCTGATCTCTCACCCTAATTTGATGATACCTGGATCTCAAATCAATCTTGGAGAAATATTTGGATCCTCTTAGCTCATCCATCAGCTCATCCATCCTGGGAATTAGGTACCTATTCTTCACGGTATTCTTGTTCAATGATCTATAGTCAATGCACATCCTCAATGTGCCATCCTTATTTTTTACCAAGACTACTGAAGATGCAAAAGGGCTAGTGCTAGGCCGGATATGTCCTAGAGCTAATAGCTCTTGGATGGCCCTTTCAATATCATCCCTATAAGCTTTGGGATGCCTAGAAGGGGTGGTAATCACTGCTTGAATCCCTTACTCCAACTCAATAGTATGCTCAAATCCTCGATCAAGAGGCCTCCCTGGTGGGATATCTCCAAACACTATAGAGTATTGGTCTAGGAGAGATTGTACATCTGGATGTACTGGTGAATCCTTGCCTCCAACTTCAGAAAAATGTAGTTCTACTGCCCACTCTATGTCTCCTCTGCCTAAATATGCCTCCATCCTGTGGGCTGAAACAATTTTAGGTGGGTAAGAGTGTATGCCTTTGATTTTTTTTTGCTTTCCATTCTCTTTTTCTGTACATTCCATCTCTAGAGTCTCCCAATCAGTGGTAACTCTCCCGAGAGTGGTTAACCACTGGACACCCAATATAAAATTAGTGTCAGGGAATATCAACCACAAAGAAGTGGTCTGTAAGAGTGTAGGTTCCCATGGTGATAAGCAACTTCGAAACATACTTGGCACACTGCATAGTTCTAGCTCCTGGAACCAAAACTGAGAAGCCTTCAAAGTCTTCCATGTGGATACCCCTTCTTTGTACTAGCTGTGATTCAATGAAGTTATGAGTAGCTCCATTGTCTACTAGTAGTGATACCCTTTGCCCCATAATAGTGCTTCTACCCCTCAATTCAAGTATTTAGGGACCCCTCTTAACACTGCAAGAGCTCCTCCTTTTGGAGAAAAAGTCTTTACTACATCTTATGTAGGTGGTACAGTGCTAGCCCTCTCCTCCTAATCAAAAAACATCTTAATGCAATGTGCCTTCCCAGAAACACATTGATGGTTTGGCACCCATGGTTTCTGAAAAGTGAGGCAAAGTTTTTCCTTCCTTAATATTTTTTGATCATTTTTAAGAGGTGTTCTCACTTGACCCTCTCCTGGCCATGAAGAAATCTCCTACTAAAATAATTCTTTTGTCTTGGGCAAAGCATGTTGTAAATCTCTAGCCTTCTCCACAGCTTCTTGGAGTGTAGTAGGCTGAGTAGATTTAACCAACCCATGAAATGGTTTAGCTATCCCATCAATGAACATGGAGATCCTCCTGCTCATATTGAGGTTGGATACCATCGCTGAAAGCTTCAAATTTTTAGCAATATAATCTTCTAAATCGCCCTTTTGTTTGAGCTTGGTTAGCTCAACAAAGTGAGCCTCCAGATCCCTTGGATCAAATCTCTCTACCAGACTTCTAGTGAAAACTAAGTATGAAGTAATATGATCATGCCCAAGTGTAGTCAACCTATGGAACCACCATTCATGAGCCTCCCCTTCCAATTTTAGTGCAGCTATTTTGATAGCTTCCATTTCAGAAACTCTGTTGAGTTGGAAATAAGTATCCAATTTTTCCACCCAAGCCTTGGTTGTGAACTTAGGTGTTCCATCATATGAAGGCAAGAAGAACCTTCCCATATTGCACTATAGGCCTGATCCCTGCATAAATCCTCCTTTCTTTTGGTGATGACAAGTCCTTCTTCCATCCTTGATCCGACAGAACTCCTGAAAGCTCAAGTGTTCTTTGAATCTTTGGGACTGGGATTCATATACCACAAAATAATCACAAAGGGTTTCTTCCTCCCCTTCCTTAGATATGAATGTGGGAATATTGGAACTTTGTGAAGAAGGATGTGTGGCTGATTGTTCCAAACAATGTGATATGCTAGTGCTTGCTTCATGACAAAACCCTCTACGGGCTTCCTTATGCCTCATCTCCTTGATATCTTTGGCAATGTTCTGTATGGTTTGAAGGAGAAGCTTTGGAATATATTTCTCCTCCATAATTGTATATATAATTTCCTCCACAATCTGAGCCAAGAATAGAGCTTCGATACCACTGTAATATTCCTTCTTAGGAATTTCAGCAACACAGACAGTAAAAACGTTGTTTTCAGAAAATTATGCTATAGAATTGAGAAAAAGGACTTGGATCCTTTATTTTATGCATTATAACCCTTACACACAGAATGGGATCAGAAAAAAATCATTCTATCCATGTTAAACATATCTCCCCAGCCCAATATAGCTCAAAAACACCCAATCCCCATGACTTTGACCCAACATAATTTTTGAAGCATGTGATAACATTATTCCATGAGGGTTTCTGCAAAAAAATATGAAATATAATAGATCTAGAGATTATATTATTAAAAGAGCCAAGAAAATGGGGGTCTAGCCCCTTTTACATAATATGAAGACAACCTGGCAAGGGTTTCATGAAAATCACAAGTATAAAATGGTAGATCTGCAGAAAATCACGCAGTCTACTAAAACTCTATATTGATATGGCTCAATATTACATGAGTTAGCTGAAATATCCTCCTTGATAGTCTTTTAGGATAGGGTGGAACCTTTTCCCTAAGAAACTAGCTTACAATCAAGGGATTTAACCCTACCACATCATCACCTTCAGAAATGACACAATTTCTGCAAGAGACTACGTTGTAGAGGTTGGTGACTACTTGACCCCAAGTATGATAGTGGAAATGTAGCCCATAATTCTCCTCTTAGGTCCCTTCAACAAGCTGAACCAAGAAAGAGTATGTAACTCCCACATGAGAATCCCCTTGCACTAAACAATACAACAAACCTAGCTAAACAGTTGAAGCATGCAAGAAGTCATAAGACCCAAACATAGAAAAGATTCTGAATGCCTCTCATGGTTTCCATCCCTTTCCTTTTATTATTGGTGAGCCTCCTCACCCTTGACCCCACACATTCATGAGGTTACTTCCTTGCAAATATTACTCCATCAAAACTACGCTGTCCCCACTAGTTTCCCTCCTCTTTTAGCATCGTTTTTGATTTGTTCAACATAGATCCAATCCTCATGCATTTCCTCCTTTAATACCAAAGGGGGATTTATTTTGCCTACCTATACTTATCCCCTTGCACATTGGGAATGTTTTATTCCTACTAAAGAGATTTAAGGGTCTCCCTACCCCATTTATTCTTCTAAGCTGCAAAATAGAGCAACATATAATATTCCAACTAGCAGGAGCTAATTGGGAATATTACACAAAGCCTTGGCTGTGCACTTGGGCGATCCATCATAAGAGGGAAAAAAAAACCTTCCCAAGTTGTGCTGTAGATCCGATCTCTGCATAAACCCTCCCTTTTTATGATGATGTTCCATTTAGAATTAATTCCACTCATTTTTGGGGTAAATTTTTTCAATTATATAGGAATCCACCATTTCGTAGTGCCACTAGTTCAAAAAATTCATTTTGCGCTACGAAAGCGTTGTCTTTTCGTAGCGCAATATGAAGCAAAAACTTTGTTTTCTGGTTTTGAGTAGTCAACTTCCAAGGCAGTTTCTAAGCAACTGAAAACGAATTTAGGACAACTGATAGAGGTTTTTCTTCCTAATAGACTTAAATACAAAAACCTCTCTCAGTTCCTTCAAATTCATTAGGAGGTGGGCAAAATTTATAAATTAAAATGCGCTACGAAACTACTGTTACAAAATGTCTTGTACATGACTGTTTAGTAGTCAACTTCAAGTTCAGTTTCTTGAAAAATTAAAAAGTATTTTAGAATTATAAAATAATTTTATTTTCATCACACTCCCAGCTACAAAAACCTCTCTCACTTTTCTCACAAATGTTATAATTTGGGAGATACAAGGATTTCTTTGAAGCCCTATTTTCAAAAACAGAGTTTTCCTGTTTTACACATGTTTTTCAAAGGAATTTTCTAGACAGCAAGAGATGTGTTTCAAAAACTAGAGAGAGGTTTGTATTCAATACATCATGTCCTACAAAAACCTCCTTCATTTTTTCTTAATAAATCATGGCTTAGGAGATATAGGCTCAGTCCCAAGACCTATGTTTCAGGAAAAAACAGGAAAAACCAATAGGCCAACCTATTGTAAATGAAGAAGGGACCTCAAGAAGGCTGGAATGACTCTGTTTTTCAAGTGATATGATGAAATAAGATTGATTTTGAGTTTTTTATCAAATTTACAATTTTCATTTTGGAAAATTTTGGACAAAACTGCTCACTCAGCAGTTTCGTAGCGCAAACAGTGTAAAAAAGGCAAAAAGCGCTACGAAACTGTTGTAGCGGCTTTTCTTGCCCTTTTTCATCACATTTTGGGGGGTAAAAATATGATTTAATGTTTTAAATTGATATGGAGGATATATATATAAAGGTAATTAAGATGATTTTGAAGGAAATAAGTCAAGATTTTGAAGAAAAAAGGGTTAAAGGGCAGCGCTACGAAACTGTCCGGTTTTCGTAGCGCAATTTATTTTCAGCTCATTTGAACAGTTTGATGATGGTTATGGACATCTGGAGACTAGGGAGGAGTTTTTTCATGTGTTACTTCAACTTCAAATATCAAAGGACCACAAAATGAAGAGTACATTCTGGTTAGAATGTTCAATGAATTCAAAAGACCATATGCCTAAAAAACAGGGTTTGGTTTCCTGCTTATCTGGAGGTCAGCACAGTGGTCATGAAGAGCTCAAGCCCATCATCCAAATTTTACCATGTGATGATACACTTGTCAATGATGTAATTTCAAATAGATAAGGTTGTTATGATAAGGTTTTTAAAGATAGTAATGAAGAGTTTGAGTCCTAGTTGAAACAGTGTTGTGTAACCAACTCCAAAAATAGAAGAAAGAGATATCAACGCCTTAGAAATAAGCCACTTCAAGGAAGAAACATCCAACACATTACATGAATGAAAAATTCTTGGATGATACAATTTACAAAATCTCCTTTCTATATATATGAGTCCATGGTGCCATAATGTAATCCTAGTGGGCCACAATGTAATCCTAGCCGACCTAACAATAATAATTTAAGGGCACAATAATAACAAAATGGGGATTACAAGGGTACAATAATAAAAATAAGGGGGTTACACTAACAACAATAAGGGACTATACTAGTGATATAGGCACCTAACATGCCCCTCTCCGTCAAAAAATTGTTGTCCTCAACGCTTGAGTAGCTCCAGGTGATTCTGTATAAAATTCTCATCCTCCCATGTAGAATCTTCAGTGGGTAAGTTCTTCCACTTGATGAGATACTCTGAAATTGATCGATTCTGTAGCTGTCGAGTTCTTGTTTCCATGAACGCTTCAGGTTCCAATATGATTTTTCCTTCCTCATCAATTTTTGGCAATATTTTTTGAAATGGAAGATTTTCACCTATAACCTTCTTTAAGCATGAAACATGGAAAACTGGATGTACTTGCGAAGAAGAAAGAAGCTCCAATTTGTATGCCATAGTACCAATCTTTTGCAACACCTTGTAAGGACCATAGTACTTTGGCGATAATTTATTATCCTTCTTAGCTTTCTTGAGGGACATTTTTTTGTATGGTTGTAGCCGTAAAAATACCCAATCTCCTACATCAAAAATTTTCTCGCTGCGATGTTGATTTTCCTGTTGTTTCATTCGATTTTGTGCCAAATTCAGGTTATCCTTTAAGAGTTGGAGAATTTCTTGCTGATGCTCGATGTGATCTTCCACTACTTGAACCTTTGAATTTTCCCTTAAAGATGATGTGATGGATGGTGGATGATATCCATAAAGTGCCATAAATGGGGTCATTTTTGCTACAGTATGGAAGGAAGTGTTATACCACCATCCAGCAAGCAGTAACCACTTGACCCATTTTGTTTGTTTATTGGATACAAAACAACGAAGATATCCTTCCAAACATTTATTTACTATCTTAGTTTGACCATCAGATTGAGGATGATAAGATGAGCTATGAGCTAATTGAGTACCCAAACAAGAAAATAACTCCGTCCAAAAATTTCCAGTAAAAATGGGATCTCTGTCGCTCACAATAACCCATGGGCTTCCATGTAGCTTTTGAATTCTGTCCATAAATGTAGTAGCAACTGTACTTGCTTTAAATGGATGAGATAATGCACAAAAGTGTGCATACTTGGTAATTATATCAACTACCACCATGATGACACTCTTTCCTTCGGACTTAGGTAAACCTGTGATAAAATCCATTGAAATCTCCTCCCAACGTTGACTTGGAATGGATAAAGGTTGTAGAAGTCCGGGGGTCTTAATTGTCTCCACTTTATTCTGCTGGCAAACCAAACATTCCGCCACAAACTTTTGAATATCAGATTTAAGGCCATCCCAAAAAAAAATCTTTCTTCACCCTGTGGTAAGTTTTTAAAAATCCTGAGTGTCCTCCTAAAGGAGAAGTGTGCAATTCCAGAAGAATATTTTGTTTTAGTTGGGAATTCTTACAAAGATATAAGCGATATTTGTACCATAAGGAATCATTTTCCAACTAAATGTATCAGATGTACTAGGATCTTGCTGCAACTTTTGAATGAGTGTCCATACATCTTTGTCCTTCTTCCATTCATCTCTTGCTTCGGTTATCCAATCTGGTTGGATAATAGAAATCGCACAAAGCAATGCTTCCACCTCTTCATTCTTTCTTGAGAGTGCATCTGCAACAACATTAAGCTTTCCTTTTTTGTAGATTATTTCAAAGTCATAACCCAACATCTTTGTGACCCATTTTTCCTGCTCTTCTGATGATAGTCTTTGTTCCAAAAAGTGTTTAAGACTATCATGATCAGTTTTTACCTTGAAGTGTCTTCCCATTAGGTAAGTTCGCCATTTCTTTAGTGCATGCAGTATTGCTAACATTCCTTCTCATAAATAGGTTTCTGTAAATACTTTCCTTTGATTGGACGACTTTCAAAAGCAATGGGTCTTCCTTCCTGCATTAAAACTGCACCAATTCCATTTCCTGAGGCATCACATTCCACAATAAAGGTTTTTGTGAAGTCTTGCGTAGCTAAGACCGGTGCTAGGCACATTGCCTCTTTAAGATGTTCAAAGGCCTTAGTTGCTTCAGGAGTCCATGAAAATGCATCTTTCTTCAATAATGTTGTTAGAGGTGCTGCTATTCTCTCATAATTCTTAACAAACTTGCGATAATACCCTGTTAACCCGAGAAATCCTCGCAACTGCTTTATGGTTGTGGGGACTTTCCATTCCTTAATGGCTTTAATTTTGTTAGGGTCTACCTTAACACCCTCGTGAGATACAATATGACCCAGATATTCCACCTCTTGTACTCCAAAAAAACATTTGGATGTTTTTGCATATAATTGTTTCTCCTGCAATAGTTTGAGCACCCTGTCAACATGTTCAACATGATCCTTCCAAGACCTGCTATAGATTAGTATATCATCAAAAATACCAGCACAAAATTTCTAAGGAAGGGTTTGAAAATGGAATTCATCAACCCTTGAAATGTAGAAGGTGCATTGGTAAGGCCAAAAGGCATGACCAAAAATTCATAATGACCCTCATGAGTTCAAAATGTTGTTTTTGGAATATCTTCGGTCTTCATTCTAATTTGATGATATCCTGAACGAAGATCCAACTTGGTAAAATAAATTGCTCCATGTAATTCATCCAATAATTCATCAATCACAGGAATGGGAAATTTATCTTTAATGGTGAGCTTATTGAACTCCCTATAATCCGGACACATTCGCCATGATCCATCCTTCTTGTGTACCAATACTACAGGAGCAGAGAAAGAACTTTGACTAGGTTGAATTATACCCGCCTCTAACATTTATGCAATCATACGTTCAATTTCTCTCTTTTGGACGTAATGATATCTATAAGGCCTGATGTTTGGAGGAACACTTCCTGGAATCAAATGAATAGCATGATCATGATCACGAATAGGTGGGAGTCCTTTGGGAGTTTCAAACCCCTTGGAATGATTGTCCAAGACTTGTTGGAGATCTGCAGAAATAGATGATTTTGATGTCGGAACTTCTAGTGAGCATAATTGTGCAATTACGCCTCGTTGTTCTTTCTTTAGAATATTTTTCATGAAATTAGAGCTTATTATCCTTCCTGGCTTCCCTTCAATACCCCGTAATTCGACTTCCTTTCCTTCTGAAAAAAATTTCAAGAAAAGTTCTTGAAAATTAAAAGCTACCGTCCCCAAAGATTGTAACCATTGTACTCCTAGTACAACATCAGCACCTCCCATAGGAATGGAAAGCATTGGACTAGTCAATACATATTCCCCCATGGTTAGCTTGATATTATGGCATTTTCCAGAGCAATTTATAGTTCCTCCATTTGCAACCATCACTTGACATTCTGGTGCTGGGTATAGGAAACAATTTAATTCCTTGGCTACCTTCAATGAATAAAATTATGGGTGCTACCTGAATCAATCAACACTATTACCCTTTTCTTCTTGATCTGTCCTACTATCTTGAGAGTTTGAGGAGTGGTAATTCCGGCCAGTGCATTACATGATATGGTCGGATTCATTTCTTCCTCTTCTATGGCTGGTTTCTGGTGTATATCCTCTTCTTTTTCATTTTCTTCTTCTTCTTCACAATCTATGTAAAATAATTTCTTTTCAGCACACTTATGACCTTTAGTGTATTTGCTATCACAACTGTAGCAAAGCCCTTTTGCTCTTTTTTCTTCCAATTGTTGTGGTGCCAACCTTGTAGGTTGTGGAAATCTAGGCGTAGCAACACTTCCTTCTTTATAGAATTGAGTGGTAGGCTTCCTTGTCGCCATAATTTTACATTCAACTTTTCTTGCCAACCTGAATGCCTTCTCCAATGAATCAGGTTCCAAAACGCGAACTTCATGTTGGATGTTGTCCTTTAAAGTGCCTAGGAAGAGATCAATCCTGTGTTCCTCTGTAAGATCAGTTACCCTTATATTCAATATTTGGAAGTCCTCAATGTGCTGCCCCACTAAACCCTTTTGTTTGAGATTTATCAATTGGGTAAAGAAGGTGTTGCTCTTTGTATCCTCATAATGTGCTATCATTTCCTCCGTAAAAATTGACCAAGTGACAATTTTTTTACGGGAGCAAAGCCATCGCTACCATACAAATGTATTTTGTTCTAAATGTAAAGTTGCAATGCGTACCTTTTGTGTGTTTTGCACATTATGGAGATCAAAATATTGCTCCATCTGTAGTATCCATGTTACAGGATCCTTTCCATCAAACTTCCTCATATCCATTTTGGAATATGGTGGTTCTTCTTGCCAACGTTAGAGTTTATGAAATCACGATTAACATTTATTTTGTTCTCATCATGAGGTTCTTCTACTATCTTTTCACCATTAGGAAACATTTCTTGTATCAACTTTATCAAACCTTCCATGTCTGCTTTTAGAACATTCTTCATGTTTTCCATTTTCTCATTGATCTTAGCTTCCATGTCATCCATCTTAGATTCCATGCCAGCCTCCATGCCATTTATCTTAGATTCCATGCCATCTATCTTAGATTCCACGCCTTTCTTCAAACCATCCAAGTCATTTTTTGTTGCTCTTTGCGAGAGCGAAATTTGTTGCACTTGCTCTTGTAACTTTGATATGTCATGTTGCCATTCTTCGTCTTCATGAGTCATAGTAGAGCTCTCCAAAGGCTTAATGGGTGTTGAATTATTTTTTGGGGCCATTTTAGAATCTAATGTTGATATCTATTCTACAATATTCCCTTGTAATCAATTCAACTTGATTCTTCAAACAAGACTTATGCAATTCGAAAAACAATACACACCTTTTACTTACTTTTGAGGAGCTTGATATTGAAATTGAATTATCTCTATAATTGAAAAACCTCAATATGTGAAATTCAGCCTTGTAGTAGCCCTCTAAAGCTTCTTTCCAATGCCACAGCTCTGATATGATTTGGATTCTTCAAGGCAAAGTTATGTCCAATCTCCCACAATGACCCAATTTTGGACTGGTTTAGTAGAGCGAACTTGTATGACTTGCCACATGTCATTGTTTCATCCTTTGGCTCTGGAATTGATAGAAAAGAAACTAAATTCCATGTAATTGTGACCAATTTTTACGGCACTCCAATCCAATGCTCACAGAGATATTTATGAATATTTTCCCACGATCACCTCTTTCAGATGAAATTCAGGAGCCTGAAAAAGCACTACCTTCAACAGATCATATCTCCGAAAATATTGTGAGCCAAGCTCTGAAATTTTTTGAAGATGTTCCTTAGGATTTCAGCTTCACACCAAAAAAATTTCATGTTCTGAAACTTTGTAGAAAACAATTTATAGCGCAAATTCCACGATGACCTGTTTAGGAGCTTGAAAAAAGGCCTAACTTCCACAGATCATATCTCCAAAAATATTGTGAACCAAGCTCTGAAATTTTTTGACGATGTTCCTTAGGATGTTTTCTTCGTACCCTAAAAATTTCAGCTTCGGAAACTTTGTAGAAAAGAAATTATAGCGAAAATTCCACGATGACCTGTTTGGAGCAGCGAAACCCTAGAATCCAAAGCTCTGGTACCAAATGTTGTGTAACCAACTCCAAAAATAGAAGAAAGAGATATAAACGCCTTAGAAATAAGCCACTTCAAGGGGGAAATCTCCAATACATTACATGAATGAACAATTCTTGGATGATACAATTTACAAAACCTCCTTTCTATATATAGGAGTCCATGGGGCCATAATGTAATCCTAGTGGGCCACAATGTAATCCTAGCCGACCTAACAATAATAATTTAAGGGCACAATAATAATAAAATGGGGGTTACAAGGGTACAATAATAACAATAAGGGGGTTACACTAACAACAATAAGGGACTATACTAGTGATATAGGGACCTAACAAATAGGACTGTCAAGTAGGATAGGTGTCTGTTTGTCATAAATTTGATGTTTTATGGTTATGCAAGGTGTCAAGATTTAGGAATTCAAAGTATCTAGTAGAAGATGAGTTCATCTCATGTTTTAATGGTCTATTATAGGCCAAGAGGTCGAATTAGCAAAGGGTTGGAGACTTTTTTTCAAAACTGGTGCATATTGTAAAAGGACTGTTTCAGCCAATGCAGAGAGTTTCAACTCCAACTTGAGATTCAGAAGGGGTTTTGAGTGTTTTCCTGTCCTATCAGTGTTTCTTATATATCTTATTTGCAGTGGTGTTCATATATATTACTCAAAACTCATATTTAGATGCTCTGACTTCCTTTATAAATGGATTGACTGTGTTTTTACATGTTTCAAGTGTATGTCTCATGACTAAAAACCCTGATATGCCTCAACTTCCATGTCAATTAGATTCACTAATTTTTTGTGAATGCTTTGACTCCATAAGCCCAATGTATATATGTTGATGTTGGTTTCAACCTACAAGTTGGAAAATGTTATCTAATCAGACCACTTTGTAAATCTTTGGATTGACTGATATATACAGTAACATACAACTTTTCTTCACCTGAGATTCTTAGTGTATTTTCAATGAGTTTTATGTCCTATCTTTGAAATTTTTCTCTTCCATAGCCTTGATGTCTCATTACTCAGAATTCATGTATTACATTCTTTGACTTCTTTTGAACTTCAAGTTATTGGGATTTTCCTTAATGTGTTACCCTTTCATTGAAGTATATACAAGCCTCAGCTTCCACAAGGAAAGCCTTTGTTATTGAGAGCCCTATCACTGACTTCATAGCCCAATGGTAGCAAGCATTCATCTTCTCAACCTGAACCAAAACACAAATAATAGAGTTAGCCATCTATCTATATCCCATATCATTAACCCTTGAGAGAGCCCTCTCAGGCTGAGGAGGCTAAGCCTCAGTCACAATATTGGTTTGAAATAGTTACATTGAAGTTGTCTGATCAGCAACCAATGAAGTACGATTTTGGTGATAACACATACACAAAAATGAGAAATACATGAAAAAATGTGAATGAAATCACGTTTTTCATGTATTTCTCACTTTTCGTGTAGTAGGGTCCATCAAAAGTGTGCAACATGTGTACTCCTTGGATGAGGAGTTAAATTTTGCATCCAACAAGTATTCCTGCTGGAAATTTGAGTAAAAACATAGGGGGATAAGTTGAAAATACAAGTTGAGAAAGTAGTTTTAATATTTTATTATTTGTTATTCCTTGTAATTTTTACTCCAAAAATGGTTAATCATCCTGCATGGTTGAAATCATCATCCTGAATCATATTGGTTCTTATAAATTTTATTTTGGTTGTACATTTTTCTTAGGAGGCCCATTTTAGACCTCAAAAGTTCTCTAATGCTGGGTCGATTGGGCCCCAAAAAAAAAAATACACAAAACCCGAGGGCCACATGGCGCCCTCCCATTGGGCCATGTGGCACCTCCTAATTGGTCCACCAAAAACTCACCAACCAATGAAAAATTTCCAAATCACCCTCTACGGCCTGCTATATGTTAGCATTTGATTGGTTTGTACTAAAAATCATACTTCCCAATCATCCTACTAACGTCAGCATCATGTCATTGTACTACGGCATGCCCAATCAGCAGCCTAGTCAACCCTACAAGTTGATTTTTTAGTTGTTTTCCAAAACCTTCAAAATGTGATAACTTTCACATACGGTGTCATATTGAGGTGATTCAATCATTGTTGGAATCATAATGACGAGATATACAATTTAGCACTAGTTTTGAGCGATTTCAAGAACTTTGATTTTTGAGCATATTTTTAATCCCCTAGATCAAAAACCCTAACATTTTTTCCATCGTTGATCACACAAGAATCAATCCCAAGAATCTTCTTGTTAGGTAAAATGTACTATACATGGATCTGATCACAAGCGCCATGTGTAGATGTGGAACAATGCGAAGACTTCTCAACTTAATATACAAACCTTATGATAAATGATATATGGAATACCCAATATAATACCACATTTAAAATAGTAAGAGTGAGTCCATCCATTTATATGGAAAAGTGTTATTAGCCTGTTACATCGATCCATTCATATGGAAAAGTGTTATTAATTTGATACATCGAACTATTTATATGTGAATTTTTATTAATAAATGACAACTAGTGTCTATGTATAATATGTTATATGGAATTGTAAATCAAATTTGATTATGGCACAACTTTACAACTAAAGTCCCAAAAATTAATAATATATGCAAATAATGATTATGATATGGATTAAGATCAATAATTTAGTTAAAAATGGATATATAATACAAGGTATTATGACATACATATGTAAACTTTGGGTTTTTCATGCTAGTGTAAGGGGTTATAATTTATATAGTGGGGAATTCCAATATCATGTAAATAGTTAGAATTATACATAAGTATTTTTTACAAAGGATGGTAATTAAATGTTCAATTGAAATGAAAATCACTCACATTAAAAATGTATAATAAATAAGAGTACATGTTGTTTATAGTTCAATAGTAGTAGTACAACAATATATGAATACTTGGAATGCTCAGTTTCACCAGTAATAAAAGGAGTTACTAAGATAAACATATAGATATATATATATATATATATATATATATATATATATTAGCAAAAAAAAGTTATTATTCATTATTTTTAGAAAAAAAAAAAACGAGCATGAGTGTGAGGGTCTTTACAAGAGATGTCAGAGCCACAGGTTTCAACTTTGAGCCTCTTATGGGTCCTAAACTGAAAAATAATTTGTGTGTGACTTTGGAGAGTTGGGAATATGGTTGCAGATTTAAATGGGCACACCATTGTAGGATTATCTAGAGAAGGTGAGGAGCACAACATTGAATATGGAATGTTGGGAGGATGAAATAGAAATATAGAAAAATGTGAATATTAAATATTTCAAATTGTTTACAGTTTGAAGGCAGATTTAGAAACCATTAAAGTCAATCATGAAATATTTTCCAAGAAAATGAGTGATAAAATATTAATGCTTATATACTCAGAAAATTAGGAGGAAAAAGGAGTAACAGAATATTTGAAGACACTCATATAAAAATATCTAGAAGTGAATATGCTAGTGGAACCAACACCATAACTTCTATTTAAAGCCAAAAAAAACATTGTAGTGACCAGGGAGAATAGAAACCAGGTATTAGTACCTCTATGGCTAGGAAAAGTAGGTATACCTCTCAGTTGCAGGGAGAGTTTAAAAATGTTAGGCCCCCTAATTTCGACAGTGAATCTGAAGAAGGAGAAGAGTCATCGCTCCTCAATATGTCAAAATATTTTGAAGTATAAAATTACCCAAGTAACTTGAAAGCAAGATTGGAAAATTACCAATTGACTGGTAACACAAATTTATGGTGGGAAGAGAACAAAGTTTTCAATAGAATTAGAAGTAAAAACTTAATATGGAAATTATTCAACAAAGAATTCTATAAGAAGTATTCGACTGAAAGGTTCTTTGATGAAAAGGCTAGAGTTTCATGAACTTAATTTGGGACAGTTTACCATGGATGATTTTGTTAATAAATTTATGAGTTGATTAAGATATGCACATATTGGGAAAAATACTGAGAGGGGGGGGTGAATCAGTATTTACAAGAATCATAATATTTTATTTTGATTTTACTGATTTCTATACGCGACTTTGATTATCCCAACTAGTGTATGTACGCATCTATCCTAAAAGAAACTTATGTATACCCAAATAACTTTATTATTCAGAAAAATATTCAGAGACATTACTTAGTCCAGATCATCAGTTATGCATCAGATAGTTAAGAAGTAAAGATGAGTAGTAATAACAGAATAAATAATCTCACAAGAGCATCAGACATGAACACCAAGATTTAAGGTGGAAACCCAAGTTGGGAGAAAACCACCATTGTTGTCGTCTCTATCTTCAATATTTATTAAATAGAAAAATTCTTACAGTGTCGTACTGAAGCAGAGTCATATCAGTACGTAGGCACCTACTTGTAGAAGGCTGCAACCTTCTCTCATTCTCTAGCTGCTACTGAAAGGGAGCTCCAACCCCCTGAAATTTTTTACCAGCTGCTACTAGAAGGGAGCTACAACCCCCTGAATAGAACACTAGCTTACACTGGAAAGAAGCTTCTACCTCCATACTGAAGGCATCAACCCTCAGACCCACTGCAGACTACGTTTCATAAATTTTCACACTGGATCCAACAGCTTCAACATAACTTAGCTTGTATATCAAAACCATTAGTCATAAACCAAACTTTAAACATAATCGTGAGATCACTATAACCAGACAATAGTAGTAAACCCAAAATTTTGAACTAACATGCATAATCAATTTCACCCTTGATCATTCATCACACTAAATGCATAAGCTACTTCACTTTACCGTAACTTGCATGTATACGTGCTTTCCTACACACCAACCTGTGTATAGATCTATATATACTAAATTTTAAGAATCTGATCAGAATCAAAACATATCTGAGGCATTTAGTCATAATTTTTCAGATTTACAAAACCCTTATTCAGTCAGCATCATCCATCATATTTAATCACTCAATAATTGATCATATTTGTACATAATCAACTAGCATCATATACAGTATTCAAACAACCCAGATCTACATGAAGACTTCATTGAGAGATAGCAAAAATATTGCAGAGATAATCAGATAACCTCTTCATCAAGATTCAGAAAAACCTAACATCGATACGCGCTTTTGTTGAAACAAACCCGCGTGTATACGCACTTTTACAATGACGAACCAGCGTATAGATTTGTAAATATTCAGGAATGCATAAAGTTTCTGATAAATAGACTTAGATTTTACCCTTCACTTCAGTAAACATGCGCCGGGTCACAGATCTAAACATCTCACAAGAAGATCAGGAAAACACATTGTCATTTCAGGTCTAGAGATCCTAATCCATCATTGTATTCATAGGTGCTTCATAATTTCATATCTATCAATAAACTTTAACCCATTCCATGCAGATATACTTCAGAGTGAAGTATTTAATTAAAACCCATTCACTTTCACCCCTTGCACTATGATCTTATTCTTCTTATATAGGTTGAGCCTCTCCCAATACCATGATCCAAAACCACACACGTGCCAATGGTATTCTTGGACGAAATCAAATAGACAACACAAAGCTCAATACTATGGGCTAAAACTATGGTAATGACCCCTGGTGTCATAGTATTAGAGTGCAAAAGGCATACACTACTTTTCTCGATCTTTTCCACGTGTATACGCGACTTTTCCTGCACGAACTCGTGTATAGTGTTAGACTCCTATACCAATAGGTGTCATTTTTCATGATTGTCTTGATTGAACTATGGAATGTGTTCAAACCTTTTTCTTGAGCAAAGGTGTTCCATATTCTTGAAAAAAACAAAAAACAAAAAAAAATTTAAAAAATGTAAAGAGGGTATACCCTAAAAGAAAAATCAAAGGGTAAGAAAAATAAATTGGTCAAGAAAATGAAAGAAATGAACCCCAAGCAAAAAATAGACCAAGGAAAGTGTGCAAATCCAAATGCCACTACTATTTCATTTTTGTAATAAAGCAATTGTGTGCAGCTTGTCAAAATTTTGCCACAATTTATGAAGAGTCAAACTATTTAAACTTGACTCATTCATGTTTCAATTTCATGTTGTAGAATAGAGAATAAATATCTGACCAAACAGTTTAATCTTGGCAGATAAGTAGATAGGTAGAGTTAATAAAAGGTGCTCAACAGTTTAATCTGAGCCCTTGGATGTAATAAGGGTAGAATTAGATAGATTTGCCATGTAAAAAGAAAAAGGTTGATAAGGGTTTGCAAGTCCAAATGCACCCTAATAAAGAAGAGAAAATGGTAGTGTCAAGTAGATAGGGTAGGTAGATGGTGTTGCAAAGTTTTATGTGATGAATGATGGTGTTGAATATGTTTAATCTTTTACCTTCATCACAAGTACTGAAGTAGAAAATGCACTGGAAAATTCACAGAAAGAAAAGTCAAAATCATTAACTTCCCACATCACTTTCTCCCTAAGAGTTTTACTAATTTCCCCAAAGTGCTAAGGTATTTGAAGATTAAAGGGGCTCAAGGCATTTCCTTGACTTTTGGAGGAACCGGACCCTCGGCCTAATGATCAAAAAGACCTAAGTACTTGAAGTTATTTATCATTATAATCATTCACTTTTAATCTTTTCTTAAGTAAAATTCTATTTTACTTAAGAAAATCATGAAAATTTCCATAATAATCCCTCAAAATTACTTGCTATTCTATGTTTAAGTGTTGAAATTGAGATGATGCAATTTACTTTAGAAATCTCCACTTTCCTAGTTGTGTAAAGTATTTTGAGTTTCCCTTGTCCCTTTGTCATATTAACATCTGATTTACCTATTAAATCCCTAGTGAAAATACCTTATCCTATAGTACATAACTCCTTTTTACATAAATATTCCAAAAACCCTTCTTATCATAAGTTTTCGCCAAAGTTATGTAATCCCCTTTGTTAAATAAAAACCCCCAATAAAAACCCTTTGGCTAAAAATACCCATATAAGTTATTTCCCTACCCCTATGGTTGATAAATAATATTTATTTATTACCATATAATAAGAAATATCAGAAAAGGTTTAAACATATAGTTTTATATGTTTGAAAGAAAAAATAAATAAAGCCGAAGTTTTAATTTAAACTAAAACTTCGAAATTCCCCTGAAGCCTTCGTGACCCACCCACGTGGTATTTCATTTCTGCCTGACACCCTAACCATAGTTAAAATTCCTCAACCCCGCCGCAACCCTGATTAAACAATGGGATTAATTAAATCACTAGGATTAATTAATAACCATCTTTTCTGCCTATCAAAAGCCTCCCGGGATGATTAATTAAACGATAATCATTTCAAAGACCCGTCGGGTCCGCACATTAAACCCCCGCCTACTCCATGTCCCCTCCACCGTCAGATCGCCCCCCCGAAGATCAACAGCCTACAATCATTCCGCTGGCCTTCTTGTGTCCGAAATTTAAAGAGCGGGGGCACGGTGGTTTTGGAATAGTCCTCCGACCACGTGTCAGTTGATCAATGGAATCGCTACCCCACGCTGAATACCACCATCTCCCAAAGAGCGGTGCGGAAATTACCACTTACCACCCGGTCCTGGTGACGCGTCTTCCCGTACCGAATGACGTCATCCTCGAAAAAATCAAAATCCCCGTTGACTTGTAAATAAAACAAAAAATCATGTTTTTCTGTCATATTCACTACTGAAAACGACTGCGTCCTCCTCTGAAAATTTTGAAAATTCCGCTGTTTGAGACGCTGCCGACTAAATTGTCGAACGCCATTGCTAAACCAGTGCTCAAACATCCATCCGCCATTGGCCAGTGCCTGTAAAATTAAAATTTCTCCATTAAACAGGTATTTATTCAAATTCCTGCTGAAACTCTTTGAAAAATCCACTTTCCTGTGTTAAAATTCATGCCAGAGTCTGAAAAAGGGTTAATGTCAGTCTATTCGAGTTCCTGCAAGTAAAATCAAAGCTCCTAGAATCAAAATTGCGCCCGGCCTGTGAAGAAAACCCAGAAACTTCCATTTTGAATACACAATAACCAAAATGGAAGCTCCGGCAGCCTTGAATGTAACCCCATTGAATGCCCCTCACAGAGAGTTAGAATACTTACCATTAGTGGATAAATACTTCCAAATTAAAGACTTAGGTTTCGATGAAAGTCCTCTTCGAAGTTATTGTCGCTACAGAGACGATTATTCGAAGGGTCTAGATGTCATTGGATTGTGGGAATCCAATTTCCCGAGATATCTTATCCCCTCAGTCTATGTTTTCCCAGAAATTATCCACTATGTCACTCCAACTATGATTCGACTCAAAGGGCAGTGTTGTCTCCTGATCAGAGTATCATTTTCCCCATCACTCCTCAAGCTATCAATAAAATGCTCCATTTTGAACCTAATCAAGATCTTACTCATTTGTCCATGGAAGAACTACTGGAAAATTCTACCCAACTGTCCCCAGAAAAATTAAAATGCATTTGCCAGACTTTTATGTTGCCTGAACATCAACCTAAGGGGCCTCCTCCCTATGGTTTTTCTTACTTTAATAATTTAGGCAGACTCATCCTGAATATGATATCCTTTGTCATGGGTTTCAATACAAGTGAATATGTTGATGAAATAACCCTGGTGTTGTTGTCTATCTTTACCCCTGGGCAACCTCTTGCAGTAAAATATGACTTTGCATCCTTCATTTCCAATAAAATCCATGACCAATTCATGAGGCTAGATAGTGAGAACGTGTTTAAATATTCCTCAGTCATTTACCATCTCCTCATCTATTATCAATCAGAGAAGTTCCCTTTTCCTGTTAAAAAGCTTGATGCCAAGGGAAACCCTAGATCAGTTATTTTTTGGTCTGCCATAACTCATTCTTCTTATGATTCTCCCTATTCTTATGTTGAGTTCATCGATCTTTTTGTATATCCTGCAACTACCTTGTTGACAGGAATTCCCCCTCCAAGGCTCAGTAATGAGATTAAGAATACTTTGCAGCTTTCAAGGACATATAAAGTTGGGGATTGGTATTTATATCAAAATCATTCAGTCATCAGAATATATGGATGTGAATCATATCCATTCAGGTTGCCAAAATATGTGCCTATGAGGCTTTTTGCCTAAGAATATTTCAGGCAAATGAATAATTCTAATATGATTCATTTTTGTAGTGTAAAAAAGAAATCCCAACTCAAGATTAAAAGTCAATTAGGTCCTTTCATCTGCAACTCTAGGGAGGTCGAGCGAGAAGCAGAAGATATACTTCAAAACCATTGCAAGTTCCAAAGGAGTTTCCGTTGGGTTCCTTATGATCCATTTGGTTTCATCCGTGATAAAAGAATGAAGACCAAATCTTCCCCATATATTCACCACAGGATTCCTGATATAGAACAATATGCTAACCAAGATGAATGGGTGGAAGGAACACTAGTTGAGCAAGATAATGAAGAAGACAATAGAAACAAAATTATGAAAAATCTTGAGAAAGAGTTTGACCTAGAATCTTTTGGTCAAGTGCAGGTACCTCACATTGGCACCTCTTCAGCAGGAAATCTCCAACAGGGGTTACAGGAAGAGAGTCTATCAATTGCAGTAGAGTCTAAAGGTAAAGGAAAAGAACCTGAAATACAGGTCATTGAAACTTTCGTCATGGCAGAGAAACCTCAAACCTCCAGGGCACCAGATCAGACACAGGTTTCTCCTACTCAATTAAATCATCCTGAAGTTTCAGAATTGAAAACTCCATCTAATATGGAAATAGGCAAGAAAAGACAGGCTCCAGATCCTACTCCTCCCAAAGAATCCTCAGAGCTACATCAAGCTAAAAAGCAGAAACCCGATCCACTTCCAGATGTGGAAATCATTGATGAGACGTTTGATGATGAAAGAGAAGATAGTCAACTAACTGGCATAGTTAGTGAAACGCATGCAGGCCACAAAGGAAAAGAATTGTAAAAACAGTTGAGTACTGAAGTATCCTCTTTTAAGCCACCAAAAATAGATGCAGGTGATATCAAGAGAACTTTCATTAATATAAAAGAAAATAATGATCCATTGAGAATGAAGGTATATGATCAGTATCTAAAAATGGCCCCACACAATCAGGAAAGATTGATGTCAGCATTTGACATTCAACAAGGCAAAATGATGATGAGCCATTTCAAATCCAAAGTACCAAAACCCATGACAGCATCTGATTATATTAGGACCAATTTTGAGGTCCTGGCAAAAGACATTCATCCCCTGGACCAGATAGAGTTGCATATACAAACTGGGGAAATGATATACTCCACCCTTACTGATAAGGCCATGGCAGCCCTTAGGCTGTGAGATTCTTTAAATAATACAAACACCCAATTGCAAATTGAGAAGGCTTCTTCTCAGGAAAAAGATAACAGAATAAAGTCTCTGGAAGATATAATCATCAATTTGGGTCACAATCCCAAAGATATCAAAAGCATTGAGGCACTAATTAAAAAGAAAGATGATGATATAGCTGCACTGAGAAAGCAGCTGAAATTGCTAGCCTCAAGGCATCCCCAGACCCAAGAAGTTTTGAAGGAAAATTCACAGGAAGAGATGATGGAGTTGCTCTTAAAAATGACTGAGCAACTGAGTGAAACAGAGAAAGAATTGGAACAGGCATTAAAAGAAAAGCAGGATATCATGCAAACATCTACAACAGGGATCACTATAGGTACCACAACAGCAGATCAACAAACAGAGTCAGCACAGAGAGACACTTCTGGTTTAAGTTCTGATGAATTGGTAAAACAAATGGAAAGTTTAAAACTCAGAGTCACTGAACTTAAAACCACAAAATTGCAGTTAGAAAATTTGGAGCAGAAATATGATATGTCTAAAAGGACTGTTGCAGATAATACCATGGAAATTAAAAGATTGGAAAAATTGGTTAAGGCTTTAGAAAAAGATCTTTCGTTAGAAAAGCCTTTGAGAGAAATAAATGAAATTCTTTGGGATAATATAATTGATTCAATAGAAAGTATTTGGTCCTTTGTTCAAACGATCTTTGAACAAAATGACTTGATCAAAGTAGCTCGGGAAGAAATAGCCAAAACAAGAGATCAATTAAAGGGCAGACCTGAGCAAGCCAATCAACTTATACAGTTTCTGAACACCCGGACTAAGCAACAGCTTTCGGAATTAGGAACTGATGACAGGACAGGCACTATTTTAGAAATAAAAAGAGTTTTTACCAAAATAACTCTTATGCAGAATTTGGAAAGGAAGTGCTCAGATATTCTAGAAGAAATCAATGCTTTTAAAGGGAAATTTCAGGTTTTATTAAACAATGGGTTACCCAGTCCTATGCTCGCAGAGGACAAGATAATGGACCTGGAAACCTATGTTAATAAAATAGATATACATGCTCATAACACAACTGTTCTTTCTATCAGTTCGTCACAAGCAACATTTCCAACAGGGAGGGATCTCTACGACAGGTTAAAAAAATTGTTTCATCTTGAGCAGGAAATAAAGTATTTGTTCCCTAATCAGCCCACTTTTTACAGATACACAGAGGCTGATGAAACATTGAGAAAACTTAAAAGAACCATAATAGCAGAAGATCAATGGTGGGAAGACTTATTGGACATTTTATGAAATTTATCTTCAGGTTGAGAATTTTATCTTTTTACTATCATGTAAAGGATAAATAATGAGCACAGATTAAAGAGTATCAGTTGGGCAGTTGAAAGAGTATCAGTAGAAACAAAGAGTATCAAACAAGCAAAGGAGTTACTCAAAGGGACAGCATCGAGCCCTATTATAGCACCTGCCTCTAGCACGTCCACAAAATAAGGGAACAACACACCAGCAATTACTTTTTGTTCTATCTATGAGACCATTTGTCTCCTTTTTATTGTAACTTATTCATTAGTCACCCTAGATTAGTGGCTAGGTTAGTGTGAGATATTTTCAATCATTTTTTGTATAAATAAACCCTCAAAGAGAGTATTGAGGGTGGATTCTACTACTTCGTTGTGACATTGATGTTTTTGGAATAAAAGCGTTTTGGAGAAATTTATTTGTGGCTTACTGGATGACAATTTGAAGCTCAGGACTTTTTGCAGGATTCATGTGTCTGACTGCAGTTCAATAAGTCTTTCTATCCTATGTCTTAAGTTTTATATTTGTTTATAATATCATTGTGTCCATTTCTGAATAATTGACATAAAAGAATAACCCAGAATTTACTTAATTGTACTCTGAGTTCAGTTGTGATTATTCTAAATGTTTTCCTCTAAATTAGTTATAAGCAATGAATTCTTAATTGCTCTTGATTCGCTAATTTAAACATTTTGGTTACTATAATAAAGAATTCTTCACTTCTCTTTATTTGTAATCATTTCATTTCTTTCTTTTGAACATGGTGAAAGATTCTTTACTGCCTTTCATCCCTTCAAACCCATTCCATCCACTTTAAAATTTTAAGGATTGTTCTTTGTTTGGCTATCTTGCCCTGTAAAGCCATCTTGTGTGTAGAATAGAAATCCAGTAAATCCATCCTTTGACTCCATAGCCCAATGGACTGAAAATTTTCAACCTTGCCCTTAGTTGGCGAATTCCATCATTTTCAAACAAACTCTTGGATTTATAACTAGCCTAAAAATTTCTAAGAACAAAGCTAAATTATAAAGAGAGCCCTCTCTGGATGCAGATTGGCTAGATTCTGCATCTGAAGGTTGGTTTGTGGTTACCTCGGGTATACTTTCCTTTTCTACAACTTCAAGGAAAACCTGAGTGATAACATAGTGGCGACTCCGCTGGGGAACTGAATCATTTTTTGTTAATATTGTTTACTTGTAAGCTATAGACAGACTCTGAAGATCAGCCAGGTAGCCTTTGAAATGCTTTTGCCTTGCAACTGCATAGTAAATAAATGCTTCTTCAGTCTATCTCTGATTTAGCTTATACTTTGAACCTTAGTTTCAAATGTTTAATCAGACTCTCTAGTTCAATAAAATCTTTGAGAAAATTTTAATCATAAATCATTATTTCTTGAAGAATTTGTAGAAGTTGTATTTTCATTTCAATTAAAACTAAAAAATCCAAAAACATATATTATCTAGGAAAACTGGCTTCAGAAAGGATTCGTCATACTAGGTCAAATCCTGACCCCAATCCACCACCGATATTTGAAAATCTGAATCTGATTCCTAGGATTCTTAGAAGACAAGGAAGCCAAGAAAGTTCTGAAAGAGAAATTCAAGAGAGTTATGGAAGTTCTAGACCTCTTTCTAGATCACATTCCTATCCTATGAAGATTATATATTTTGACGAAATTCCTTTTGATGAACGATTTGAAACATCCTTATTTGTAAATTTTTCTGAAACTGAATTATCAAGATTAGTTCCAGATCCATTGTTTTTTGAAGATTTGCAATTCAAATTTGTTTCATATCACCTTGACAGACATTTACAAAACTCCATTTCATCTGAACAGACCTTTGAAGAAAGTTCAAACATTTCTGTGATTACTGAAGCTTCCCCAAGCTCAGTTACTTTCCCTCAAGCTTTTCAAACACCAGTCACCCCTTCTACTCCTCCGCCTAGACCACCCTCACCTATTATTCCATTAAACCTTCCAATGGCCAATAGATATGCTCCGTTACAGTTTCCAGCCAACCCTGCTGCCTTGCCTCAAAATTATCAGAGTAAGATCACACTTTTTGATGGATCAGGTACTTATACATCTCAACAACATACCAAAAGGATGACTGATTACTTTGAATTCTATGAAATTGACACTGAGGATGTCCGAATGAGAATTTTGTTCAGAGTCTTAATGGGGAAGTCAGGACATGGTTTAGGGCCCTTGCTCCAAACAGTATTGCTGATTTAGCAGCTTTGTATAGGGAATTTCTGAATAGATGGGAGAAAAAGAAAGACCCTCTTCAGATCCTATCATAATTTGAAAAAATAAGGAGAAGACCTAATGAAACAGTGCAATATTACATAATAAGATTCAACGAAGCATATAACATTGTTCCCCAGAACCTCAGACCCCCTCCTGACTCTGTATTGGTCAAATTCCCAGATGGTTTTGACTCTGACATAGCCTATTCACTCAGGGAAAGAGCTCCTCAAACCCTAGAGGAAATGCAGAGCATAGTGGTTAGTGTAGAAGTAAATCTTATAGAAAAACGAGCTAGAGCTAGGGCCGAAAGAAGAATGCCTATGAATGAAGAACCTTCAGCTTTTGAAAGAAAGCTGGATGCAATCATTAAAGGTATGGAAACGTTAGGAGACAGAGTGGAGACAATCGAAAGAAATTCTACTGGTGATAATCAAAATGTTGTGAGAAACCCAAACTTTAGAAGAAATCAGAACCAAAATATTGGGAAGAATGTCCCTGAGCAAAATATCAGGCCACCTTTCCAAGAAAAATTTGTTGAAGGTTCAACTTCTGAAGAACCTACCGAGGATGTCGAAATAAATAATGTGACTGAAAAAAAAATGAACTAGAATTTTTCCTATCTCAGGATGATCAGGAGAATCACATCCTTGAAACATTCCAAACTCATTCAGGAGAAACTTTTGATTTTAAGGAAGGCTATGACACAGCAATTTATGAGGTTCATAAACAGTACAATTTGAGAAGCAGATGGATTGATGTGCCAGAAAATAGCAAGCAGAAAATTGCAAAACAAAATGTCAAAGGTAAATTTAACATCCCTCCTGTACAAAACATTCCCCCTGTACAAATTCTGTCTAGGACAACTCCTAACCCTTCAGATCCAATAATTGAAGATGTGTCTGACAACCAACCAAATAATAAACAACAATCTAACACTTTTCCTCCGGTAGGAAACGTTGAAGAAACAGTAGAAGTTAGTTTAGAAACACCTTCAAATCAAAATTTCACTCATGAAAAAGAGAAAAATGTTGAAGACCCAAAAAATAGAGAAAACCCAACTGTGCAAAACACTAAAGCTCAAACAGAAAAACCTTTCAATTTAGAGGCTGAAATAGGCAAACTAAAGATAGTTGTTCCTTTATCAGAATTGGCTAAACATGATGTCTATAGAAGTCAAATCAGCAAATCCCTAAACATTAACATTATTGGAATGGATGATTCAGTAAATATTCTTGATGATCAACCCAAACTCCTTTTTGGCCCCGAGGTAAATGGCAAACCAGAAAGTGGAGGGACTCCTCCATTTTATGTGAGCTTGAACATTCATGACAAAATACTCCACAATGCTATGCTTGATTCTGGAGCATCCCACAATTTGATGACAAAAGCTGTGATGGAAAGATTAAATTTAGACATTACCAGACCGTATAAAGATTTGTTTTCTTTTTATTCTAGTCAGGTAAGATGTTTAGGTTTGATTAAAGATTTGTGTGTTACTTTGGTACAATACCCTGCGAAGTCTGTTTTGATGGATATAGTAGTGGCTGATATCCCTCCTAAATATGGTATGTTGTTGTCCAGATCCTGGGGTGCTAAACTTGGAGGATCTATTCAACTAGACATGTCATATGCCACTATTTCAGTATTTGGTCAACCTAAAAGATTATATAGAGAAACCTTGATGAAGTACTTGGTTAGTAGTCATGAGAAGCCTGAAAACTTCCCTGTCTATTCAATACATTCTGATATGGATTCCTTCATCCTTTATAATGCTGAAAAGGACCTTCCAACTGAACTAGAAGCACCTGAAAAGGAAGCTACAAACAAAACTACTGTTAAGATTGAAGAGATTTCTGAAAACCAAGAAACACCAGACAACCAAGAAATACCAGAAAAAGCTAAACAACTAGCTCCTGTTAAGAAGCATGTTAAAACAGTTTATGAAGATTATGAACATGGAATTCTGTGGCATTTATAATTTGATGGCTCAGTAAACAAGTTAGGAGCAGGAGCTGGAATTTGGTTACATAATGTTGAAAACGATCATGCTGAAGGTCATTCTTATAGATTGAATTTTAAATGCACTAACAACATGGCTGAGTACGAAGCCCTTTTGCTAGGGCTTAAACATGTCAAAAAGTTAGGAGCAATTAGGGTATCAATCATAGGAGACTCTGAATTAATCATCCAACAGATTAATGGTGAATGTTCAACCAAAGATCCCAGATTGAAACAATACAGAGAAACAGTTGTGGAAATTCTCAACACCTTTCTACAAGCTCAACTTGCCAAGATTCGCAGGAAACAAAATTTGCATGCTCACAGTCTTGCAATGTTCGCTAGCACATGTAAATTTCCTTTTGGACCTAATCATCAGTTCACAGCTGAGATTAGACATAGACCTGCTATACCAGACAATCTAATGAATTGGCAAGTATTTGTAAATAGCAATCAAATCAATAGTTTTTTGACACTAGAAAATGAGTTTTCTAATAGTAATATAGATGAGGACATAACAATTAGTGAATCTGATCAAGAAAAATAACAAAAAATAGATATTTCGAGAGAGACTACAATTCATATGCTTCACCCAACCACATTCACAGAAAAAGATATGCAGGATGTGATACAAATGGAATTCGATGAGATCATAGAAGATGAAACTGAAATCATTAATCTGAAAGACAATCATTTGCCCAAAGGATTAACTCCTTTGGAAGATCTTTTTGATTCAAATGACATTCCATTTAGACCTAAATTGGAACCTGTTAAGGCTGATATTGAAGAGTGCAACTTAGGAACCCCAGAAAATCCCAAAATGGTTAAACTGTCTAAATCTCTGCCAGAAGATCAAAAGGTTAAATATGTTGAACTTTTTAAAGAATTCCAGGATGTTTTTGCCTGGAGTTATGAAGATCTTAAATCATATGATACATCTATAATTCAACACACTATACCTTTGAAACCAAATCAAAAACCTTTCAAACATAAACTTAGAAGAATCAATCCTGTTTTATTACCTTCAATCGAAAAGGAAATTAAAAGGATGTTTGAATCAGGGATTATAGCTCCTATTAGGTTCTCTGAATGGGTTTCTAATCTAGTACCAACGCGGAAAAAGACTGGAGAAATTAGGTTGTGTGTTGATTTAAGAAATTTGAATAAAGTTTCTTTAAAAGATAATTATCCCTTACCTAAAATGGGCCATATCTTACAAAGGGTAGTAGGATCTTCAAGAATATCTCTTCTGGATGGATTTTCAGGGTATAACCAGATTCTGGTTCATCCTGATGATCAAGATAAAACAGAATTTACAACACCATGGGGTACTTTTAAATATGTCAAGATGCCATTTGGACTCAAGAATGCAGGAGCTACATTTCAAAGAGCAATGGACATTTCTTTTGCTAAAGAAATACATGATTTTCTGGTAATTTATCTAGATGATTTAACAGTTTTTTCCAAAATAGATCAGCAACATTTAGATCATCTAAGGCAAGTGTTTATAAAGTGCAGAAAATATGGTATTTCTTTAAATCCTAAAAGGTCATTGTTTGGTTTGGAAGAAGGAAAGCTCTTAGGTCACATTATTTCTAAAGATGGCATACGAATTGACCCTGAAAGAATACAAGCAATTTTGCAGATACCTCATCCTAGAAACATAAAAGAACTTCAAGCTTTCATAGGAAAGATTAATTTCTTGACAAGATTTATTTCCAGCTTAGCTGAATTACTTAGATTGCTTACTAACATGCTTAAAAAAGATTCAAGCATTGACTGGACTGTAGAAGCCAAGCAATCATTTGAGGAAATTAAAATGGCTTTAACAAGAACACCAGTTCTTACCAGTCCAAAGTTTGACATAGATTTCATTATTTTTTCATTTGCTTCTGAACATACAATTGCAGCTGTTTTACTACAAAAAGATGATCAGGGATGTGAAAAACCAATTTCCTTTTTTAGTAAAGCACTTAGGGATGCATCTTTGAAATACAATATCATGGAGAAACAGGCTTTTGCACTTGTGAAAGCAATTAAAGATTTCAGAGTTTATATATTATATTCTCATGTGATAGCCTATGTGCCTAATGCTATAATTAAAGACATCTTGACTCAAGATGGTATTGAAGGCAAAATAGGTAAGTGGATAGCTACCATTTTAGAATATGATATCGAAATTAAACCAACTAAACTCATCAAAGGTCAAGGTTTGGCTCAACTCATGACTGAAACTAATTGCCAAGCCTTAGACATTAACGAACTGGATGACGAATAGGAGATGGTGACTCCACAGATCAGTCAAGCTTTCTTAGATTCACCCTGGTACACTGATATCATTCATGTTTTATTAAACTTGCAAGCTCCTCTAGGGTTGTCCAGAATGAAAAGAAGATTTTTGAAAATGACATCTTTAAAATATTATATTTTAGATGGCACTCTATTTTGGAAAAATCATGAAGGAATCTTATTAAATTGTCTATTGAAAGATGAAGCTGACAAAGTTCTTAATGAATTTCATGCAGGGGATTGTGGTGGACACCTCTACTGGAAGTCAACTACAGATAAAATCTTAAGGGCTGGTTTTTATTGGCCAACCTTGTTTTCAGATGTTAAGAAATTTGTAACAACTTGTCATAAGTGTCAGATCTTTGAGGGTAAAGAAAGTTGTTACCTTTACCATTAATACCAATTTCCACAGAAAGACCCTTTCAACAATGGGGATTAGATTTTATTGGAGAAATTCATCCTTCTTCTTCTAGACAACACAGATGGATTCTTACTGCCACAGATTAATTTACCAAATGGATTGAAGCTATCCCATGTAGACAGGCCAATTATTATGTAATTATAGGGTTTTTAGAAACCAATATACTTTCAAGATTTGGCTGTCCAGAAAAAATTATCACAGATAATGCTGTTGCATTTAAGTCAAAGAAAATGATTAGTTTCTGCAATAAATATCATATTACTTTAGGCCATTCAACAGCCTATTACCCTCAAGGTAATGGACTGGCAGAATCCTCCAATAAAAGCCTTATTAATATCATCAAAAATTTATTGGAAGAAAATAAAAAGAATTGGCATAAGAAACTTACCAATGCATTGTGGGCAGACAGACTTACAACTAAGAAATCAATTGGGACTAGTCCATATGAATTAGTTTATGGCATTGAAGCAAGATTCCCATCATCTTTAGGAATTCTTGTTATGAAGTTACTTCAGGAGGCTCAAGTGGAATCAAATGACATTCAGATAAGAATTAACCAAACAATTCACTTGCAGAAAACCAGAGAAGAAGTGTATCAACGATCCCAAGTTTTGCAGGAAAAGTTAAAGAAAATATTTAACAAAAGAACTAAAGCAGAAGATTTTCAACTAGGAGATAAAGTCCTAAGATGGGATTCCAGAAGAGAATAAAAAGGGAAACATGGGAAATTTGATTTCTTATGGAAAGGGCCTTACATCATTCATGCCTTACAGGGGAACAACACATACTTTTTGAAGGATTTGGACAATTCAGAAGTTGAGGAAGGACTAGTCAATGGTCGAATGCTAAAACACTATTTTGATCCTATTTACTAGGATGTTCTGATTCTTTCTAATTTGTACATAATATATCCTTTTCTAATGCATCAGTTTTGATTGGATGGTGACTTCTTGGAGTTGAAGCCCGAAGTGAAGGCCCTAAGCTTCAAAAGTTTCACTATCATATATACAATAAAGCTACCAGAAAAAGGAGATTACATGTCCAGACTAAAGACATTTTTAAGGCATCTGACCTGTTGTTCTTGACTTTCCACAAGGAAAAGCCATCCCCAAGTGGAGCCAGTGTTAGACTCCTATACCAATAGGTGTCATTTTTCATGATTGTCTTGATTGAACTATGGAATATGTTCAAACCTTTTTCTTGAGCAAAGGTGTTCCATATTCTTGAAAAAAACAAAAAAAACAAAAAAAATTTAAAAAATGTAAAGAGGGTATACCCTAAAAGAAAAATCAAAGGGTAAGAAAAATAAATTGGTCAAGAAAATGAAAGAAATGAACCCCAAGCAAAAAATAGACCAAGGAAAGTGTGCAAATCCAAATGCCACTACTATTTCATTTTTTGTAATAAAGCAATTGTGTGCAGCTTGTCAAACTTTTGCCACAGTTTATGAAGAGTCAAACTGTTTAAACTTGACTCATTCATGTTTCAATTTCAAGTAGTAGAATAGAGAATAAACATCTGACCAAACAGTTTAATATTGGCAGATAAGTAGATAGGTAGAGTTAATAAAAGGTGCTCAATAGTTTAATCTGAGCCCTTGGATGCAATAAGTGTAGAATTAGATAGATTTTCCATGTAAAAGAAAAAGATTGATAAGGGTTTGCAAGTCCAAATGCACCCTAATAAAGAAGAGAAAATGGTAGGGTCAAGTAGATAGGGTAGGTATATGGTGTTGCAAAGTCTTATGTGATGAATGATGGTGCTGAATATGTTTAATCTTTTACCTTCATCACAAGTACTGGAGCAGAAAATGCACTGGAAAATTCACAGAAAGAAAAGTCAAAATCATTAACTTCCCACATCACTTTCTCCCTAATAGTTTTACTAATTTCCCCAAAGTGCTAAGGTATTTGAAGATTAAAGGGGCTCAAGGCATTTCCTTGACTTTTGGAGGGACCGGACCCTCGGCCTAATGATCAAAAAGACCTAAGTACTTGAATTTATTTATCATTATAATCATTCACTTTTAATATTTTCTCAAGTAAAATTCTATTTTACTTAGGAAAATCATGCAAATTTCCATAATAATCCCTCAAAATTACTTGCTATTCTATGTTTAAGTGTTGAAATTGAGATGATGCAATTTACTTTAGAAATCTCCACTTTCCTAGTTGTGTAAAGTATTTTGAGTTTCCCTTGTCCCTTTGTCATATTAACATCTTATTTACCTATTAAATCCCTAGTGAAAAGACCTTATCCTATAGTACATAACCCCTTTTTACATAAATATTCCAAAAACCCTTCTTATCATAAGTTTTGGCCAAAGTTATGTAATCCCCTTTGTTAAATAAAAACCCCCAATAAAAACCCTTTGGCTAAAAATACCCATATAAGTTATTTCCCTACCCCTATGGTTGATAAATAATATTTATTTATTACCATATAATAAGAAATATCAGAAAAGGTTTAAACATATAGTTTTATATGTTTGAAAGAAAAAATAAATAAAGCCGAAGTTTTAATTTAAACTAAAACTTCGAAAGTCCCCCGAAGCCTTCGTGACCCACCCACATGGTATTTCATTTCTTCCTGACACCCAAACCTTAGTTAAAATTCCTCAACCCCGCCGCAACTCCAATTAAACAATGGGATTAATTAAATCACTAGGATTAATTAATAACCATCTTTTCCGCCTATCAAAAGCCTCCCGGGATGATTAATTAAACGATAATCATTTCAAAGACCTGTCGGGCCCGCACATTAAACCCCCGCCTACTCCATGTCCCCTCCACCGTCAGATCGCCCCCCCCAAAGATCAACGGCCTACGATCATTCTGTTGGCCTTCTTGTGTCCGAAAGTTAACGAGCGGGGGCACGGTGGTTTTGGAATAGACCTCCGACCACATGTCAGTTGATCAATGGAATCGCTGCCCCGCGCTGAATACCACCATCTCCCAAAGAGCGGTGCGGAAATTACCACTTACCGCCCGGTCCCGGTGACGTCATCCTTGAAAAAATCAAAATCCCCGTTGACTTGTAAATAAAAAAAAAAATCGTGTTTTTCTGTCATTTTCACTGCTGAAAACGACTGCGTCCTCCTCTGAAAAATTTAAAAATTCCTCTGTTTGAGACGCCGCTGACTAAATTGTCGAACGCCATTGCTAAACCAGTGCTCAAGCATCCATCCGCCATTGGCCAGTGCCTGTAAAATTCAAATTTCTCCATTAAATAGGTATTTATTCAAATTCCTGCTAAAACTCTTTGAGAAATCCACTTTCCTGTGTTAAAATTCATGCCAGAGTCTGAAAAAGGGTTAATGTCAGTCTATTCGAGTTCCTGCAAGTAAAATCAAAGCTCCTAGAATCAAAATTTCGCCCGGTCTGTGAAGAAAACCCAGAAACTTCCATTTTGAATACACAATAACCAAAATGGAAGCTCCGGCAGCCCTGAATGTAACCCCATTGAATGCCCCTCACAGAGAGTTAGAATACTTACCATTAGTGGATAAAGACTTCCAAATTAAAGACTTAGGTTTCGATGAAAGTCCTCTTCGAAGTTATTTTCAGTGCAGAGACGATTATTCGAAGGGTCTAGATGTCATTAGATTGTGGGAATCCAATTTCCCGAGATATATTATCCCCTCAGTCTATGTTTTCCCAGAAATTATCCACTACTGTCACTCCAACTATGATTCGACTCAAAGGGCAGTGTTGTCTCCTGATCAGAGTATCCTTTTCCCCATCACTCCTCAAGTTATCAATAAAATGCTCCATTTTGAACCTGATCAAGATCTTACTCCTTTTTCCATGGAAGAACTACTGGAAAAGTCTACCCAACTGTCCCCAGAAAAATTAAAATGCATTTGCCAGACTTTTATGTTGCCTGAACATCAACCTAAGGGGCCTCCTCCCTATGGTTTTGCTTACTTTAATCATTTAGGTAGACTCATCCTGAATATGATATCCTTTGTCATGGCTTTCAATACAAGTGAATATGTTGATGGAATAACCCTGGTGTTGTTGTCTATCTTTACCCCTGGGCAACCTCCTGCAGTAAAATATGACTTTGCATCCTTCATTTCCAATAAAATCCATGACCAGTTCATGAGGCTAGATAATGAGAAAGTGTTTAAATATTCCTCAGTCATTTACCATCTCCTCATCTATTATCAATCAGAGAAGTTCCCTTTTCCTGTTAAAAAGTTTGATGCCAAGGGAAACCCTAGATCAGTTATTTTTTGGTCTTCCATAACTCATTCTTCCTATGATTCTCCCTATTCTTATGCTGAGTTCATCGATCTTTTTGTATATCCTGCAACTACCTTGTTGACAGGAATTCCCCCTCCAAGGCTCAGTAATGAGATTAAGAAGACTTTGCAGCTTTCAAGGACATATAAATTTGGGGACTGGCATTTATATCAAAATCATTCAGTCATCAGAATATATGGATGTGAATTGCATCCATTCAAATTGCCAAATATGTACCTATGAGACTTTTTGCCTTGGAATATTTCAGGCAAATGAATAATTCTGATATGATTCATTTTTGTAGTGTAAAAAAGAAAGCCCAACTCAGGATCAAAAGTCAATTAGGTCCCTTCATATGCAACTCTAGGGATGTTGAGCGAGAAGCAGAAGATATACTACAAAACCGTTGCAAGTTCCAAAGGAGTTTCCGTTGGGTTCCTTATGATCCATTTGGTTTTATCTGTGATAAAAGAATGAAGAAAAAATCATCCCCATATATTCACCATAGCATTCCTGAAATAGAACAATATGTTAACCAAGATGAATGGGTGGAAGGAACACTAGTTGAGCAAGATAATGAAGAAGACAATAGAAACAAAATTATGAAAGATCTTGAGAAAGATTTTGACCTAGAATCTTTTGGTCAAGTGCAGGTACCTCACATTGGCACCTCTTCAGTAGGAAATCTCCAACAGGGGTTACAGGAAGAGAGTCTATCAATTGCAGTAGAGTCTAAAGGTAAAGGGAAAGAACCTGAAATACAGGTCATTGAAACTTTCATCATGGCAGAGAAACCTCAAACCTCCAGGGCACCATATCAGACACAGGTTTCTCCTACTCAAGTAAATCATCCTGAAGTTTCAGAATTGAAAACTCCATCTAATATGGAAATAGGCAAGAAAAGACAGGCTCCGGATCCTACTCCTCCCAAAGAATCCTCAAAGCTACATCAAGCTAAAAAGCAGAAACCCGATCCACTTCCAGATGTGGAAATCATTGATGAGATGTTTGATGATGAAAGAGAAGATAGTCAACTAACTGGCACAGTTAGTGAAATGCATACAGGCCACAAAGGAAAAGAATTGCAAAAACAGTTGAGTACTGAAGTATCTTCTTTTAAGCCACCAAAAACAGATGCAGGTGATATCAAGATAACTTTCATTAATATAAAAGAAAAGAATGATCCATTGAGAATGAAGGTATATGATCAGTATCTAAAAATGGCCCCACACAATCAGGAAAGATTGATGTCAGCATTTGACATTCAACAAGGCAAAATGATGATGAGCCATTTCAAATCTAAAGTACCAAAGCCCATGACAGCATTTGATTATATTAGGACCAATTTTGAGGTCCTGGCAAAAGACATTCATCCCCTGGACCAGATAGAGTTGCATAGACAAACTGGGGAAATGATATAATCCACCCTTACTGATAAGGCCATGGCAGCCCTTAGGCTGCGAGATTCTTTAAATAATACAAACACCCAATTGCAAATTGAGAAGGCTTCTTCTCAGGAAAAAGATAATAGAATAAATTCTCTAGAAGATATAATCATTAGTTTGGGTCACAATCCCAAAGATATCAAAATCATTGAGGCACTAATTAAAAAGAAAGATGATGATATAGCTGCACTGAGAAAGCAGCTGAAATTTCCAGCCTCAAGGCATCCCCAGACCCAAGAAGTTTGAAGGAAAATTCACAGAAAGAGATGATGGAGTTGCTCTTAATAATGACTAAGCAACTGAGTGAAACAGAGAAAGAATTGGAACAGACATTAAAAGAAAAGCAGGATATCATGCAAACATCTACAACAGGGATCACTACAGGGACCACAACAGCAGATCAACAAACAGAGTCAGCACAGGGAGACACTTCTAGTTTAAGTTCTGATGAATTGGTAAAACAAATGGAAAGTTTAAAACTCAGAGTCACATAACTTAAAACCACAAAATTGCAGTTAGAAAATTTGGGGCAGAAATATGATATGTCTAAAAGGACTGTTGCAGATAATACCAGGGAAATTAAAAGATTGGAAAAATTGGTTAAGGCTTTAGAAAAAGATCTTTCGTTAGAAAAGCCTTTGAGAGAAATAAATGAAATTCTTTGCGATAATATAATTGAGTCAATAAAAAGTATTTGGTCCTTTGTTCAAATGATCTTTGAATAAAATAACTTGATCAAAGTAGCTCAGGAAGAAATAGCCAAAACAAGAGATGAATTAAAGGGCAGACCTGAGCAATCCAATCAACTTATACAGTTTCTGAACACCCGGACTAAGCAACAGCTTTTGGAATTAGGAATTGATGACAGGACAGGCACTATTTTAGAAATAAAAAGAGTTTTTACCAAAGGAACTCTTATGCAGAATTTTGAAAGGAAGTGCTCAAATATTCTGGAAGAAATCAATGCTTTTAAAGAGAAATTTCAGGTTTTATTAGACAATGGGTTACCCATTCCTATGCTCGCAGAGGACAAGATAATGGACCTGGGAACCTATGTTAATAAAATAGATATACATGCTCATATCACAACTTTTCTTTCTATCAGTTCGTCACAAGCAACATTACCAACAGGGAGGAATCTCTACGACAGGTTAAAAAAAATGTTTCATCTTGAGCAGGAAATAAAGTATTTGTTCCCTAATCAGCCCACTTTTTACAGATAAACAGAGGCTGATGAAACATTGAGAAAAATTAAAAGAACCATAATAGCAGAAGATCAATGGTGGGAAGACTTATTGGACATTTTATGAAATTTATCTTCAGGTTGAGAATTTTATCTTTTTACTATCATGTAAAGGATAAATAATGAGCACAGATTAAAGAGTATCAGTTGGGCAGTTGAAAGAGTATCATTAGAAACAAAGAGTATCAAACAAGCAAAGGAGTTACTCAAAGGGAAAGCATCGAGCCCTATTATAGCACCTGCCTCCAGCACGTCCACAAAATAAGGGAACAGCACACCAGCAATTACTTTTTGTTCTATCTATGAGACCATTTGTCTCCTTTTTATTGTAACTTATTCATTAGTCACCCTAGATTAGTGGCTAGGTTAGTGTGAGATATTTTCAATCATTTTTTGTATAAATAAACCCTCAAAGAGAGTATTGAGGGTGGATTCTACTACTTCGTTGTGACATTGATGTTTTTGGAATAAAAAGCATTTTGGAGAAATTTATTTGTGGCTTGCTGGATGACAATTTGAAGCTCATGACTTTTTGCAGGATTCATGTGTCTGACTGCAGTTCAATAAGTCTTTCTATCCTATGTATTAAGTTTTATATCTGTTTATAATATCATTGCGTCCATTTCTGAATAATTGACATAAAAGAATAACCCAGAATTTACTTAATTGTACTCTTAGTTCAGTTGTGATTATTCTAAATGTTTTCCTCTAAATTAGTTATAAGCAATGAATTCTTAATTGCTCTTGCTTCGATAATTTAAACATTTTGGTTACTATAATAAAGAATTCTTCACTACTCTTTATTTGTAATCATTTCATTTCTTTCTTTTGAACATGGTGAAAGATTCTTTACTGCCTTTCATCCCTTCAAACCCATTCCACGCACTTTAAAATTTTAAGGATTGTTCTCTGTTTGGCTATCTTGCCCTGTAAAGCCATCTTGTGTGTAGAATAGAAATCCAGTAAAGCCATCCTTTGACTCCATAGCCCAATGGACTGAAAATTTTCAACCTTGCCCTTAGTTGGCGAATTCCACCATTTTCAAACAAACTCTTGGATTTATAATTAGCCTAAAAATTTCTAAGAACAAAGCTAAATTATAAAGAGAGAGCCCTCTCTGGATGCAGATTGGCTAGATTCTGCATCTGAAGGTTGGTTTGTGATTACCTCAGGTATACTTTCCTTTTCTACAACTTCAAGGAAAACCTGAGTGATAACATATAGATCCTTAAATATGAACATTGACCATATTTTGTTGGACCTTCTGCTAAACCATAACCATCTTCTGCTAGACCTTCTGCTAAACCACAATGATTGTTCAAAATCCATATACCTCAACTTTTGCAAGTGAGTTTCCATCAAGGACAACATATGAAATCATAAGAATCATAATGCCAACAATCTCCCCCTTTGGACTTGATGGAAAACATGTTGGAGTTTGATAACCACAACCTGTAGATATAACATATACACATTATTAAAACACCAAATTCTCTCCCCCTTTGACATCAAGGGAAAAGGGTGGACTAAAGCTCCCCCTGAGCACATGTTGAGGTTTCAATATGACTCTATAACTCAACTGAGTATGACCTTTCCTATCACCAAGGACCCATACTTACATCAATGATCTAACTGATTGAATTACATATTGAATCAACTACCCAACCAAGTGGATTTACATATTTGAACAAGTCCATAAATGACTGAATATGACAATTTATATATCATAGGAATCAACATGACCCTTACATAAAATTTAGAAATTACTTTTTATAACCAAGACCAAAGAATCTCAAAAGAGAGATCATAATATAGCAACCAACATAATGCCAACAATGCAATTTTCTCAGTAAGGCTAATGCTCCCCCTAAACTTGTGCATCCTAAACACCTTCAACAACCAATTCATTAAAGCATCTTCATCAAGTAGATAAAACTCAAGGAAAGGAACTGTAAGATGAATACCATAATAGCAAAATTTACCCATCAACACCTGAGAACCAAAAATATGACATGGACTATTCTAAAAGTTGGCCCATAGATTTTATGTCAGCAAAAATTATATGCGACTATATAGAGAGAAACTTGTGTATATACGTGACTTGTCTTCATGAAACCTGTGTACCAAATTTAATCTTCTTAAATCAAACAGATTTATAAGTGAGGCAGAGACAACTCCCAGCTTCTTTCTAAGATATTAAAATGCTTCCCTGGGAAGAGGTTTAGTAAATATATCAACAACTTGTTCTTTGGAGGGAACATACTCCAATTTAACCATTTTCTCAACCACTTATTCTCGTAAGAAGTGATACTTGATAGGAATGTGCTTGGTTTTGGAATGCATGACATGATTTTTTGAGATACTTATGGCACTTGTATTATCACAAAATATAGATATGGTAGGAGAACATTTGATTTTAATATATTGTTATGTTTGCATCATCCAAAGAAATTGTGTGCAACATGATGCGGCAGCTACATATTCTGCTCCCGTTGTAGATAAGCCAATGGAACTTTGTTTCTTTTTGAACCAAGATATTAATCGGGGCCCATATAAAATGCACCAACACTAGTGATTTTCCAATCATTAATATTTCCATCCTAGTCTGCATTTGTGTAAGCATGAAGAGTAATATCAACATTCTATGGATACCATAGACCAGAATCTTGAGTTCCTTGCAGATATTTGAATATTCTTTTTATAGCTTGAAGATGTGACTCCTTTGGATTGGCTTGGAATCATCCTACAATCGCAACTACATGCATAATGTATGGTCTAGCCCCAGTTAGATAAAGCAGACTTCCAATCATAGATATATATTCTGGTTGGTTTACCATGGGAGAATCATCATGAGAACTGAGGTTACATCCGGTCCCCATTGGAGTGCTCACCGGTTTGCAATCTTCCATCCCATTCTTCTTCGGGATCTACTTGAGATATTTTGCTTGTGAGAGAAATATGCCTTCTTTTTCTTATTTCACTTGTAAGCCAAGAAAATATGTTCGTTCCCCAAGTAATGAAATTTCAAATTCTTGTTGCATAACATAAGCAAATTTCTAACTCATGGATTCTTCATTACTGTCAAAATTGATGTCATCAACATAAACAACAATAATTAACAGTTTATTATGCTCAATTTTTGTGTATAAGTTACTGTCAGCAGATCCTTTTGTGAAACCTTGTTGTTGAAGATATTTGTCAAGATGATAGCACCATGTCCAAGGAGCCTGTTTTACACCATATAGAGCCTTTTTGACTTTGCAAACAAGTTTTTCATGATTTCCCAGAATGAATCCTTTTGGTTGTTCTATATAAACTTCTTCTAGATCACCATTGCGGAAAGCTAATTTTACATCCATTTGATAAAATTTGAACTGTTGAAAGCTTGAAAAAGTAAGAAACATTCTTATGGCTTCAAGTCTGGCTATAGGTGCAATTTTTTCTTCAAATTCTATACCTTCTTGTTAAGCTTACCCTTTGCAAACAAGTCTAGATTTGTTTCTAATAACATCTCCATTTTCATTTAACTTATTTTTAAATATCCATTTTGTTCCAATAACATTTTTATTATGAGGTCTTGGAACCAATTCCCAAGTATTCTTCTTTTCAATTTGATAAAGTTCTTCATTCATGGTTTGAATCCAACAATGATCTTTACTAGCTTGATTTACATTATATGGTTCAATGTTGGATAAAAATTCCAGATAACTGGGAGATCCTACAAGAGTTCTTCTTGGTTGGACACCCGATCCCTTTTCTCCCAATATTTGAGATTCTGGATGAATCTTTTGAACAAACCTGGATGGAGCCTTTTCTGATATATATTCTTCTAGTGCTTCATTGGGTTCTCCTTCTATATTGTTATTATTTGATGAGGGAAAATATGCATCATCATCATCATCATCATTTGTTGTTATTTCCATTTTGGGATCTGTGAGAGACTCATTAATCACAACATCAATACATTCAACAAAATTTCGAAGTCTTTTATTGTAGCATTTGTATGCTTTAATTATAGAAGAGTAACCAATAAATATTCCTTCATCTGCTCTAGGCTCAAACTTACCAAGTTTATCATCATTATTCTTGATAAAAAAAATTCTTCCAAAAACTCTAAAATGCTTCACAGTGGGAAGATTACCATGCAAGAGTTCATAAAGAGTTTTATCATTGTTTACACGAACATGAGCCTTGTTGAGAATATTTACAGAGTATGCATTGCTTCTCCCAAAAAGGTGTCAGGAGTCCTAGATTCATCAAGCATAGCACGAGCCATTTGTTGAACTGTTCTATTCATTATTTCTACCACACCATTTTTTTCAGAGATCCAGCTACATAAAACTGTCTTTTTATGCCATATTGTTCACAAAAATCAAATATATTAATCTAATATGTATTCTCCTCCTCGGTCAGATCTAATACATTTGATTATTAGATCTAATTCATTTTCAACCAAATCTTTGAAGATCTTATATTTTTCAAATGCTTCATCATTATGTTTTAATAAACTAATCCAACACATTCTAGAAAAGTCATTAATGAATAGAATATATTATTGTTATCCACGAGGTGATTTTTTCCTTACAGGACCACATAAATCAGTATGTATAAGTTCAAGAGGCTTACTTGTTGATCCTTATTTGGCATTAAATTGCACCCTTACTGAATTGGCCTGATTTGCATATGGCACTTTAAGGTAGAGTGATGTTGGGTAGATCACGAACAGCTTTGAGTCTGCTTGATTTGCTTATTTGAGAAAAGCACAAATGACCCAATCTTTTGTGACATAACCAGTTTTCTATAGATTTTCCTAGATAGCATTTCTCTTGGCCACCTTTCAATATATACAAATTTCTTGGTGTTCTTTTTCCTTTTATTACAGTCTTTCCTGTGTCAAGTTCACGAACTACGCACTTTGTTGAACTAAAGACAACTTCATTTCCTTGATCACACATTTGACTTGCACTCAACAAGTTATGCTTTAATCCATCAACACACATAACATTGTAATCTTTAACCTTTTATTTTAGAAAAACATATCCTTTACCCTTAATGATAGCAGGAGAGTCATTTCCAAAAGTAATATTATTTTCCTTCTTTAATGCATTGTATGAAATAATTTTATCTCTATCACCTGTCATGTGTTTTGAACATCCAATGTCAATGTACCATTGATTTTCTTCTCCTTTTGAAAATAAAGCTATGCCACAACTTTCAAACTGTAAGTTCTTCTTTCTCCATACCTTGGAACTTGTGGGTATCTATTCATTTGGCTGAATTTTTCTCCTGCATTCAGATTTTTTATGTCCAAATTTATTGCAAAATGAACTTTCAATTTCGTCTTGAAGAGGAGAAAATTTTTTATAATTATTCTTCTCTACTCATGCCTCTTTTCTTTTCTCTGGTCATGATGGTTTTGTATGCAACACATTGAGAAGCTTTATGACCAAAATTATGACATGAGAAACATTGTCCATTAAAGAAGAAATTTATGCGATCATGGAACCTTCAATTGATGTCTACCTTTTGATTGATATTTATATTATTGTTCATCCTTGATTTGAAGTGGTTATGTTTTACCTGGGCTTTGTCTTTGTTCTTTTCCTGAGTGACGAAGTGTTGTTGGCTGGCTGTAGTTGCATTTAGATAGCTTGTTGCTGAAGACTGAGAAGATTCACCAATATATCTAAGACTTGTCTTTACAAGAGGAGATCATTGAACCTTGATAATTTCATCTAAGGTTTTAGATCCTTTAGAAAATATAAGATTTAAAGTTTTTACTTTCTCAATTTCTTTTCTTAGACTTACTATTTCACATTCTGATTTCTCATTGTGCTTCTCCTTTTCTATGAGTTGATTCTTTAGAGTATCTATGGCTATTTTTTTTCTTCCAAACATATTTTGAGTTGAATGATTTCTTCAAGAAAATAATTTTCTTCTAAAGCATCCATAAAAGTATTTTTAGCCTCACTAGTGTCCTTTTCAAATGCCATGAGAAGTCTAATATCTTGATCAGATTATCCTTCTTCACTATTTGATAGACCATCACTATCTTCATGAGTATAATGACTTTTTATATTGATAAAATTTTTCTTATTACCTTTTTCTAAATCCTTTCCCTTTTCATGATTATCTTTATGAGGACATTTAGAAGCGTAATGACCAACTCTTCCACAATAAAAACATTTGAAAGGAAGATTACCTCTGAACCTTCCAGTACCAAGTTGAACTTTCTTTACAAAATTTATCTCATCTTCTTTTGATACATACCCTGATTCCGTTTGTGCTTCCTTGTCCTTGCCTTTTGTAGTATCTCTAAAAGCAGCTTCTTTGACAGCAAACGGACCTCCTTTCCACATTTCACATGCAGTTAGAATCCCATGAGGTTGAAAAATGGTAAGAGTTTATAGATCCTGCTTCTCCTCAAAGGCAGATACTTTTGACTCGAATTTAGGAGTCAGAGATCTTAAAAAAATTTCTACTAGAGTGGTGTCACTTATGACTTCACCTAGATTTCTCATACGATTTACGATCTGATCTAGACGTAAAAATAATCTAGCAATACTTTCATCATTATGCATTCTGAGTTTTTCATATTGAATTCTGAGAGTCTTGAGTTTAGCACTTTTTACCTTGGCATCACCTTCATAGCTCAGAATGATTTTGTCCCATATCTCCTTTGTTGTATTTTATTGCATAACTTTGACAAATTCTGATTCAGTCAGACTCCCCAATAATGCATTGACAGCCTTTGCATTGGTTTCATAGTTCTTCCTTGCTGTTGGATCTGCTGGAACTGAGGCTGCATATTGGTAACCGCCTTCAAGTATAGACCAAAAATCTGCTCCAAGAGACTAAAGATAGGATCTTCTCCTTGTCTTCCAAAAGATAAAATTTCTTTTGTTGAAGAGTGGTAGGGTAATAGATATTGTCCCATCTTGATTTATCATCTTAGATGATCTTCCTTCTAGTGATTAAGCTTCTTTAGAAGGAACTTCTCTGATACCAATTGTTGGGAAAAATACTAAGAGGGGGGGAGGGGGGGTGCGGTGAATCATTATTTACAAGAATCACAATCTTTTACTTTTATTTTACTAATTTCTATAAGTAACTTTGATTAGCCCAACTAGCACATGTATGCAACTATCCTAAAATAAACTTGCATATACCCAAATAACTTTACTGTTCAGATAAATTTTCAAAGACATTACTTAGACCAGATCTTCAGTTATGCATCAGATAGTTAAGTAGTAAACATGAACAGTTTTAACAGAATAAATCATCTCACAATAGCATCACACATGAATACCAAGATTTAAGGTGGAAACCCAACTTGGGAGAAAACCACCGCTAATGTTGTCTCTGTCTTCAATATTTATTATATAGAAAAATTCTTACAATTTTTTACTGATGCAGAATCATATCAGTACGCAGGCACCCACATGTAGAAGGTGGCAACCTTCTCTCATTCTCTAGTTGCTAATGGAAGGGAGCTCCAACTCCCTGATCTCGTTTACTAGCCACTACTGGAAGGGAGCTACAACTCCCTGAACAGAAAACCAACTTCTACTGGCAGGAAGCTTCTACCTCCATACTGAAGCCTTCAACCCTCAAACCCACTGTAGACCACATTTCATAAATTTTCTCATTGGATCCAACAGATTCAACACAATTAAACTTGTATATCAAAACCAATAGCCATAACCCAAACTTTAAACAAAACAGTGAGATCATTGTAACCATACCACAATAATAAACCTAGAATTCTGAACTAACATGAAGAATCAATTTAACCCTTGATCATTTATCGCACAAAATGCATACGATACTTCACTTTACTGTAACCTGCATGTATACGTGCTTTCCTACACACCATCCTATGTATATATCTGTGTATACTGAATTTTAAGAATCTAATTAGACTCAAGACGGATCTGAGGCATTCAATCACACTTTTTCAGATTTACAAAACCCTTATTCAGTCAGCATCATCCATCATATTTAATCACTCAGTCATTGATTATATTTGTACATAATCAACTAGCAACATATACAATATTCAAACAACCCAGATCTACATGAAGACTTCATTGACAAACTGCAAAAATATTGCAGAGATAATCAGATAACCTCTTCATCAAGCTTCAAAAAACCCTAACATCCATATGCACTTTTGTTGAAACAACCCCGCGTGTATACGCGCTTTTATCGTGATGAACCAGCGTATAGATCTGTAAATATTAAGGACTGCAGAAAGTTTCAGATCACCAGACTTACTCAGATTTTACCCTTCACTTCAGCAAACATGCACGAGGCCATAGATCTAAACATTTCACAAGCAAATCAAGAAAATACATAGTCATTTCAGTTCTAGAGATCCGGATCCATCATTGTATTCATATGTGCATCATAATCTCATATCTATCAATAAACTTTAACCTGTTCCATGCAGATATACTTCAGAGTGAAGCATTCAATAAAAAACCATTCACATGCACCCCTTGCACTATGATATTATTCTTCTTATATAGGTTGAGCCTCTCCCAATACCATGAGCCAAAACCACACACATGCCGATGGTATTCTTGGATGAATCAAATATACGACACAACACTCAATATTGTGGGATAAAAGCATGGTAATGACCTTTGGTATCATAATTATAGAGTGCAAAAGTCATACGCTACTTTTTTCAAACTTTTCCGCGTGTATACGTGACTCTGCCTGCACGAATTCACGTATAGATCCTTAAATATGGACATTAACCATCTTATTTTGGACCTTCTGCTAAACCATAACCATCTTCTTCTAAACCACAATTCTTGTTCAGAAGCCATATACATCATCTTTTGCAAGTGAGTTGCCATCAAGGACAACATATGCAATCATAAGAATCATAATGCCAACAGCACCATATCTGAAAGAGGAGAAGGAAAAAACACATATATTTATTAGTTTCCTTCCTTTTTCATATATAGAAAGGAATGAATTTTACAACCCGAAGACCATGGATGATACCATAAGAAAGGAAAAGTTATGTTTTAAACAGAGCAAACAAAAGGGAGAAATATCTAAGGGATGGGTGGAAAAGAAACATGACATACTCAATATTAAGAAAAAGGGGTTTAAGAAACCTACCTTTTCTAAGAGTATGCAAGAATGAAACTATAATAGAAGTGTTGGTCAGTAGAATAATATAGGGCGGAAAGGAGGATTGGGAACATGAAATAGAAATTTTAGTGAATCAGTCAAACCACCAATAAAATGTTGGGGTTGTAATGAAAATCACTTATGGAGAGATTGTCCACAAAATCCATTGAAAAATAAAGCAGCATTAAAAAATATTCAAGAAGCATCTACTGTGAATGACATTTTTTGTAGCATACCAAGAATTAGTGTATCATTGGATGGAAACAAAGTAGATCATCAGTTCACCATGGTGGAATTTCAGGGTAATTTTTTTGAAAAATATATATCTCTATTTATTGATCCAGGATCTAAATTAATTTATATTTCCCCTGTTGTATTTGAAAGATGTAATCTTGTAAAGGAGAAACAAAGCAAACCCTGGTTAGTATAGTTGGCCATGGGAGCTAAAATAAAAGTCACTAAAATAAGCAAACATTGCACAGTAAATCTTAATGGAAAGCATACCACACTAAATTTGAATATATTACTATTGGGATCTTATGATGTTATCATAGGTATGGACTAGTTGGAATCACATAGAGTGATATTAAATTCTTTATAAAAGTATTTTCCATATGTTGATGATAAGTTATATTTCCCCTATTGTAGTTGAAGGATGTAATATTCTAAAGGAGAAACAAATCAAACCCTAGTTAGTACAGGTTGCCACGGGAGCTAAAAGAAAAGTGACTTAAATAACAAAAAATTGCACAGTAAATCTTAATGGAATGCATACCACACTAAATATGAATATATTACCCTTGGGATATTATGATGTTCTCATAGTATGGACTAGTCGGAATCACATAGATAGATATTAAATTGTTTATAAAATTCTTTTACCAACGTTGATGATAAGGGGGAAGCCTAGATGGTCCAAGGAATTCCAAGAAAAAATTCTTTCAGAAAAGTCTATGCAATACAAATGAAGAAATATGCTAGAAAAGGATGTCAAATTTTCACTATTCAAGTCCAAAATATTTATGATGATAATCAGAAACCATCAAGAAGAATATCCTATATTAGATTAGTACAAGTATTTTTTTCTAGAAGAAATCCCAAGACTTCCTCCAAGAAGGGATATTTATTTTACCATTTCTTTTGTACCTAGATTTGTTTCAGTATCAAAGGCCCTATATCGAATGAGTATTCCTGAATTAATGGAGTTGCAGATTTAGTTATATGAAATTTTGTATAAAATTTATATAAGGAAAAGTGCGTCCCCTTGGGGGGCACCAGTTCTGTTTGTCAAAAAGAAGGATGGTACTCTTAGGTTGTGCATAGATTACAGACAGCTAAATAAAATGACCATCAAGAACAAATATTCATTGCCCAGGATAGATGACTTGTTTTATCAAGGCAGAGGAGCTTTTATTTTCTCCAAAATTGATTGAATATTAGGGTACCATTGAATCACTATTAATAATGAAGATATTCACAAAACAACATTTCTCACATGTTATGGGGATTATGAATTTTTGGTACTTCCATTTGGGCTTATCAATGCACCAACTACCTTCATGTTCCTTATGAAAAAATCTTTGTGACCATTTCTAGATAAATTTTTAATTTCCTTTATAGACAATATTTTGGTATACTCGAAGAGTAAAGAAGAGCACAACCAACATTTGCAGATGGCCCTTCAAACTCTTAAATATATATTATCCTTGTGGATGTAATAATTATGTATTCAACTATTAGGTCCCTATATTACTAGTGTAGTCCCTTATTGTTGCTAGTGTAGCCCCCTTATTGATATTGTTGTACCCTTGTAGCCTCCATATTGTTATTTTCGTGCCCCATAAAATCCACTATTGTTATTTTTGTGCCCTTATATTATTATTTTTAGGCCGGCTAGGATTATATTGTGACCCCATGGACTCCTATATATAGAAAGGATGTTTTTTCATTTGTATCATCCAAGAATTTTTCATTTATGTAATGTAAAGGAGGTTTCCCCCTCGAAGTGGATTATTTCTAAGGCATTGATCTCTCTTTTCTTATATTTTGGTAGTTGGTTTCCTAAAATTTGGTATCAGAGCTTTGGATTCTAGGGTTTCGCTACTTTAAACAGGTCATCATGGCATTTTTTCTATAACGTTTTTTATACAAAGATTTTGTAATATTCCAAATCTGGAACAGCACAACAAGCCTGCTGAAATAACGCACTCCTGAGAAATCTGTGCACAGAAATGAGTTTGAAACTCCTGGATCCCTTAGATCAGCTCATCTAAGGTTTAAATCTAAACGGAGAGAAAAAACAAATCAAACTAGGATGGTTAAACAGATCTCCCACAAACTAGTCTAGCTGAAAATCACCCAAAGAGGGGCTGTAGCAATATGCAAAGATTGCTTCAGAAATAATGCATTTTATTAATTTAAAATCATGAGACCAACATGGAGGTTCATCTTTCAGCTATACATCAGAAAAATGGATTTAAAATATAGCTTATACAGTGTACAACAAAAATAGGATGATTATACAAGACAAAAACCTCAAAATGAGCTGCTACAACAAAAAAAAATGGCAGAATAAGCTTAACAGTGTTATTTTCATTGTTGAAGCATGCAGTATATTACAACTTGGATCTAGAGCAGATCTGTACCTGAAATTTAGATCTATTTCATATATGTGTACAAGATAGGCTCCTTTATACATTCCCCTTGGGGATCTCAGCAAATCATGAGCAACGATGAGTAGATCTGAGATCTAAGTCACAGATCTGTAGAAGTATTCAGAAAATTATAAATCATATCATATATAGTAGATCAGATCTGAAACAACATGGATTGGTTGGCCAATCCACGGATCACTATGGTGAAAGGAAGGATCCAATCACTAGAGATCTTCCTCCTCTAAACTAATGCCAAGACACCCTGCAACTCTGCTTTTGCAAATAACGCAGTCATGGAAGAGGGACTGTGTTGTAAGCCCTGGAAGTGATTTGGTCTACTGCCAATGTATGGATCTAAATCTCAAACTGTGGATGCACTCTTCCAGGAGGTTAAAAGACACACTCACTGAGAAGAGGCTCCAATACAAGCTAGATCTTTGCATATCTAGAGTTCCACTTGTTGCATCTCACATAGACAACCCAATCCTAAGCAGAACTATGTTGTAGATGCAAGATGTCGCTTGGACAAATGTTGGATAGTGGACTAGACAAAAAAGACTCCTCCAAGAGCTACTCAAGGAAGGAGGTGGGAGTTCCTAAACAGGAAACCCCAACAAAGGATGTCTAAGAAGACAATACCTTCATAAAATAATAACATCAACAACCTTTTCAGGTTCTCCTTCTCCTTCTTTTGTAATATGAAAGCCTTGCCAAACCCTAAACCACCTCAATGAGTTAACTCCTTTCACATGTGGAGCCTCCATCTAAAACTGCGTTGTCTATCCATGAGATTCATTGCATCTAGACTGCGTTGTTGACTTGGTCAAAGTCGACCCAATATCATGGTTTAAACCCATTCACACCTACAAGAGTTTATTTACATGGCTCGGATATGTATCTATTTACAAAGGCATTGATTTATTTTGATGTTTTTGGGAGTTTTACATATCCTCCTTCACATTTTATTCATCAACCTAAAAATAAAAATAAGACAAAGAAAAATTGAATATTCCCATTAGCTTGGGCTAATTAGGAATATTACAGATTCAGAAGTTTAAAAAAAAATCCATTTGCAAATACTTCCTAAGGAACGTCGTGTAAAAATTTCATATCTTTTTTCGCAATATTTTCAGAGATATGATCTATGGAATTTAGGGTTTTTGCAACCTCCTGAATTTTATCTCAAAGAGGTGACCTTGGGAAAATTGTCATAACTCTCTCTCTGAGCATCAGATTATAATTCTGTAAAAAGTGGCTGAAATTACACGGAATTTAGTTTCATGCGTATCAATTTTAGCGTTGAAGGAGGAAAATGTGACACATGGCATGACGTAAAAGTTTTCTCTACTGAACCAGTCCATAATTAGGACATTGTGGGAGATTGGACATAAATTTGTCTTGAAGAATCCAAATCAAGTAAGACATATGGCATTGGAAAGAAAATTCAGAGAGCTACTAAAGGACTAAAGATAAAATCTCAGGGATACAAAATTACAGAGATACATCAGTTTCAATATCGAGCTTCTCAAAAGTAAGAAACATTTGTGTATTTTTTTTCAAATTGCATAAGTCTTGTTTGAAAAATCAGTTTGAAGTGATTCTCAGGGCATATTGAAGCATAGATATCAATATTGGGTTCTAAAATACCCCCTAAAAATAATTCAACACCCACTAAGCCCTCAGAAGGCTCTATTATGACTCATGAAGAGGAAGAAGTGCAACATGATATATCAAAATTAAAAGAGAAAGTGCAACAACTTTCGCTTTCATAAAGAGCAACAAAAAATGAAACAAAAGTTTTGAAGAAAGGCATGGAAGCTAAGATGGATGTTTTGAAGAAAGGTGTGGAAGATAAGATGGATGGTTTGAAGAATGGCACAGAAGCTAAGATGGATGACATGGAAGAGAAAATGGAAGACATGAAGAATGATCAAAAATCAGACATGGAAGGTGTTAGAGTCAGTTTATCATTCATAAAAAATAGCTCTTTTGAGAGTTTTTCATCAGGTCATTAGTCAAAAAGAAATTCTTTTTCTAGTTAGCTTTCAATAATAATTTTGGTCACTGAAAATTTATTATCTTGGTATGCTTCTCCTTCACATCATTTCATCACCATTTGGAGGTCTAAAGTCAGGTTTTTCATCTCATATAGGTCAATTCTAGGTTTTTAGCTGCCTATGGAAAATATTTACATTTCCACTATCAAATAAAGCAATTTGTATTATGTTATATTCAAAAAATTTGGTTAAAGGAGAAAGCTTATTTTTACAGTTTGAATAAAACTCTGCATGTCACAAAAATCTCATAATATGTTGTTGTATTCACGAAGAAAGGAAAATCATAGTCGAGAAACTCATTTCAGAACGCATGCTTTATGACTGTTTATTATTCAAATATATAAAATATCATTCGCATGACCATAGGATTTATCCTACGCGTCATCCTCTATTACCCATATGACATGTTACATATCACTACCCCGTCACTTATCCAAGTCATATCGTATTTATTATCCCTCCTACCGCACCATTCATTAACCACCGTTGTATATTAACTACCGCCCATCTCACCATTCATCCACAGCATCGTGATCTAATCCAATGCCCTGCACATGATTTTGGCCCCCCCCTCATCATCTGAAACTTAAGGTCGGGGGTGGGGGGGTATGAAATGGGTGGTTTTATAATTCAACCCCACCGCTACGTGACCCTGCATGATTTCTCACCCCCCTCTCATAAAACCACTTACCTTTGATGGACCCATTCAAAATTTCACTTATTCGCCAGATGAAAACCACCTGCTCCGCCCGCTATTCGTGTCATGCCACATGGACTATGCCACTATCCAATCAAATTAATTCTCGCACTCATATAACCAATAAAGAATTAAATTAAATGCTAACTTTTAAAGCTAATGTACCCGTGCCTCTTTCAAAGAGGAATTAAGCCAGAATTTTTATAAACTCATCCTAGATAACATGTTTAAACTTTCATTTTGTTATTCACTCTACTCTATACAATATAATTACAAATTCATAGAGATCGCTAGAATTCCATGATAGCATCTAACATTTTTTTAAAGCATTCTTTGTAGATGTCGACATTTTTTCCAATTCGCAAAGCCTTCTCTCAGTCTCGGCCTTCGTCTTTTGTAATGTTCCTTTTTTAGAAACATTGTCAATCGACAAGAAAATCTATCCTAGAGATAGACTAAAGGGGCATTTACTGGATTTGTCACCTTCATAAATAAGGATGAGCTCCAGAGGCTTCCTGATCCACTATCAGACTCTGTCTATAGAGTGTTTTCAAGGGACAATATCCCCAAGAGGGAAATACAACAAGATTGGGAATCTTGCAAGATAACCCAAAAATGCAGCTACAGTAATATAAAGACATAAACTGGAAATAGCAGTGAATAAACATTATGCAAAAATGTATGAAAACCCTTGAGCCATTTTATTATGAAATATCAGCAGCAAAATGATACAACGAATATCAAAAGAATAAGGCAATAAGCCTTCCATGAATACACATGCCATAATACAAGATGTTGCTCCATAGTAGGATGCCCATGAACAAGGACTGCATAGTCATATGAGGGAGACTGCTACATTGAGTGCAAAACATCAGAGGATCTGCATAGATATGGCTCATACATCATTGGGAGAGAAGATCTAAGCTCCCAATCACTACCTCAAGTCAATCTTAGAAGGATTGGCTGAAATATGCAAAACTGCAAAAATGCTGGAGTTGCTAGGTAGCAGCAGCAACTCAATACATGGAATGGAATGGAGAAGGCTGAATGGTTGAAACTGATGAAGAGCCCTTCTCCTTTGGAAATCTGAAGCGGAAGGCTGATCCCTACACCAAACATCTCACCCTCTGAAATTTTTGCAACACCCTCAATGCAAATATGCTCCAACTAGAATGCATTCTATGAGAGCGCATGCACTATAACTGATGGTAGTGGTTGGCCTCCTACCAATGATAGTGGAATAAGCTTCGAAACCATCCTCACTAACCTCCCGGAAGTAGAGAACCTCCCTCCTCTGAAATATCAGCTCAAAATAGTGTATGGAAACCTCCCCAGCAACATCTAGCAACACTGCATAATATCTACTACAGAAACTACGCTGATGTAGATGGTTGATGCTATGGCCTGAATGCCGGAATATGGAGGATGAGTGCAATCCTTCATGAGCTCCTCAAGAAGGAGAGGAAATCCTAAACAGGAATCCCTCGTGCCCGAGGGCACTGCAGCTCTGTTGAACAGCAAGAGGCAGCAATTTGTCTGGATAGACAAATAATCAAATGATCTAAGATAATCTTCATGGCTGCCTTGCTCCTCTTTTAAACACAACGAAGTCTCCACCTTCCTTCCTCTACAAGCTTCCTCCCCCATGGAATATTCCTCCACTAAAACTGCGTTGTCCCACTTAGTGCTTCCCAACTCATGTCAACGCAGTTTGACTTGGTCAATTAGGCCTTGTCCATTTGCATTTTAACCTCTTTCACACATGAGGGTGTTAAATCCAGCTCCACGATGATCCCTTTTCACATTGTACGGGATTTTATTCCTATTTATTACATGAATGCGTCACTTTACCCACTTTTATTCAACAAAATGAAAATATGCAACTATAATGTTCCATTTTAGCTTGAGGCTAAAATTGGGAACATTACAGTCCTCCCCTCCCACATGATGTTGCTTGTCGTCAAGCAACTGCATAGAGAGAAAAAAATTCCTCCTCCTTCTTCTCTTGTGGCCTCCTCATCCATGGTCCCACCACTACTCAAATATGCTACAATAAATCTGCCCTTCAATGCTCTCTCCCAAGTATGCAAACTGAAAATGATGCTCCTCATGGAAAGATAGAAGGTGTAGTGGAATATTTCCCACTGGAATGTGGCCTCCTTAAGGTAGGAATGATTATATGCATGGGATAATTTTGATCCCAATGATGATCCTCTCATCCATGCTATCATCCAAATGAAAAATCTCAACCCCCGATTTCTGCAATGTGTTGGGGCTAAATGGAGAGTGTGCTTGTGCTTCTCAAGATGGTCCTCTCTCCATTTTAATTGTTCATGGGGCTGCGTCTATCCATGGGCTGAAATATTATGGCCTCTAAGAATGGCCCAAGCTACCCCATCAAGAAAATCAGCCATGAAATGCCTCTACAAATTCTCCAAGTGGTCCTCCCCACAAGAAGGTGCAAGTAGCAATGTGGCAATCATGGTTTTCCATTGTATCTCCTGCAACATAGAACATGTATAATGGGGAGAATCATGCTCTCAATGGGTTGTACATACAATTATCTCCAAATAATGCTCCTCAATAGATATACAACACCAGAAATATATAAGGAGAAATATGCAATAGAAACAAGTTGTCAAATGACAACTGGAGAGTGGTTCCAAATCCCACTCATGGAACCTGCGCAGTGCGTCCTTGGCCTGCCTCAAAATCAAAAGTAACAAGTGTTGAACTAGCCACTTGTTTTCTGCCACAACATATCCTCATAAGATGAAAGCATGAAATACAATTTGGTGCCAATGGTGCACACCAAGAAGCATGTGGCTTCCCCCACAAACCATCATAAAAATAGCCAAAATCAAGGCTACAAGTAGCTGCAAGTAAATCATAACAAATTCAAGAAGGGATGATCCTCCTTGATCAATATGCTGCTCATATAAGTAAAGAGGTACACAATGTGAAATTATACCTTCTTTACTATGTACTTGAGACCTTGAGATGAAATGGCTCATCATGAATGCTCTCCCTCTCCTCCAATGAGTAAAGGAATGGTTGTGCCAACCTCTCCAAAAACAACCAGGCTCTGCATCTATCCATATGCTGATGTAGATCATGCTGAATGCCCTCCCAAGTGAACTCCTCTAGCAAGGCAAGTGTGCATCAAATGCCTAGCTATGAATTCCTCATATGCTGCATGTAATAATGTCTCCTTGAGACTAGAATCCCAAGTCCAGAAGAGTCTGACATGATGATAGATGATCATGTCATCCACTAAATATTTTCCACTCCATCAAGGCCATCAAAAAATCATGCATGCTCCAAGATCCTGGGGAATACTCAACCAAATCTAAGTCCTCCATCCTGGATCAATCCTCCACATAGACAGCGCTAGTGTTCTGCAATACGGTGCTCCATCACGCTACTGCTGGCTACTCTGACATCCCTCGTGCCAAATTTATCCTCCAAGTTGGTGCCATGCCATCATGCAGTTGCTCATGCTCAAAATAAATGAATATCTCTGAAAATGAGCCCCCCATGAGAGACTATCACCTCCAAAGAATCTCCTGATCCTGGCCAATGTAAGCATGAGTGGCCTCCATCTACTCCACTGCATGAAAGAGTCCTTCCTCAAAGGAAGTACCATCTCTCTCACTAAATATGTGGAGCAGTCATCCTGCATCATGAAGATGCCATCCTCTATCCCTGCAGCAAAATCTGTCAGCGCGGTATGATTGATGAGAGTGGGTGATGCTGAAAATGAGAGAGTCTCTCCCTCCTCCTTGAGTCTATCCCAAACTCTCTGCATTGTGCTAAACTCTCCCAAAGTTTCCACCCTCCTGAAATCAAGGTGTGAGGCTCCCAAATGTGGAGCATCCAATCTCCTCTGCTAATCTATTGGTCTCCTTGGTGTAATGTCTCCATGCAGTGAGACACCATCATCAAGAGATGACTGAATGTATGAATGGAGAAAGCCCTCCATGCTTCCATTGCACAATCGAATCATCATCTTAGGTGCACCAACCTCATAAAATAGACAGGGTGCGTGCTCCTCATCACGTGATGTTGATCATCCTCCCTATCTCCTCCTTCTATCTCCAAAGCTCTACACCCTACTACCAATGGCACAGATATATCATGAGTTGTGCCTTGATCTCTACATGGGAGATCCTGGAGAATTTCTTGCAAAGACACAAGAATCCCTCTATGCGGAGAAAGAGCTCCTCTTTCCTTTGCATGAGGCACTGGATCAACTCTAGCTATGCCAGTGCAGTTTCCATCCTCCTCATCAATATGTAGGGGAAAATTATCCAAAATCTGATCTCCTTTTGGAAAAGAGACCTCCATGCTCTCTTGTGCAAGGATATGAGATGGATACCTTGCCTCCAACAAGGTATGATGCAATATGTTAGCTTTCTCATCAATGTTCTGAAGTGGAACTGAGTTTATGTTTCCTCCCTTTACATGAAAAGTATTTATTTGTTTCTCTGCATGTGTTTCAGATTTTCTCCCACCAAATCCTTCCATCATTGTTCCAATGAATCTCAAATAGGAAGAAGTATTTGTGTCCTTTAAATAACATGACTCAAATATCCATCATGCATAGGTCTTACCTCTAAAGTGCAGCGTTGCAAATCTGATAGCATCTCCTTTGGAAACTTTGTCCTGTTGCAACATGGTCTTCAACTCCTCTACCCATGCTTTGGCTAAACATGTAGGTGAACTTTTGAAAGTAGATAGAACAAATATATATTGATGCTAGCTCCTTTTCACCTTAGACTTTCAAAAATCCATGAAGTGATATGATCTCTGAATGCTGGAGTTTGAAACTCATACTCTCTTAGAAAATCTCCAAGAGTTTTCTTCTTGGTCACCTCTCCTTCCTTTCCCATCTCTTTCATGACAAACTGCACATGTCATTACACTGTGCATCAAAGGATGTGACTGCATGTTCACATTCCTCATTAGAAACCCTAGAGTTTGTTTCTGCTTCAAACCCTTGTGGAGATTCTTCAAATCTCCCCCTTTTCTTTTGCTTGGGGCACCCATGAAAGCCCTAGATGGATTTAGGGAGAAGCTTTGCTAGCTAATATCCTATTTCTTTCTTCTTCTCCACAAAGTGGATTCTTCCTCTTCTTCTTATATGGCATCTTGGCGAAGATCCACAAGCTGAGCGAAGATTATGCTCTGATACCACTGTAATGTTCCTTTTTCAGAAACATTGTCAATCGACAAGTCAATATATTCCAGAGATAGACTGAATGGGAATTTACTGGATTTTTCAACTTCATAAAGAAGGATGAGCTCCAGAGGCTTCCTGTCCCACTATCAGACTTTTTCTATAGAGCGTTGTCAAGGGACAGCATCCCCAAGAGGGAAGTACAACACAATTGGGAATCTTGCAAGATAACTCAAAAAAGCAGCTATAGAAATATAAAGACATAAACTGGAAATAGCAGTGAATAAATATTATGCCAAAATGTATGAAAAACCTTGAGCCATTTTATTATGAAATATCAGCAGCAAAATGATACAATGAATATCAAAAGAATAAGGCAAGAAGCCTTCCATGAATACACATGCCATAATACAAGATGCTGCTCCATAGCAGGATGCCCATGAACAAGGACTGCGCAGTCATATGAGGGAGACTGCTACACTGAGTGCAAAACATCATAGGATATTCATATATGTGGCTCATACATCATTGGGAGAGAAGATCTAAGCTCCCAATCACTACCTCAACTCAATCCTAGAAGGATTGGCTGAAATATGCAAAACTGAAAAAATGTTGGAGTTGCTGGGTAGTAGTAGCAACTCAATACATTGAATGGAATGGAGAAGACTGAATGGTTGAAACTGATGAATATCCCTTCTCCTTTGGAAATATGAAGTGCAAGGCTGATCCCTACACAAAATATCTCACCCTCTGAAATGTCTGCAACACCCTCACTGCAAATATGCTCCAACCAGAACGCAATATATGAGAGGGCCTGCGCTGTAACTGATGGTAGTCGTTGGAATCCTACCAATGATAGTGGAATAAGCTCTGAAACCATCCTCACTAACCTCCTAGAAGTAGAGAACCTCCCTCCTCTGAAAGATCAGCTCAAAATGGTGTATGGAAACCTCCCCAACAACATCCAGCAACACTGCACAATATCTGTTGCATAAACTGCACTGATGTAGATGGCTAATGCTATGGCCTGAATGCCGAAATATGGAGGATGAGTGCAATCCTTCATGAGCTCCTCAAGAAGGAGAGGAAATACTAAATAGGACTCCCTCGTGCCCGAGGGCACTGCAGCTCTGTTGAACAGCAAGAGGCAGCAATTTGTCTGAATAGACAAATAATCAAATGATATAAGATAATCTCAATGGCTTCCTTGCTCCTCTTTTAAACACAATGAAGTCTCCACCTTCCTTCCTCTAGAAGTTTCCTCCCCCATGGAATATTCCTCCACTAAAACTGCGTTGTCCCACTTAGTGCTTCCTAACTCATGCCAACGCAGTTTCACTTGGTCAATTAGGCCTTGTCCATTTGCATTTTAACCTCTTTCCCACAAGAGGGTGTCAAATCCAGCCCCATGATGATATCTTTTCACATTGTAAGGGATTTTATTCATGTTTATTACATGAAACCAATGTATCGATCTGAATCTCAAAATGTGGATGCACTCTTCCAGGAGGTTAAAAGACACACTCACTGAGAAGAGGCTCCAATACAAGCTAGATCTTTGCAGATCTAGAGTTCCACTTCTTGCAGCTCACATGTACAACCCAATCCTAAGCAGAACTATGTTGTAGATGCAAGATGTGGCTTGTACAAATGTCGGATAGTGGACTAGATAAAAAAGACTCCTCCAAGAGCTTCTCAAGGAAGGAGGTGGGAGTTCCTAAACAGGAAACCCCAACAAAGGATGTCTAAGCAAACAATACCTTCATAAAATAATAACATCAACAACCTTTTCCTGTTCTCCTTCTCCTTCTTTTGTAAGATGAAAGCCTTGCCAAACCCTAAACCACCTCAATGAGTTAACTCCTTTCACATGTGGAGCCTCCATCTAAAACTGTGTTGTCTATCCATGAGGTTCATTGCATCTAGACTGCGTTGTTGACTTCATCAAATTTGACCCAATCTCATGGTTTAAAACCATTCACACCTACAAGAGTTTATTTACATGGCCCAGATATGTCTCTGTTTACAAATGAATTGATTTATTTTGATGTTTTTAGGATTTTTACATGTCCTCCCTCACATTTTATTCATCAACATGAAAATCAAAGTAAGACAAAGAAAAATTGAATATTCCCATTAGCTTGGGATAATTGGGAATATTATAGATCCAGAAGTTAAAAAAAAAATCCATTTGCAAATACTTCCTAAGGAACGTCGTGTAAAAATTTCATATCTTGTTTCGCAATATTTTCAGAGATATGATATGTGGAATTTAGGGTTTTGCAGCCTCTTGGATTTCATCTCAAAGAGGTGACCTTGGGAAAATTGTCATAACTCTCTCTCTGAGCATCGGATTATAATTCTGTAAAAAGTGGTCGAAATTACATGGAATGTAGTTTCATGCGTATCAATTTTAGAGCTGAAGGAGGAAACAGTGACACATGGCATGCCGAAACATTTTGCTCTACTGAACTAGTCCATAATTAGGACATTGTGGGAGATTGGACATAACTTTGCCTTGAAGAATCCAAATCAAGTAAGACATATGGCATTGGAAAGAAAATTCAGAGAGCTACTAAAGGACTAAAGATAAAATCTTAGGGATACAAAATTACAGAGATACATCAGTTTCAATATCGAGCTTCTCAAAAGCAATAAAAAGTTGTGTATTTCTATTCAAATTGCATAAGTCTTGTTTGAAAAATCAGTTTGAAGTGATTCTCAAGGCATATTGAAGCATAGATATCAATATTGGGTTCTAAAATCCCCCCTAAAAATAATTCAACACCTGTTAAGCCCTCAGGAGGCTCTGTTATGACTCATGAAGAGGAAGAAGTGCAATATGATATATCAAAATTAAAAGAGCAAGTGCAACAACTTTCGCTCTCATAAAGAGCAACAAAAAATGAAACAGAAAATTTGAAGAAAGACATGGAAGCTAAGATGGATGTTTTGAAGAAAGGCGTGGAAGATAAGATGGATGGTTTGAAGAATGGCACGGAAGCTCAGATGGATGACATGGAAGAGAAAATGGAAGACATGAAGAATGATCTAAAATCAGACATGGAAGGTGTTAGAGTCAGTTTATCATTGATAACAAATAGCTCTTTTGAGCGTTTTTCATCAGGTCATTAGTCAAAAAAAAATTCTTTTTCCAGATAGCTTTCAACAATAATTTTGGTCACTGAAAAATTCTTATCTTGGTATGCTTCTCCTTCACATATTTTCATCACCATTTGGAGGTCTAAAGTCAGGTTTTTCATCTCATATAGGTCAATTCTAGGTTTTTAGCTGCCTATGGAAAATATTTACATTTACATTATCAAATAAAACAATTTGTATTATGTTCTATTCAAAAATTTTGGTTAAAGGAGAAAGCTTGTTTTTACAGTTCGAATAAAACTCTGCATGTCACAAAAATCTCATAATATATTGTTGTATTCACGAAGAAAGGAAAAGCATAGTCGAGAAACTCATTTCAGAACGCATGCTTTATGACTATTTATTATTCAAAAATCTAAAATATCATTCGCATGACCATAGGATTTATCCTACACGTCATCCTCAATTACCCATCTAACATGTTACATATCACTACCCCGTCACTTATCCAAGTCATATCGTATTTATTATCCCTCCTACCACACCATTCATTAACCACCATTGTATATTAACTATCGCCCATCTCACCATTCATCCACAGCATCGTGATCTAATCCAATGCCCCGCACATGATTTTGGCCCCCTGTCATCATCTGAAACTTAAGGTCGAGGGGGGGTATGAAATGGTTGGTTTTATAATTCGACCCCACCTCTACGTGACAACCCTGCATGATTTCTCACCCCCCTCTCCTAAAACCACTTACCTTTGATGGACCCCTTCAAAATTTCGCTTATCCGCCAGATGAAAACCACCTGCTCCGCCCGCTATTCATGTCATGCGACATGGACTATTCCACTGTCCAATAAAATAAATTCTCGTGCACATATAACCGTTAGCTAATTAAATTAAATGCTAACTGTTAAAGCTAATGTACCCGCGCCTCTTTCAAACTAGAATTAAGCCATAATTTTTATAAACTCATCCTAAATAACAAGTTTAAACCTTCATTTTTTTATTCACTCTACTCTATACAAGATAATTACAAATTCACAGAGATCGCCAGAATTCCATAATCGCATCTAACCATTTTTTAAAGCATTCTTTGCAGATGTCGACATTTTTTCCAATTCGTAGAGCTTTCTCTCAGTCTCGGCCTCCATTTTTTGTAATGTTCCTTTTTCAGAAACATTGTCAATCGACAAGAAAATCTATTCTAGAGATAGACTGAAGGGACATTTACTGGATTTTTCACCTTCATAAATAAGGATGAGCTCTAGAGGCTTCCTGGCCCACTATCAGACTCTATCTATAGAGTGTTGTCAAGGGACAATATCCCCAAGAGGGAAATACAACAAGATTGGGAATCTTGCAAGATAACCCAAAAATGCAGCTCGAGCAATATAAAGACATAAACTGGAAATAGCAGTGAATAAAAATTATGCCAAAATTTATGAAAACCCTTGAGCCATTTTATTATGAAATATCAGCAGCAAAATGATACAATGAATATCAAAAGAATAAGGCAAGAAGCCTTCCATGAATACACATGTCATAATACAAGATGCTGCTCCATAGTAGGATGCCCATGAACAACGACTGCACATTCATATGAGGGAGATTGCTACAATGACTGAAAAACATCATAGGATCTGAATAGATGTGGCTCATACATCATTGGGAGAGAAGATCTAAGCTCCCAATCACTACCTCAAGTCAATCCTAGAAGGATTGGCTGAAATATGCAAAACTGCAAAAATTTTGGAGTTTTTGGGTAGTAGTAGCAACTCAATACATGGAATGGAATGGAGAAGGTTGAATGGCTGAAACTGATGAAGAGCCCTTCTCCTTTGGAAATCTAAAGTGCAAGGCTGATCCCTACACCAAACATCTCACCCTCTGAAATGTCTACAGCACCCTCACTTAAAATATGCTCCAACTAGAATGCAGTCTATGAGAGGGCCTGTGCTGTAACTGATGGTAGTGGTTGGCCTCCTGCCAATGATAGTGGAATAAGCTTTGGAACCATCCTCACTAACCTCCCGAAAGTAGAGAACCTCCCTCCTCTATAAGATCAACTCAAAATGGTGTATGGAAACCTCCCTAGCAACATCCAGCAACACTGCACAATATCACTTTGTAAAAAAATACATATTTACATGCAGATAGCTAATACTGTAGCACAAAATGTTTCAATATGGAATGGTGCAATCCTTCATCGACTCCCTCGAGCTTGAGGAAATTCAACGGAACTCCTGGTGCCGAGGGCACTACTGACTCTGTTGAACGACTGAGCGACAATTTACCTGGCAGACAGACAAACTAATCGATCAGTCTAAGATAATGTGACCTTTATACGCTGTTAATAAGTCTCACCTTCCTTCCTCTAGAATTTTCCTCCCCATGAATATTCTCCTAAAAGCACATTACCCTTAGTATTTAACTCAATACCAACATGGACAGCTTCATCAGTGAGCCTTGTCCATTTGCATTTTAACCTCTTTCACACATAAGGGTGTCAAATCCAGCTCCATGATGATCCCTTTTCACATTGTAAGGGATTTTATTCCTGTTTATTACATGAATGGGTCACTTTACCCACTTTTATTCAACAAAATGAAAATATGCAACTATAATGTTCCATTTTAGCTTGAGGCTAAAATTAGGAACATTACAGTCCTCCCCTCCCACATGATGTTGGTTGTCCTCAAGAAACTGCATAGAGAGAACAAAATTCCTCCTCCTTCTTCTCTTGTGGCCTCCTCATCCATGGTCCCACCATTGCTCAAATATGCTGCAATAAATCTACCTTCAATGCTCTCTCCCAAGTATGCAAACTGAAAATGATGCTCCTCATGGAAAGATAGAAGGTGTAGTGGAATCTTTCCCACTGGAATGTGGCCTCCTTAAGGTAGGAGTGATGATATGCATGGGATAATTTTCATCCCAATGATGATCCTCTCTGCCTCTTCAAATGAAAAATCTCATTGGATTTTTTTGCAATGTGTTGAAATTTGAATGGTATTAACGTGCTTCTCAAGATGGTCCTCTCTCCATTTTAAGTGTTCATGGGGCTGCCTCTACCCTTGGTCTGAAATAGTATGGCATCCAAGAATGGCCCAAGCTAACCCATCAAGAAAATCAGCCATGAAATGCCTTCGTAAATTCTCCAAGTGGTCCTCCCCACAAGAAGGTGCAAGTAGCAATGTGGCAATCATGGTTTGCCCATGGTATCTCTTGCAACATAGAACATGTATAATGGGGAGAATCATGCTCCCAATGGGTTTTACATACAATTCTCTCCAAATAATGCTCCTCAATAGATATACAACATCAAAAATATATAAGGAAAAATATGCAATAGAAACAAGTTGTCAAATGACAACTGGAGAGTGGTTCCAAATACCACTCATGGAACCTGCACAGTGCCTCCTTGGCCTGCCTCAAAATCAAAAGTAACAAGTGTTGAACTAGCCACTTGTTTGCTGCCACAACATCTCCTCATAAGATGAAAGCATGAAATACAATTTGGTGCCAATGGTGCACACCAAGAAGCATGTGGCTTCCCCCACAAACCATCATAAAAATATCCAAAATCAAGGCTACAAGTAGCTGCAAGTACATCATAACAAATGCAAGAAGGGATGATCCTCCTTGATCAATATGCTGCTCATATAAGTAAAGAGGTACACAATGTGAAATTATACCTTCTCTACTATGTACTTGAGACCTTGAGCTGAAATGGCTCATCATGAATGCTCTCCCTCTCCTCCAATGAGTAAAGGAATGGTTGTGCCAACCTCTCCAAAAACAACCGGGCTCTGCATCTATCCATATGCTGATGTAGATCATGCTGAATGCCCTCCCAAGTGAACTCCTATAGCAAGGCAAGTGTGCATCAAATGTATAGCTAGGAAGTCCTCATATGGTGCATCCAATAGTGTCTCCTTGAGACTAGAATCCCAAGTCCAGAAGAGTCTGCCATGATGATAGATGATCGTGTCATCCACTAAATATTTTCCATCTCCATCAAGGCCATCAAAAAATCATGCATGCTCCAAGATCCTGGGGAATAGTCAACCAAAGCTGAGTCCTCCATCCTGGATCAATCCTCCACATAGACAGCGCTGGTGTTCTAAAATACAGTGATCCACCACGTTGCTGCCTACTACTCTGACATCCCCCATGCCAAATTTATCCTCCAAGTTGGTGCCATGCCATCATGCAGCTGCTCATGCTCAAAAGAAATGAAGATCTCTAAAAATGAGCCTCCCATGAGAGACTATCACCTCCAAAGAATCTCCCGATCATGGCCAATGTAAGCATGAGTGGCCTCCATCTACTCCACTACATGAAAGAGTCCTTCCTCAAAGGAAGTACCATCTCTCTCACTAAATATATGGAGCAGTCATCCTGCATCATGAAGATGCCATCCTCTATCCCTGCAGCAAAATCTGTCAGCGCAATATGATTGATGAGAGTGGGTGATGCTGAAAATGAGAGAGTGTCTCCCTCCTCCTTGATTCTATCCCAAACTCTCTGCGCTGTGTTGAACTCTCCCAAACTTTCCACCCTCCTGAAATCAAGGTGTGAGGCTCCCAAATGTGGAGCATCCAACCTCCTCTGCTAATCTAGTGGTCTCCTTGGTGCAATGTCTCCATGCAAAGAGACACCATCATCAAGAGATGACTGAATGTATGAATGGAGAAAACCCTCCATGCTTCCACTGCGCAATCCAATCATCATATTAGGTGCATCAACCTCATAAAATAGACACGGTGTGTGCTCCTCATCACATTGATGTTGATCATCCTCCCTATCTCCTCCTTCTATCTCCAAAGCTCTGCACCCTACTACCAATGGCACAGATATATCATGAGTTGTGCCTTGATCTCTACATGGGAGATCCTGGGTAATTTCTTTCAAAGACACAAGAATCCCTCTATGCGGAGCAAGAGCTCCTATTTCCTCTGCATGAGGCACTGGATCAACTCTAGCTATACCAGTGCAGTTGCCCTCCTCCTCATCAATATGTAGGGGCAACTTTTCCAAAATCTGATCTCCATTTGGAAAAGAGACCTCCATGCTCTCTTGTGCAAGGATATGAGATGGATACCTTGCCTCCAACAAGGTATGATGCAATATGTTAGCTTTCTCATCAATGTTCTGAAGTGGAACTGAGTTTATGTTTCCTCCCTTTACATGAAAAGTATTTATTTGTTTCATATTTTCTCCCACCAAATCCTTCCATCATTGTTCCAATGAATCTCAAATAGAAAGAAGTATTTGCATCCTTTAAATAACATGACTCAAATATCCATCATGCATAGGTCTTACCTCTAAAGTGCAGTGTTGCAAATCTAATAGCATCTCCTTTGGAAACTTTGTCATGTTGCAACATGGTCTTCAACTCCTCTACCCATGCTTTGTCTGAACATGTAGGTGAACTTTCGAAAAAAGATAGAACAAATCTATCTCGATGCTAGCTCCTTTTCACCTTATACTTGCAAAAATGCATGAAGTGAGATGATATTTGAATGCTGGAGTTTGAAACTCATACTCTCTTAGAAAATCTCCAAGAGTTTTCTTCTTGGTCACCTCTCCTTCCTTTCCCATCTCTTTCATGACAAACTGCACATGTGACTCCGTTGTGCATCAAAGGATGTGACTGCATGTTCACATTCCTCATCAGAAACCCTAGATTTTGTTTCTGCATCAAAACCTTGTCGAGATTCTTTAAATATCCTCCTTTTCTTTTTCTTGGGGCTCCCATGAAAGCCCTAGATGGATTTAGGGAGAAGCTTTTCTAGCTCATATCCTTTTTCTTTCTTCTTCTCCACAAAGTGGAGTCTTCCTCTTCTTCTTAGATGGCATCTTGGTGAAGATCCACAGGCTGGGCCAAGATTATGCTCTGATACCACTGTAATGTTCCTTTTTCAGAAACATTGTCAATCGACAAGTAAATCTATTCCAGAGATAGACTAAAGGGGCATTTACTAGATTTGTCACCTTCATAAAGAAGGATGAGCTCCAGAGGCTTCCTGGCCCACTATCATACTTTGTCTGTAGATTTTTGTCAAGGGACAATATCCCCAAGAGGGAAATACAACAAGATTGGGAATCTTGCAAGATAACCCAAAAATGCAGCTACAACAATATAAAGACATAAACTGGAAATAGCAGTGAATAAATATTATGCCAAAATTTATGAAAACCCTTGAGCCATTTTATTATGAAATATCAGCAGCAAAATGATACAACAAATATCAAAAGAATAAGGCAAGAAGCCTTCCATGAATACACATGCCATAATACAAGATGCTGCTCCATAGCAGGATGCCCATGAACAGGGACTGCGCAGTCATATGAGGGAGATTGCTACACTGAGTGCAAAAAATCATAGGATCTGCATAGATATGGCTCATACATCATTGGGAGAGAAGATCAAAGCTCCCAATCACTACCTCAAGTCAATCCTAGAAGGATTGGCTGAAATATGCAAAACTGCAAAAATGTTGGAGTTGTTGGGTAGCAGTAGAAACTCAATACATTGAATGGAATATAGAAGGATGAATGGATGAAACTGAAGAAGAGCCCTTCACCTTTGGAAATCTGAAGTGCAAGGCTGATCCCTACACCAAAGATCTCACCCTCTAAAATGTCTACAACACCCTCACTGCAAATATGCTCCAACTAGAACGCAGTATATGAGAGGGCCTGCATTGTAACTGATGGTAGTGGTTGGCCTCCTGCAAATGATAGTGGGATAAGCTCCGGAACCATCCTCACTAACCTTTCAGAAGTAGAGAACCTCCCTCCTCTGAAAGATCATCTCAAAATGGTGTATGGAAACCTCCCCAGCAACACTGCATAATATCTGCTGCAGAAATTGCAATGATGTAGATGGATGATGCTATGGCCTGAATGCCGAAATATGGAGGATGAGTGCAATACTTCATGAGATCCTCAAGAAAGAGAGGAAATCCTAAATAGGACTCCCTCGTGCCCGAGGGCACTGCAGCTCTACTGAATAGCAAGAGGCAGCAATTTTTCTAAATAGACAAATAATCAAATGATCTAAGATGATCTCAATGGCTACCTTGCTCCTCTTTTAAACACAACGAAGTCTCCACCTTCCTTCCTCTAGAAGCTTCCTCCCCCATGGAATATTCCTCCACTAAAATTGCGTCATCCCACTTAGTGCTTCCAACATCATGCCAACACAGTTTGACTTGGTCAATTATGCCTTGTCCATTTGCATTTTAACCTCTTTCACGCATGATGGTGTGAAATCCAACTCCATGATGATCCCTTTTCACATTGTCAGGGATTTTATTCCTGTTTGTTACATGAAGCCAATGTATGGATCTGAATCTCAAACTGTGGATGCACTCTTCCAGGAGGTTAAAAGACACACTCACTGAGAAGAGGCTCTAATGCAATCTAGATATTTGCAGATCTAGAGTTCCACTTGTTGCAGCTCACATGGACAGCCCAATCCTAAGCAGAACTATGTTGTAGATGCAAGACGTGGCTTGGACAAATGTCGGATAGTGGAATATACAAAAAATACTCCTCCAAGAGCTGCTCAAGGAAGGAGGTGGGAGTTCCTAAATAGGAAACCCCAACAAAGGATGTCTAAGCAGACAATACCTTCATAAAATAATAACATCAACAACCTTTTCCTGTTCTCCTTCTCCTTATTTTGTAAGATGAAAGCCTTGCCAAACCCTAAGCCATCTCAATGAGTTAAATCCTTTCACATGTGGAGCCTCCATCTAAAACTGCGTTGTCTATCCATGAGGTTCATTGCATCTAGACTGTGTTGTTGACTTGGTCAAAGTTGACCCAATCTCATGGTTTAAACGCATTCACACCTACAAGAGTTTATTTACATGGCCCGAATATGTCTCTTTTTACAAAGGCATTGATTTATTTTGATGTTTTTAGGAGTTTTACATGTCCTCCCTCACATTTTATTCATCAACATGAAAATCAAAGTAAGAGAAAGCGAAATTGAATATTCCCATAAGCTTGGGCTAATTCTGAATATTACAGATTTAGAAGTTAAAAAAAAAAAATCCATTTTCAAATACTTCCTAAGGAATTTCGTGTAAAAATTTCATATCTTGTTTTGCAATATTTTTGGAGATATGATCTGTGGAATTTAGGGTTTTTGTAGGCTCCTGGATTTCATCTCAAAGAGGTTACCTTGGGAAAATTGTCATAAGTCTCTCTCTGAGCATCGGATTGTAATTCTGTAAAATGTGGCCGAAATTACATGGAATGCAGTTTCATGCGTATCAATTTTAGAGCTAAACGAGGAAAAAGTGACACATGGCATGCCGTAAAAGTTTGCTCTACTGAACCAATCCATAATTAGGACATTGTGGGAGATTGGACATAACTTTGTCTTGAAGAATCCAAATCAAGTAAGACATATGGCATTGGAAAGATCAGATACATCGGTTTCAATATCGAGCTTCTCAAAAGCAAGAAAAAGTTATGTATTTATTTTCAAATATCATAAGTCTTGTTTGAAAAATCAGTTTGAAGTGATTCTTAGGGCATATTGAAGCATATATATCAATATTGGGTTCTAAAATCCCCCCTAAAAATATTTCAACACCCATTAAGCCCTCAGAAGGCTCTGTTATGACTCATGAAGAGTAAGAAGTGCAACATGATATATAAAAATTAAAAGAGCAACTGCAACAACTTTCACTCTCATAAAGAGCAACAAAAAATGAAATGGAAGTTTTGAAGAAAGGCATGGAAGCTAAGATGGATGTTTTGAAGAAAGGCGTGGAAGATCAGATGGATGGCTTGAAGAATGGCACGGAAGCTAAGATGGATGACATGGAAGAGAAAATTGAAGACATGAAGAATGATCTAAAATCAGACATGGAAGGTGTTAGAGTCAGTTTATAATTGATAAAAAAATAGCTCTTTTGAGAGTTTTTCATCAGGTCATTAGTCAAAAAAAAAATCTTTTTCCAGTTCGCTTTCAACAATAATTTTGGTCATTGAAAATTTCTTATCTTGTTATGCTGCTCCTTCACATAATTTCATCACCATTTGGAGGTCTAAAGTCAGGTTTTTCATCTCATATAGGTCAATTCTAGGTTTTTAGCTGCCTATGGAAAATATTTACATTTCCATTATCAAATAAAGAAATTTGTATTATGTTCTATTCAAAAAATTTGGTTAAAGGAGAAAGCTTGTTTTTACAATTCGAATAAAACTCTGCATGTCACAAAAATCTCATAATATGTTGTTGTATTCACGAAGAAAGGAAAAGCATAGTCGAGAAACTCATTTCAGAACGCATGCTTTATGACTGTTTATTATTCAAAAATCTAAAATATCATTCGCATGACCATAGGATTTATCCTACGCGTCATCCTCCACTACCCATCTGACATGTTACATATCACTACCCCGTCACTTATCCAAGTCTTATCGTAATTATTATCCCTCCTACCACACCATTCATTAACCACCGTTGTATATTAACTACCGCCCATCTCACCATTCATCCACAGCATCGTGATCTAATCCAATGCCCCGCACATGATTTTGGCCCCCCCTCATCATCTAAAACTTAAGGTCAGAGGGGGGTATGAAATAGGTGGTTTTATAATTCGACCCCACCACTACATGACAACCCTACATGATTTCTCACCCCCCTCTCCTAAAACCACTTACCTTTGATGGACCCCTTCAAAATTTCGCTTATCTGCCAGATGAAAACCACCTGCACCGCCCGCTATTCGTGTCATGCCACATGGACTATGCCACTGTCCAATCAAATGAATTCTCGCACTCATATAGCCGTTAGAAAATTAAATTCAATGCTAAATGTTAAAGCTAATGTACCTGTGCCTCTTTCAAACTGGAATTAAGCCAGAATTTTTATAAACTCATCCTAAATAACATGTTTAAACCTTCATTTTTTTATTCACTCTACTCTATGCAAGATAATTACAAATTCACAGAGATCACCAGAATTCCATAATAGCATCTAACCATTTTTTAAAGCATTCTTTGCAGATGTCGACATTTTTTCCAATTCGCAGAGACTTCTCTCAGTCTCGGCCTTCGTTTTTTGTAATGTTCCTTTTTCAGAAACATTGTCAATCGACAAGAAAATATATTCTAGAGATATACTAAAGGGACATTTACTGGATTTTTAACCTTCATAAAGAAGGATGAGCTCTAGAGGCTTCCTGGCCCACTATCATACTCTGTCTATAGAGTGTTTTCAAGGGACAATATCCCCAAGAGGGATATACAACAAGATTTGGAATCTTGCAAGATAACCCAAAAATGCAGCTACAGCAATATAAAGACATAAACTGGAAATAGCAGTGAATAAATATTATGCCAAAATTTATGAAAACCCTTGAGCCATTTTATTATGAAATATCAGCAGAAAAATGATACAATGAATATAAAAGAATAAGGCAAGAAGCCTTCCATGAATACACATTGCATAATACAAGATGCTGCTCCATAATAGTTTTCCCATGAACAAGGACTGCACAGTCATATGAGGGAGACTGCTACACTGAGTGAAAAACATCATAGTATTTGCATAGATATGGCTCATACATCATTGGGAGAGAAGATCTAAGCTTCCAATCACTACCTTAAGTCAATCCTAGAAATAATGATGGAAATATACTGGCCCCAAAAATCTTGAGTTCTTGGGTAGCAGTGACAACTCAATAGATGGATAACAGTGGAAGAAGGCTGAATGAATGTGGTGATGAAGAAACCCTTCTGCTGAGAAATATTCGGTTCAAAAAGTTGATCCCTACAAAGATTTATGCATCTTGAAATGTTCATAACCTGCTATGAAAAAACTGCTCAACTAGATAGAAGGTCTATATGAAGACTTTCTGTTGTGTTAGAATTGACAGTAGTTTGGCTATACCAATCGGGTGAATAGCTTTGGAGCCATCCTCCCTAACCTCTGAAGTGAAACCTCCCTCTGGAAATATCAGCTGGATGGTGCTGGAAACACTCCCCGACAACATCCGGCCAACATACACTGATATCTCTTGCAAAAACTGTCTTGTGATATAGATGGTAGGAGTACTGTGGCCACAGTCTTTGGATATAGGATGAAATTTTAATCCTTCATGAGCTCCTCAAGAAGGAGAGGAAATTCAAAACAGGACTCCCTCGTGCCCAAGGGCACTACAGCTCTATTGAACAGCAAGAGGCAGCAATTTTTCTGAATAGACAAATAATCAAATGATCTAAGATAATCTTAATGGCTGCCTTGCTTCTCTTTTAAACACAATGAAGTCTCCACCTTCCTTCCTCTAGAATTTTCCTCCCCCATGGAATATTCCTCCACTAAAACTGCATTGTCCCACTTAGTGCTTCCCAACTCATGCCAACGCAGATTGACTTGGTCAATTAGGCCTTGTCCATTTGCATTTTAACCTATTTAACACATGAGGGTGTCAAATCTAGCTCCATGATGATCCCTTTTCACATTGTAAGGGATTTTATTCCTGTTTATTACATTTATGGGTCACTTTACCCACATTTATTCAACAAAATAAAAATATGCAACTATAATGTTCCATTTTATTGTTAAAATTAGGAACATTCTGGGTCCTCCTCACATGATGTTGTGGTTGTATCAAGCATAGAGAGAACAAAATTCCTCCTCCTTCTTCTCTTGTGGCCTCCTCATCCATGGTCCCACCATTGCTCAAATATGCTGCAATAAATCTACCTTCAATGCTCTCTCCCAAGTATGCAAACTGAAAATGATGCTCCTCATGGAAAGATAGAAGGTGTAGTGGAATCTTTCCCACTGGAATGTGGCCTCCTTAAGGTAGGAGTGATGATATGCATGGGATAATTTTCATCCCAATGATGATCCTCTCATCCATGCTATCATCCAAATGAAAAATCTCAACCCCTGGTTTCTGCAATGTGTTGGGGCTGAATGGAGAGTGTGCTTGTGCTTCTGAAGATGGTTCTCTCTCCATTTTAAGTGTTCATGGGGCTTCCTCTACCCTTGGGCTGAAATAGTATGGCCTCCAAAAATGGCCCAAACTACCCCATCAAGAAAATCAGCCATGAAATGCCTCTACAAATTCTCCAAGTGGTCCTCCCCACAAGAAGGTGCAAGTAGCAATGTGGCAATCATGGTTTTCCCATGGTATCTCCTGCAACATAGAACATGTATAATGGGGAGAATCATGCTCCCAATGGGCTGTACATAAAATTCTCTCCAAATAATTCTCCTCAATAGATATACAACATCAGAAATATATAAGGAGAAATATGCAATAGAAACAAGTTGTCAAATGACAACTGGAGAGTGGTTCCAAATCCCACTCATGGAACCTGCGCAGTGCCTCCTTGGCCTGCCGCAAAATCAAAAGTAACAAGTGTTGAACTAGCCACTTTTTTGCTGCCACAACATCTCCTCATAAGATGAAATCATGAAATACAATTTGGTGCCAATATTGCACACCAAGAATCATGTGGCTTCCCCCACAAACCATCATAAAAATAGCCAAAATCAAGGCTACAAGCAGCTACAAGTACATCATAAAAAATACAAGAAGGGATGATCCTGCTTGCTAAATATGCTGCTCATATAAGTAAAGAGGTACACAATGTGAAATTATACCTTCTCTACTATGTACTTGAGACCTTGAGCTGAAATGGCTCATCATGAATGCTCTCCCTCTCCTCCAATTAGTAAAGGAATGGTTGTGCCAACCTCTCCAAAAACAACCGAGCTCTGCATCTATCCATATGCTGATGTAGATCATGCTAAATTCCCTCCCAAGTGAACTCCTCTAGCAAGGCAAGTGTGCATCAAATTCATAGCTAGGAAGTCCTCATATGCTGCATGTAATAGTGTCTCCTTGAGCCTAAAATCCTAAGTCAAGACGATTCTGCCATGATGATAGATGATCATTTCATCCACTAAATATTTACCATCTCCATGAAGGCCATCCAAAAATCATGCATGCTCCAAGATCCTGGGGAATACTCAACCAAAGCTGAGTCCTCCATCCTGGATCAATCCTCCACATAGACAGCGCTGGTGTTCTGCAATATGGTGCTCCATCATACTGCTGCCTTCTACTCTGACATCCCCCATGCCAAATTTATCTTCCAAGTTGGTGCCATGCCATCATGCAGCTGCTCATGCTCAAAACAAAATGAAGGTCTCTGAAAATGAGCCTCCCATGAGAGACTATCACCTCCAAAGAATCTCCTGATCCTGGCAAATGTAAGCATGAGTGGCCTCCATCTACTCCATTGCATGAAAGAGTCCTTCTCAAAGGAAGTATCATCTCTCTCACTAAATATATGGAGCAGTCATCCTACTTCATTAATATGACATCCTTTATCCCTGCAGCAAAATCTATCAGCGCAGTATGATTGATGAGAGTGGGTGATGCTGAAAATGAGAGAGTGTCTCCCTCCTCCTTGATTCCATCCCAAAATTTTTGCGCTGTGTTGAACTCTCCCACGGTTTCCACCATCCTGAAATCAAGGTGTGAGGCTCCCAAATGTGGAGCATCCAACCTCCTCTTCTAATCTAGTGGTCTCCTTGGTGCAATGTCTCCATGCAGAGAGACACCATCATCAAGAGATGACTGAATGTATGAATGGAGAAAATCCTCCATGCTTCACTGCGCAATCCAATCATCATCTTAGGTGCATAAACCTCATAAAATAGATGGGGTGTGTGCTCCTCATCACATGATGTTTATCATCCTCCCTATCTCCTCCTTCTATCTCCAAAGCTCTGCACCCTACTACCAATGGCACAGATATATAATGAGTTGTGCCTTGATCTCTACATGGGAGATCCTGGGGAATTTCTTGCAAAGACACAAGAATCCCTCTATTTGGAGCAAGATCTCCTCTTTCCTCTGAATGAGGCACTGGATCAACTCTAGCTATACTAGTGTAGTTGCCCTCATCCTCATCAATATGTAGGGGAAACTTCTCCAAAATCTAATCTCCTTTTGGAAAAGAGACCTCCATGCTCTCTTGTGCAAGGATATGAGATGTATACCTTGCCTCCAACAAGGTATGATTCAAGATGTTAGCCTTCTCATCAATGTTCTGAAGTGGAACTGAGTTTATGTTTCCTCCCTTTACATGCAAATTATTGGTTTGTTTCTCTGCATGTGTTTCATATTTTCTCCCACCAAATCCTTCCATCATTGTTCCAATGAATCTGAAATAGGAAGAAGTATTTGCATCCTTTAAAGAACATGACTCAAATATCCACCATGCATAGGTCTTACCTCTAAAGTGCAACGTTGCAAATATGATAGCATATCCTTTGGAAACTTTGTCCTGTTGCAACATGGTCTTCAACTCCTCTACCCATGCTTTGGCTGAACATGTAGGTGAACTTTCGAAAGTAGATAGAACAAATCTATCTTGATGCTAGCTCCTTTTCACCTTAGACTTGCAAAAATCCATGAAGTGAGATGATCTCTGAATGCTGGAGTTTGAAACTCATACTCTCTTAGAAAATCCCCAAGAGTTTTCTTCTTGGTCACCTCTCCTTCCTTTCCCATCTCTTTCATGAAAAACTGCACATGTGACTGCATTGTGCATCAAAGGATGTGACTGCATGTTCACATTCCTCATCAGAAACCCTAGATTTTGTTTCTCCTTCAAACCCTTGTGGAGATTCTTCAAATCTCCCCCTTTTCTTTTGCTTGGGGATGCCATGAAAGCCCTAGATGGATTTAGGGAGAAGCTTTGCTAGCTCATATACTTTTTCTTTCTTCTTCTTCACAAAGTGGAGTCTTCCTATTCTTCTTAGATGGCATCTTGGAGAAGATCCACAAGCTAAGCCAAGATTATGCTCTGATATCACTGTAATGTTCCTTTTTCAGAAACATTTTCAATCGACAAGAAAATCTATTCCAGAGATAGACTGAAGGTGCATTTACTGGATTTTTCACCTTCATAAAGAAGGATGAGCTCCAGAGGCTTCCTGGCCCACTATCAGACTTTGTCTATAGAGTGATTTCAAGGGACAATATCCCCAAGAGGGAAATACAACAAGATTGGGAATCTTGCAAGATAACCCAAAAATGCAACTACAGCAATATAAAGACATAAACTGGAAATAGAAGTGAATAAATATTATGCCCAAATGTATGAAAACCCTTGAGCCATTTTATTATGAAATATCATCAGCAAAATGATACAATGAATATAAAAATATTAAGTCAAGAAGCCTTCCATGAATACACATGCCATAATACAATATGTTGCTCCATAGTAGGATGCCCATGAACAGGGACTGTGCAGTCATATGAGGGAGACTACTACAATGAGTGAAAAACATCATAGGATCTACATAGATATGGCTCATACATCATTGGGAGAGAAGATCTAAGCTCCAAATCACTACCTCAAGTCAATCCTAGAAGGATTGGCTGAAATATGAAAAACTGCAAAATTGCTGGAGTTGTTGGGTAGCAGTAGCAACTAAATACATTGAATGGAATGAAGAAGGATGAATGGCTGAAACTGATGAAGAGCACTTCTCCTTTGGAAATCTGAAGTGCAAGTATTATCCCTACACCAAATATCTCACCCTCTGAAATGTCTACAACACCCTCACTGCAAATATGCTCCAACTAGAACGCAGTATATGAGAGGGCCTGCGCTGTAATTGATGGTAGTGGTTGGCCTCTTTCCAATGATAGTGGGATAAGCTCCGAAACCATCCTCACTAACCTCCTAGAAGTAGAGAACCTCCCTCCTCTGAAATATCAACTCAAAAAGGTGTATGGAAACCTCCCCAGCAACATCCAGCAACATTGCACAATATCTGTTGCAGAAATTGCACTGATGTAGAGGCTGATGTTATGGCCCGAATGCCGAAATATGTAGGATGAGTGCAATCCTTCATGAGCTCCTCAAGAAGGAGAGGAATTCCTAAATAGGACTCCCTCATTCCCGAGGGCACTGCAGCTCTGTTGAACAGCAAGAGGCAGCAATTTGTGTGAATAGACAAATAATCAAATGATCTAAGATAATCTCAATGGCTTCCTTGCTCCTCTTTTAAACACGACGAAGTCTCCACCTTCCTTCCTCTAGAAGTTTCCTCCCCCATGGAATATTCCTCCACTAAAACTGCGCTTTCCCACTTAGTGCTTCAAGACTCATGCCAACGTAGTTTGACTTGGTCAATTAGGCCTTGTCCACTTGCATTTTAACCTCTTTGACACATGAGGGTGTGAAATCCAGCTCCATGATGATCCCTTTTCACATTGTAAGGGATTTTATTCCTTTTTATTACATGAATGGGTCACTTTACCCAGTTTTATTAAACAAAATGAAAACATGCAACTATAATGTTCCATTTTAGCTTGAGGCTAAAATTGGGAACATTACAGTCCTCCCCTCCCACATGATGTTGTTTGTCCTCAAGCAACTGAATAGAGAGAACAAAATTCCTCCTCCTTCTTCTCTTGTGGCCTCACGGTGTTCTACAATACGATGCTCCATCACACTGCTGCCTACTACTCTGACATCCCCCATGCCAAAGTTATCCTCCAAGTTGTTGCCATGCCATCATGCAGCTGCTCATGTTCAAAAGAAATGAAGATCTCTGAAAATGAGCCTCCCATGAGAGACTATCACCTCCAAAGAATCTCCTGATCCTGGCCAATGTAAGCATGAGTGACCTCCATCTACTCCACTGCATGAAATATTCCTTCCTCAAAGGAAGTATCATCTCTCTCACTAAATATATGGAGCAGTCATCCTGCATCATGAAGATGCCATCCTCTATCCCTGCAGCAAAATTTGTCAGCGCAGTATGATTGATGAGAGTGGGTGATGCTGAAAATGAGAGAGTGTCTTCCTCCTCCTTGAGTCTATCCCAAAATCTTTGCGCTCTGTTGAACTCTCCCAAGGTTTCCACCCTCCTGAAATCAAGGTGTGAGGCTCCCAAATGTGGAGCATCCAACCTCCTCTGCTAATCTAGTGGTCTCCTTGGTGCAATGGCTTCATGCATTGAGACACCATCATCAAGAGATGACTGAATGTATGAATGGATAAAACCCTCCATGCTTCCACTGCGCAATCCAATCATCATCTTAGGTGCATAAACCTCATAAAATAGACAGGGTGTGTGCTCCTCATCACATGATGTTGATCATCCTCCCTATCTCCTCCTTCTATCTCCAAAGCTCTGCACCCTACTACCAATGGCACAGATATATCATGAGTTGTGCCTTGATCTCTACATGGGATATCCTGGGGAATTTCTTGCAAAGACACAAGAATCCCTCTATCCGGAGCAAGAGCTCCTCTTTCCTCTGCATGAGGCACTAGATCAACTCTAGCTATACCAATGCAGTTGCCCTCCTCCTCATCAATATGTAGGGGCAACTTCTCCAAAATCTGATCTCCTTTTGGAAAATAGACCTCCATGCTCTCTTGTGCAAGGATATGAGATGGATACCTTGCCTCCAACAAGGTTTGATGCAAGATGTTAGCTTTCTCATCAATGTTCTGAAGTGGAACTGAGTTTATATTTCCTCCGTTTACATGCAAAGTATTGGTTTGTTTCTCTGCATGTGTTTCAGATTTTCTCCCACCAAATCCTTCCATCATTGTTCCAATGAATCTGAAATAGGAAGAATTATTTGCATCCTTTAAAGAACATGACTCAAATATCCACCATGCATAGGTCTTACCTCTAAAGTGCAGTGCTGCAAATCTGATAGCATCACCTTTGGAAACTTTGTCCTGTTGCAACATGGTCTTCAACTCCTCTACCCTTGCTTTGGCTGAACATGTAGGTGAAATTTCGAAAGTAGATAGAAAAAATATATCTTGATGCTAGCTCCTTTTCACCTTATACTTGCAAAAATCCATGAAGTGAGATTATCTCTGAATGCTAGAGTTTGAAACTCGCACTCTCTTAGAAAATCTCCAAGAGTTTTCTTCTTGGTCACCTCTCCTTCCTTTCCCATCTCTTTCATGAAAAACTGCACATGTGACTACAATGTGCATCAAAGGATGTGACTGCATTTTCACATTCCTCATCAGAAACCCTAGATTTTGTTTCTGCTTCAAACCCTTGTGGAGATTCTTCAAATCTCCCCCTTTTCTTTTGCTTTGGGTTCCCATGAAAACCCTAGATGGATTTAGGGAGAAGCTTTGCTAGCTCATATCCTTTTTCTTTCTTCTTCTCCATAAAGTGGAGTCTTCCTCTTCTTCTTAGATGGCATCTTGTTGAAGATCCATAGGCTAAGCCAAGATTATGCTCTGATACCACTGTAATGTTCCTTTTTCAGAAACATTGTCAATCAACAAGTAAATCTATTCCAGAGATAGACTGAAGGGGCATTTACTGGATTTGTCACCTTCATAAAGAAGGATGAGCTCTAGAGGCTTCCTGGCCCACTATCAGACTTTGTCTATAGAGTGTTTTCAAGGGACAATATCCCCAAGAGGGAAATACAACAAGATTTAGAATCTTGCAAGATAACCCAAAAATCCAGCTACAGCAATATAAAGACATAAAATGGAAATAGTAGTGAATAAATATTATGCCAAAATGTATGAAAACCCTTGAGCCATTTTATTATGAAATATCAGTAGCAAAATGATACAATGAATATCAAAAGAATAAGGCAAGAAGCCTTCCATGAATACACATGCCATAATACAAGATGTTGCTCCATAGCAGGATTCCCATGAACAGGGACTGCACAGTCATATGAGGGATACTGCTACACTGAGTGCAAAACATCATATGATCTACATATATATGGCTCATACATCATTGGGAGAGAAGATCTAAGCTCCCAATCACTACCTCAAGTCAATCCTAGAAGGATTGGCTGAAATATGCAAAACTGCAAAAATGCTGGAGGTTCTGGGTAGCAGTAGAAACTCAATACATTGAATGGAATGAAGAAGGTTGAATGGCTGAAACTGATGAAGAGCCCTTCTCCTTTGGAAATCTAAAGTGCAAGGCTGATCCCTACACCAAATATCTCACCCTCTGAAATGTCTGCAACACCCTCACTGCAAATATGCTCCAACTAGAACGTAGTATATGAGAGGGCCTGCGCTGTAACTGATGGTAGTGGTTGGCCTCCTGCTAATGATAGTGGGATAAGCTCTGGAACCATCCTCACTAACCTCCCAGAAGTAGAGAACCTCCCTCCTCTGAAATATCATCTCAAAATTGTGTATGGAAACCTCCCCAGCAACACTGTACAATATCTGCTGCAAAAACTGCACTGATGTAGATGGTTGATGCTATGGCCTGAATGCTTAAATATGGAGGATGAGTGCAATCCTTCATGATCTCCTCAAGAAGGAGAGGAAATCCGAAACAAGACTCCTTCGTGCTCGAGGGCACTGTAGCTCTGCTGAACAGCAAGAGGCAGCAATTTGTCTGAATAGACAAATAATCAAATGATCAAAGATAATCTCAATGGCTGCCTTGCTCCTCTTTTAAACACAACAAAGTCTCCACCTTCCTTCCTCTAGAAGTTTCCTCCCCCATGGAATATTCCTCCACTAAAACTATGTTGTCCCACTTAGTTCTTCCCAACTCATGCCAACGCAGTTTCACTTGGTCAATTAGGCCTTGTCCATTTGCATTTTAACCTCTTTCACACATAAGGGTGTGAAATCCAGCTCCATGATGATCCCTTTTCACATTGTAAGGGATTTTATTCCTATTTATTACATGAATGGGTCACTTTACCCACTTTTATCTATAATATTAGGACAACAGGGGAAGAAGCAGACAAATTGTTGAAAGAGATGCAATTCAGCCTCAGTTTCACATGGTCATATGATCAAGTTGTTGTTATTTCTAAACTAAGGGTAGAGAAAAAATCTACGCCTTATTTTGGCATACACACACCATAAATTGAGAGAGATATGAATCATATTAAATGGACTGAGGGTAATTTACAGGAAGCTGAAGAAAAAATAGTGTCTACATCAGCACTACAGACTCATGTTGCACAGGAGAGAGCAGGAAAAAGGATCAGAGAAGATCAGTCATCTCCAATGACTAACCCATCTAGAAAAGAATTCAAAATCCATTACAAAAAGAAGACAAATATTAATCCAAAAGTCAATCTTAGCAAGGATTCAGAGCAAGATGTTGTTATTATTACCGAAGAGACACCTCCTTCCACACAGGCTAGAGGTCAAAATAATTCTACTCCTACTACTCCAACAGTTTCTCAAGATCAGCATCAAATCATTCAACCTAGTATAGTTGTTACATGGGAAAAGGAGAAGACTATATTTGATACCTTCAGGGAGATAAAGTTGAAAAATGAAATGTTGAAGACCAGCACATACAATCAGTTTTGGAAGCAAACTCCCAGCTCTCAGAGCACATTTCTCTCAACGTTTGATTCAGAGAAAGGAAAAATGCACTTTTAATTTCTTCAAGCACAAACTCTACAGCGAAAGTCAATAGTGGATTAAAAAAGACTAAATTTTAATTTGATACTAAGGACATACATCCAATAAATCAAATGGAGTTACATAAACAAACTGGTGAGATGATTTCATCCACTCTCACTAAGACTGCTATGATTTTTTCAAAATTACAGGTTTCTTTGGCTAATATCCAATCACAGCTGAAAATAAAGAAAGTTTCTTCATTCACTAAAGACACAAGAATCAAAACTCTGGAAGACCTGGTGATCAAATTCGGATATGATCCTTCCAATGCCAATGCAGCAAAAGATAACATCAAAAAGAAAAATGCTGACATAGTAGCATTATGGAAGAAATTGAAGCATCCAACCACAGAAGATCCTCTGGCAAAATACATTGAAGAGATTGAATCCCAAAAAGAAGAAATGATAAAGCTGATTATGGAACATAATGCTCAAATAAAAAAAATGGAATTAGAAATGGATAAAATGACAAAGGAAAAGGAACAAATAGAAAAAAACATCTAAAGTTCCTTTAGAAGTAGTGCCTCTTGTAGTTATTCCTACAACCAAACCTTCTATAGCAATTACTGCAGAAGGAGTTGAGAAGCTTAGTAAATAAGTGAAAAATATGTCAATTCCAGAAGAAGAGATTAAGAAACTATAAGACCAAGTACAATTGTTACAATATTAGAAGTCAAAAGATGAAATTTCATGTTGCTTAAGCACAGAGAGCTAAAAAGCTAATTGAGAGATTACAAAAAGAACAAAAGGAATCAACCATTGGAAACACTTTGGGCCAAGTAAAAGAAATAATCTGGGCAAATATCATGGAAACTATTAATGAAATTTTGCCAAGTATATAGATTATATCTGAACAAAAGGATTTGATATAGAAAGAAAACGAGGCTATTGTAACAATTAAAGCACAGCTTGGAGAGAAGCTTGCTACAACAAACAACATTATCAAATTTCTGAACTCAAAGAATAAGTATGAGCTGGATGATTTAGGCATAGATGATAGAACAGAAACAATCGTGGAGGTAAATAAGGTTCTCACAAAAAAGAATTTAATTCTTTAGCTTGAGGAGAAGTGTCATAGTTTGGAAATCACGGTGCAGAGATTTTTCAGCAGAATGGAGTTTCTGTCACAAAAAGGATTGCCTTCTCTGTTTGTAATTAATGAAAAAATTATTACCAGAGAAGATTATTGGAGAAGACTTAAAGAAATTTCCAGAGATACTGCCAAATTTTAAAACATCAAAGGCACAATGACAGGAAGGGTGTTGTTGGTAACATTGAGCAATGATATTTTTATTCAATATGAGATAAAACATGTTTTCGTGGTGATACTCACTTTTTCCAGGTACACTGAAATGGATGAATTATACCGTAAGGTAATAAAATTTACCATCCAGGATGAAAAATGCTGGGAAAAATTGTGTGAATTTTAGGAGTAAATGGTAAAAGAGAAAATTCAACTTCTACCAAATCATCAATCCACCGATAGCCAGCGCAGTCCATAATTTCCTATTTTCAGCAACCATTTTCTATTAGAGCAGCGCCAGCACATCCAATCGAATTTATTTCCATGTTCCAGTTAGAGTCTAATTTGGAAAATAAAATGCTATCTGTTACGATAGCATTTATGTAATCTATTGTAAAAGAATTTTTCTATAAATACTTCACTGTACGAAGTATTCTGGGTTGGATATTTTGAGTTTTGAGAACTTTGTGTATTATTGTGGAGCTTTTGTACACTTTTTAATGAAATCAAAGAAGTTGCAGTAGATATTGTGAGATTCATGTGGTATTTCTTTTGATCATTGTGTTTTCCTCTCTATTATTTCACTTTCATTTCAGCTTTTGTATGAAAATATTACTAGTTTATAAACAGAAATCAATAATATGCTTTGTTTATTAATATTTTCACAAATGTGTATTTCTTCTAAAGAATGAATTCATTTTATATGCGCATTCAAAATCCTACCTTTTCTATCATCACGTACACAACGACAACTTAATTGTGCTCAATAATTATACCTTCTTTGCCTTATTTTATTCTCTGCAATTCAGTTTTTGAAATTATTTTTAGTTTCACTGATCATTATTTTTATCCAGCAAACAAATTATAAAACAAATTTCAAACATATTAACTTATATCTAGCCTAAAATCTGGTACTCATCCTTAAATTGAATATTTAAAAAAAAAAAAAGTGACATAGAGAGAGCCCTCTCTGGTTAGGTAGAGCTAGCTACCTAGCTAAAAGTTGGTTTGTGGTTACCTTTCTTCAATCCTATTTTTAGCCTAGGAATTTGGGGAGAGTGATAAAATTTCTGGCATCGTTGTTGGGGAAACAATTGCTAAATATTCCCTGGGAATATTTTTCTGAATAGGCTGAAGTCAAAACCTGAGCCAAAATATATAATTCTGATCTTAAGCTGGCTCCAAAAAGATATACCAGGTCAAACCCTAACCCTAATCCATCACCACTCATATATAATCTTGAAATTATTTTGAGAAAACAAAAAACTAAGTCTCGACAGCCGAGAAGATTTTTTCTTCCATTTATTAAATCAAATTCCCTACCTACGAGGTTTGTTTTAGAATATCTGGATTTTTCTCCAGAATCTGAAAAAAAAAAAAATTTAAAAAATAAAAAATAAAAAATAAAAAAAAAATAAAAAAAAATTAATAAATAATAATAATAATAATAATAATAATAATAACCTATGTTTCATGGGTTCCCGAACCTAGGGGTGGAGTTCTCGAACCCAAGAACTGGATTCGAGTATGGATTATTCTACCAAGAATTAGGTTCTTCGTTAAAAACATTTGGGTGCATTTGACATTTAGGGTACTTGGAACCCAAATAATGCACTACAAAGAAAATACCCTCTAGAGGATTTTTTTGAGGAACCCCTTATAAAAATACCCCATACATCCATTTCTAGTGGAGGTTAGTAGAGGAGGTTGGTGGGTGGAGGGCTTTGCGGATGTTTTCCGCTCGGTGGGCTTATCATTTAACATTGCATCAGTGCTCCTTACAAGAGAAAGCACTGGTGTGCACAAAACATTGGCACACCGGACACCATGCACTCCGTACACACCCTCTCGGTGTGTTGTATTACTGTAGAGCACCGGTGCTTCACAACTCTTCCACACTGGTGCATCATAAAACACCGCGCCAAACCAAAACCGCCCGGTGCAGTATTAAGAAACCGCACCAGTGCATCATAAAACAACGTGCCAATATAGAAACCGACCGGTGCGTTCATAAGAAACAACACCGGTGCACCTATAAACCATGCGCACTGGAAAAGGGTTAAATATTAAAAAACAAATACCACAAAAAAACTGAATTTTTCACTTTTTTCAGTGCTCTAGAGCTCTCAATTACCAGTGCGCACATCGGACACTGTGCGCTCCATACACACATGCTCGGTGCATCTTATTACTATAATGTACTAGTTCTTCACAACTCTTCCGCGCCAATGCATCATAAAACACCGCCCCAAAACAGAAACCGCCCAATGCGGTGTTATGAAACCGCATCGGTGCATCATAAAAAATTGTGCCAAAACAGAAACGGACTGGTGCGTTTGTATAAAAAAGCACCGGTGCATCTATAAAACACGCAAACCAGAACAGGGTTAAATAAAAAAAAAATTACAGCCAAAAAACAACATTTTTCACTTTTATGCTCTCAATCACCGATGCGCTCTACAAGAGAAAGCACCGGTCGCACAAAACATTGGCACACTGGACATCATGAGCTTCGTACACACACGCCCAGTGCGTCCTATTAATATAAAGCACTGGTGCTTCATGACTATTCTGCCCCGGTGCATCATAAAACACCACGCAAAAATTGAAACAGCCCGATGCGGTGTTAAGTAATTGCCCTAATGCATCATAAAACAACGCGCCAAATCTAAAACCACCCGATGTGGTCTTAATAAACTGCACCGGTGCACCTATAAAACCCCGCGCACCGGAACAAGGTTCAATAAAAAAAAAAATACGGCCAAAAAACCTCTTTTTTCACTTTTCTCAGTACCCAGAGCTCTCAAGCACCGGTGCAATTTCTCCTTCTCTGAGCCGCCCTGACATCAGTGCTCCCATTACACCTATTGCATGCACTACTATTGTGGCATTGGCCACCAATCTCCAGCTTGAATTTTGCAAAACGGTGGGAAAATTTTATTTTTCAAATTCTAAAGCCAATATGCCTCCTCGATGGCGAAATGTACAGGTATTTTTCTAGTTTTTCCATAATTAAGCTTTCTAGAGGATTAGAATTTGAAATAACCTTAAAATTAACCATTAAAAAGGAAAAAGAAAAAAATTTGTCATGCAGTGCACACGAGCCATTCGACTCGCACCAGTAAGCAGTGCTACCTGTAAAATTTATAGGCTGCACCGCAACTGGTGCTAACAATATCCGCGCCGTGTCCGGGGTCGTACCGAAAGGTGCCCCGCATTATTTTAAAATTTAAAAAAATTGCGGTGCAGTCATTTAGCGGGGCACACCATTGACCATGGGAATAGCAACACGGTGAATTGACGGATATATCCACCTAGGTGTCTGTCAATGCACTGCATTCGGCATTCCAACAAGGTCAACGGTGCCATAGGGTCAAAGACCGCACCGTTGACTATGTAATTTTTCAGGAAGTCAGTTCACTGACACGACTATACGTGCTAGGGCATATATTTTAGTCAATGCACCGCTCTTCTGACACCATATATAGTCAACGATGCTTGGAAAAATTTCAGGTGCACCGCATACGTTGCATTTTATCTCATCTAGGGCACCACCTCTGGTGCTCTATAAACAATTGTCACACTGGAACCGGTGCATGATTGTTTTTGTGGCGCACCGACTGGTCTGTTTTTTTTTCCAAAAAAAATTATATATGTATATTCCTAAATACATGTTTGATTTAATAATAATAAAATTATTTAATATGTCAATGATTCAGAGAGAAGAGGAGGAACAACAACAACAATAGGCGGAGTAGTATGACATGCTTTGCTAGTGGGAGGCACGAGAGAGGGAGAGAGATGCGTACCCTTGCCCTATTACAGTAGATACCCAGGGGCTCCTAAGGCAGGTAGGCCTCCTCAAGTTCTATGAGGAGGCTACTTCCCTAAAGGCCCATAGTGTGTTTTTGAGACATCTTATCCACAGGTGGAATGCCCACCAACAGGCTTTCCAGGTTGGTCCTCACCAGTGGTACACACCCACTGAGGAGGATATTTATTTCATTACAGGGCTATCGAGGAGAGGGATGGATTTTCCCTCGTTCCCAGAGGTTCCAACTGGTTTTCTAGCATGGAGTCAGTTAGCTTACTCCAAGAGATACATTGGAGCAGATGTGTTGTCTCCTTCAGAGTTTTATGTCCCTAGAGGTCAGCTATGTATTGTTTCATTTGGTAGACAACACGTGCAGTGCCTCTCACTTCTCATTTTGACCATTTCACAAAACACCAGTGAAGAGAAAAAAATTAGTTTCCTGCTTATATATTATGTTGATTCTTTAGTACAGGATCCATGACTTGTCAGGTGGTTTTCCATTTTTTTGTGGCAGTTTTGCACGGCCTTAGATAGATGTCGTGCTCATGCACAAGGGAGGGTCAACTTCCCTTTTTCTCCAAAGCTTTTTTGTTTATTTTTTGAGAGGTTTCCAGAGATGAGGCCTAATTTTTTCGGCAGCCTCGTAGGCCGATGTTGGAGGCCCGAATGCACATGTGGGGGCAGATGATACCCAAGAGGGGAGAGACTATGTTTCCAGCCAGTGTTGACGAGCTACATCCCTTCATTATGGTCCCCTGTCCTTATGCTGGATTGGATTGGCGAGGGTGTGCCAACATCCTCTTCACAGATGATGAGCCGCTAGATGATAAAGGTAATATTACTGTTTTATTTATATTTATTTTAGCATGTTCTTTAACTTGTTTTTATTAAATTGTGTAATGAAATTTTCTAATTATTGTTGTGTACTTGTATATATTTTGCACACATTGTCTCTTTTGATGGCGAGGATATGCCAGAACCACAACATGATCCAAGTGTGGATTCTGATGATGATCAAGACATGGCAGATGCCAAGGATCATGATCAGGAGGGCGGTGCAGAGAGACATGCTCCTGCTAGTGCGTCGGTACTGCCTTTTTCTAGGCACGGTTGACCTGACACTAGATACATGATGGAGTTGGGTGACCAACTCAGTGCATTAATTTTTGAGGCAGACATCAGGCCCGCTTATTATCGAGACATACAAGCTGATGATAGGCTATTACGGATGTGGAAGGGAATGTTGCGTGACATGCACAGCCTGATGGTGCATGTCATAGGAGCTACGAAAATTGTTACACGAATGAGGAGGACTGTTGCACGTTATAGGTGTGGTCGAGATGCAGCAACTGATGGACAGTCCGCAAGTAGCGACTAATCTCATGATCGTTCACCTCGTGTTGCGCCTAATGAGCATGAGGCTCCACTAGCATCTATTAGTCATCATGGAAATGAGGCTAGACCATCGGCCACATCCATTCAGTAGCCTACAGCATCCATCAGTACTAGTCATGATCATGAGTAAGTTGGACCATCGAGCATTGAGGCTGCACCATTGACTGAGAAGGCCTCCAGTAGTACTGCTTATATTGATGTTTTACTACCACCAGCTGATCCATCCATCAATACTAGTCATGATCATGAGCAGGCTCGACCATCAACCGTCGAGGTTTGCACCATTGACTGAGCAGGCCTCCACTAGTACTGTTATTGATGTTGTACTACCACCAACTGATCCATGACATTTATATTATATTTTTATATTTTTAAAATTATTCAGTTATACAAAAATTGAAAAAGGAAAAAATGCGATGGAGAGTTCTAGCGATTTCTCTTTTGGCCTAGGTCTTCTGGCATCCAAAAACGCCGCCGCCGCTCACTGGTTATCAACCTGGAGGTGCTACCATGGCCATTGGCACTGTGATTCTCATGCTGATCTCCGAGGAGGCTTATCTGTGTGCTTTTGGAACCAAACTCGTATCGTACGCGCTTGCGCATCGGATGGGAAGGCGACCCCCTGCAGACTGAAGCGATGTTGTGACGAGAAGAGCATCGGTATTAATCTGATTCGTGGCAGCTATGGTTTCCAAAATCACCACGGTTTTGCGGCGGCAATCAGGCCAGTGAAATAATTTTATCCGTGATGAGATAGCCAAAGGAAAGACACACAGGCAGCAACGAGAAGAAAGCCGACATAGCATATAATGCGAAGGTCATGATAGAGACGGGTCATTTAAAAGTAGAAATTGTAAAGAAGAATTAAAGATATAGCATAGTCAGGAGCGAATCAGAACAAAGAGAGCATAAGACAAGTGAGGCATACACAAGAAAAAAACCAAGCGGCAAAGGAGTCGGATGAGTCTTTGCAAAGTAGTGAGGAGGCAGTAAAAGAAGGTATTCATCGTGAGGAATGAGACAGAGTGATGAGGAACAATTATTCAAGTGGGAAGATTGTGTAGACAATCTAGTAGAAGCTAATTTGTGTTTTTTCACAATTATTCAATTGAAGGCATAGAAGATCGGAGCCTCATAGGATTTGCTACAAGTATAATAGGTGGAGTGGATTCTATAGATGCAACAGAGGAAGGAGCACAAAGAAACTAAGATAGCAGATATAGCAGAAAGGAAGAGACAAAGAAGTAACAGAGGCAGCAAAGGAGGCAGCACTCAGGCAAAGAAGGCAGCGTTGAATCACAGACACGCAAAGGAGGCAGCGCTGAAACAAAGACAGAAAAAGGAAGCAGTGATTACAATGGAGGCAGCAAATGAAGGCAGAGGAAGCGAATATAACAGAGGCAGAGTCGTTATCACTGCAGCAGAGGCAGAGGTAGAGGCAAAGCGATAGGAGCAGCAGAGACAGAGGCAGAGGTAGAGCTGTTATAATTCCGAGAATCGCCCAACCCGGAGGACAGATATATAATTCCGAGAATCGCCCAACCCGGAGGACAGATATAAAATTCCGAGAATCGCCCAAGCCGGCAGATACAGTCATATGTATAATTCCGAGAATCATTACCCGATGGGTGTTACATATAACATATAAACCATATTCCGGGAATCGCACACTCCAACCGGCGTTATACAACACGAATCTTATTCCGGGAATCGCAGACTCCAGCCGGGTGTTACACATATAATACAGAACCATATTCCGGGAATTGCACTCTCCAACCGGCGGAGCACATATAACAAATACAAACTTATTCCAGGAATCGCTTAACTCCAGCAGCAATACAATGCATATAATACAGAACCATATTCCAGGAATCGCACACTCCAACCGACGTTATACATATAATATAACACAAACTTATTCCGGGAATCACTTCACTCCAGCAGCAAAAATATATATAAACATATATGTGCAGTGCATCACATAAACAAAGGTCCAAGGCATTTATATTATGGAGCGCATAAAACAAAGTTTGATAAGGTGGGACCCCTCCCCAATCGCAATCGGAGATCGCAAGGGCAGCGGAACATCGCAGCAGAAAGTTGCGATTGCGATTGAAATGGCGGACCCGATCGTGTTATAAGCAGGAGTTGATAGATGCTAATCGCATTCGAGTTCCCAATCGCATGTCTTTTGTAAAACACTGTGATTGAAATGGCAGACCTGATCCTGTTATAAGCAGGGGTTAATACATATTTTAGTTACGGTCAAATCGCATCGGCACTGGTCAATCGGAACATATGTTAAAGACTTGCGATTGCGATTGGAAGACCGGACCCGATGGGTCTATAAACCATGTTTAACAAAGTGTTTGAAGTCCAGTTCCAATCGCATCGGAAAGAAACAAACCATCGCAACACATATTAAAGAACTTGCGATTGCGATTAAGAGTTCGGACTCGATGGACTTATAAATTATGATTAACAAAGATTTCAGCTCCAGGTTCTAATCGCATCGGCAATGGTCAATCGCATCGGAGAATATAAGAGTTGCGATTGCGATTGGAAATCCAGACCCGATTGGTATATAAACTACGACTCATATACAACTTGAGTTCCAGGTCTAATCGTATTGGCAGCCAATCCTTATGGACGTCGGGTTATTTGCAAATAAATTGTATATATTATATATGTTGAATAACGTTTGAATATGATCCGGGGGCATAACACATATGATATATAATGGTTATTGAGTTATATATAACACGGTTACGATAAGCCACGTGGTCTCTAGACCCACAGACCTTAGCTTTACGGGAGGGCGATTATTAACGCTTGTGATATATGTATGTTTCGGCCTGCGGAACTCGCCAGATCAACAAGACACTTGCTGCGTGTAAAGGATTGAATTACAGTCAGCAGATTCATTTATATATAAAGCGCTGGTATAAAACTAAAATAAAAATGCAGTTCATAAATTCAGGAGTTACGTAGCAGCCATAAACAGAAAGGCATATAGAGAAGAGAAAGGGACAAAGAGACAGTTAGAGAAAAGACAAATGCGCAGCAAACCAAGAGACAAAATAAGTGAGCTGGAATTCACATTGTAATTCGAATGTAAATGTTTTAATTGTTTTTATTGTTTGTGATGCATTGGCAAGTCTCCGGAAGAGAGAAAATATCCCACTGTAATATTAAAATAAGCACCTACAGTTGCATTTTTCTGAGTAAGCTGAAAAGAGATGAGAAGGTAGAAGGCAAAGAGACATGACTGTCCATTTCAAATTCCCAGTAGAATACAAATAGTCATGAAGCTATCTTGTATAAAAGGGGGTAATATCCAAGAGGAGAGTTTGATGAAAATAGAATGAGAAGAGGAGAGAGTGTGCAGCAGAATTGAAGATAGTTGAAGAAAATAAGCAAGCTGCAAGAAGAATGTGAATAAGGAGGAGTTGAGCAAAGAAGAAGAAGGGGCTGAGCAGAGATGATGCAGGTCTGATATAAGAGTTGATGAATAGCAGAGAAGAAGGTACAAAATAGAGCTGATATCCAAGGTAAATCAGTAAGTGTTTTTCTTTTGAAAGAGTAAGGAAGTTGGAGCTTCCCTATCAAGTTGTAGCTTGATAGATGTCAGTTGTAGCTGACTGAGGTAGGAGCCTCCTGTAGGTTGGTGCCTGCAGAAAATAGATGGGAGTTGGCGCTTCCACATCAAGTTGTAGCTTGATAAAATGTCAGTTGTAGCTGACTGAGGTTGGAGCCTCCTGTAGGTTGGTGCCTGCAGAAAATTGATGGGAGTTGGAGCTTCCTTGCAAGTTGTAGTTTGTAGAATTGAGGTAGGAGCCTCCTGTGGGTTGGAGCCTACAGAAAATCAGTGGTGAGAGGGAGTTGGAGCTTGCCTTTGCATCACAACAATAATAAGATGTGGTTTTCTCCCTTTATGGGTTTCCACTTATATCTGGTGTCTCTGTGCATGGTGTTTATGTGTTGATGTGGTTTATCTCATCTGCTTAATACTTGCTGCTCTCATATTCAATCTGCTATTACATTAACAAATCTGTTTGATAGTAATACTTGTTTCTCACAGATTAAGATTGCTCACATATTAAGTTGACCATGAAATGAAGGTGTAAATAATATTTAAAAGAAAAGTATTAAAATTCCATGTATGTGTTAAACTGATTCACCCCCCCCCCCTCTCAATTTAACTAAGTGTTCAACAATTGGTATCAGAGCAAGTTCCTTTGGTGTAAGCTTAATAGCTTGAAGGAGATCTGGTTGAGTCATGGACTATCAAAATGTACCTGTGCTAAATACAACTAACTTTCCTGAATGGAGAGATAAGGTTAAGATAGGATTTATGGCTGATGATCCAGAGGTATGGAAGCTTGTTTGTGATGGTTACTGCATAGACTCACCCACAGTGAAAGAACAACAGAGGAATGCTAAGGCAAAATGTGTGATATATGACAATCTTCATAACAAGGACCTTGAGTTGATAATGGATTTAACCTCTGCAAAAGAAATCTAGGATAGACTGCACTTCATACATGGAGTAGACACTAAGGACTGCACTGACAAGAAGGATAAGAGAATTAAGAAAAAGAGAAATTCATGTCAAAAAGAAGATTCTTAATCAAATGAAGTACCTGCTAGTGTGAATGGTAGTAAGAACCATGAAGAAATTGCAGCTGAAGAAAGGGCCAAACTTGACACTGCTTTGACTGAAATAGAAAGATTGAAGAATGAAAACAAAGACCTTAAGACAGTGATGCAAATATGTGATGAGAGAGAATTTTAAGATAAGAAAGAAATTGTTGGCCTGAAGACACACCTTGAAGAAGCAAGGAAGATAGAAGACACTCTGCTGCAACAAATGAGAAAGAAAAGTCAGGAATGTGAAAGATTGGAAGAAGAAGTGATGAGCCTAAGAAAGAACTTAGAAAAAGCCCAAAGAGAACTACTAATGAATACACCTCTAATGAAAAGCTCTAGACAATTGGACCAAATTCTCAATGCTCAAAGACCACCTCACATAAAGGCTGGGATAGGATATGAAGGGGAAACCAGCAAGTCCAAGGTTGAAGATAACAAGAAAATCATTTTTGTAAAACCTGTAAAGAACTGTGAAACAGCTCAGCAAATTCCTATAGAAGCAGAAACCAGCAGGAACATGAGTTGTAAAGAAACAAACATAATCAAGCAGCAACATGAAAAAGCAGAGAATGAGAGGATGAAACAATCAACTACTAAAGGCTCATATGCTCCTAGGGATGAATTGAAAAAATTCGGAAGATGTCAAAGGAGGTTCCTCCCTCCTATGAAAATTAGCACATGTTTATCTTGTCATAAACTAGGACATAATGCAGCATATTGTAAGACAAAGCCAATCCAGTCCAACCAGCAAAGGATGCAGCAAAAGAGAAGAACCCCTCAAGCAAGCAAAGGGAAAAGACAATCTTCCACCAGGCACACAAATCATTTCTATGGCTACTGTTATGCATGCAATGAATTTGGACATAAATATGTTGATTGTAAATTATGTTCAAAAAGGGGAATGAAATATTATACATCAACTCAAATGCACCTTGGTCAAATAAGATGTTATGTATGCCTCAAGCGTGGTCACAAAGCTAAAGACTGTAATCTGCCATATACATTAAAGAACTCTAGACAGATGATGGGATCAAAGCAAATCAAACAAAACTATGAATTTAAAAGAAGTGCAGACATTATGAAGAACCTCAATAAATTTTGGAAGGAAAAGAGAAAGGGGGAGCCTACTATCTCCATAACATAATGAATCTAGCATAGTCTCAGGGGGAGCTGCTCTACGAAACAAAGCAAATATCTAACCAGTTATAGATATGAAGCAACATCCCAGGGGGAGAGCAGTTCATATATAGACCCCATGAAAGTAGTCTAAGAAGAGCTCCTTGGAATGATAACAGCTATGAGATCAGTAAGGGAAAGGAAGTTCCTGTAACAAAGATCTATGGAGGAAGAAGACCATTTAAAACTCACAATAGCCAGCAAAATTGTTAGAAGGAGAACAAAGGCAACAAAGGCATTTGACTAGTTAAATCCTGTGTGAACACATGAGTTCTTGATGAATGATCCTATGTAATTGAGCCGAGTCCAATAAGCAGGGTATGGAAATTAGAGTGATTGTGTGGCAATTCTGTGGTGAAGAACCTTGTAGCATCGGTTTGTGCGAATTTCCTATTCCACTCAGAAGACTAATGAACCATACTCTCTGTGAATGAGTGTCTGTGTGTGCACTCTGCAGAAGAAACATAAGAATTGAAGCAGAATAGGTTTATTCATGAATTAGGGGTGTAATGCAGTTTATAGATGAATTATTGAGCAATTATTCATTAATTGAGTGGCATAGGCTTTGATTGAAGACTAAAACCCTATGAAGTCGAACCCAGTAAATCAAGCTAAGAATCTGCCTGTATATTCAGAAAGAAGAATGTTTGATAATGTGGAACTCTACAAAGGTTATGTAAGGTGCAAAGGTTGTGAATGGTGGAGCGGAACCATAGTCAAATGCACAATGTCAATAGTGGAGCGAAACCATTCGTGAGCGGGTTCGAATCATTATAATATACTGAAAAACGACTATTTAATAAAGAAGACTGAAACCTTGGTGAAACACTGTAGCAAAACCACTTATGGTTTCCGGATTATTTCGCACCACTTTTGGTACGGAGGCGGTATTATCTAGAGGGCTAGCGATTCCATAAGATTGTTGACACGTGGCATAGGTGGTATTGGAAGCCACCGTTTAGCCTGCGATTTCGCAAGTTAACGTCAGTACCGGGACACCGAGCGGAATTTCTCAGGACTGTTGATTTGAAAAGGGGACATCCGGCGGTGACTATTCGTTGAAAATACGTGAAGTTTAATAAAAGTGCGCGGAAGATAGAGGAGGTACGGTGCATAGGTGGGCCAGTCCGAAAGTCTTATTATAAAGTTTTTTTTTCAAAGCATGGAGTATTAATACAAGGTCGGGCGGCGAACTATAAAGCGAGTGGTATATTCAAATCTTCAAAGGTTTGTTATGAGGTCTAGTTGCGATTATTAAAAAGGCATCAAGAAGCCATGATAACAGTTGAATTGGCATATAAAGCAGTAGTGATTCTGGAACTGTCATAGAAAATAAAATGCAGTGACATTCTTTCAAATCAGGATGACAGAATAAGTAGCAGGTTAATGATGCCAAGATCAGATTCAATATATTGATGATTGTTGGTGTGAACAGTGGAAAGATCAATAGTGGAAACTATGGGTTCATGTGCAAGCTAAAATGAAATCTCTGCATGGTTTATCAAGGTAATATCAATTGGTACTAGGTACAGGTAGCATATCTATCAATAAAATATCATTCCAGGGGGAGATCAGCCAGCTAGGTAAGGGTAAAACAGGTCCTCAGGATCAAAAGTATTATGGCAAACGTACATCAAGGTAGTATTCCCAGCGTTATCTGGATTCTGCATTCAGTTTGAGAAGGTCAGTAGCAGAGCTAAAGGATCAGTATTGTGTTTACACTTGAATCAAAGTATCTGAAGAATAAAGGACTAGCATTGATTACCATCTGAAGCCCAAAAGTTTTAAAATCATCTAAATCCTACTTCAACACAAAGGATTTACTGGTAATCCACCTTTAAAGAGAGATTGATCATTGACATACATACCCCCTTATGCCATAAAGAAAAGTGCATGGTTGATAAGTGAGATCGACCAATACATTGAATGCATCCTACCTCAAGGTTTTGTTTTGAAAGTTCATTATGCAAGCAGTAAAGGCATTTGATCTCTTAGATCAAATTCTGGTTAATTCATTGATCACATCTGTAACAATATCCTTCAGCTATTAAGGATAATGTCAACATCCTAGCTCATATCATCACCAACAGGCAGGAAAGGTGTACCGCAGGAATAAAGGATATATTGGCTTCATCATAATTGAACAAATGCTAGACTGCAGATGAGTATTGTGGAAGAAGACATATTCCATCTACAATATTCCTCAACAGAAATGTATTGGCACACTACATCAGAAAGAGACTGTATGTTTATTCAAGTTCAATATTCTCAAAAGTGTTCTCTCAACAAATATTGTACACCAGTATAGAGCAGCATGGTACAAAGGCAGAAGAAGAATGCCTAAACACATCTCAGAGAGAGAAAATGAAAAGATAGAATCTACACTAAGAAATGTGCAACCCTTTGCCATTGATGTCAAAGGGGGAGGAAAAGCAGGTAATAGTAGAAAGTGTCTTCTAAAAGAAGCTAGACAGAGGAAGACTTGGAGGAAGAATTGGATTATTGGTGGATGTGTTGCCATCAATGCCAAAGGGGGAGACTGTTGGAAATGTTGTCATTGATGGCAAAGGAGATGGCAAAGGAAGAACACCTGAGGCAGCAACAAGACAAAGAGAGCAGCATAGCAACAAGATGTAGAGAGGGTCAAGCAGCAGAGACAGGGTCATTTAAAGAAGCAGAGGCAGCAAAAGGAGAATTAAGGAGTAGCATCAGTCTAGGAGCAGATGAAACAAAGAGAGCATAAGACAAGTAGAGCATAGAAGAAACAAAGGCAGCAGGAGTCAGATGAGGTGTTGCAAAGTAGTGAAGACAGTAGAAGAGGGCCATTTAATAGCTGAGGAATGAGACAGAGTGATGAGGAACAATTATTCAAGTGGGAAGATTTTGTAGACAATCTAGTAGAAGCTAATTTGTGTTTGTTCACAATTATTCAATTGAAGGCATAGAAGATCGGAGCCTCATAGGATTTGCTACAAGTATAACAGGTGGAGTGGATTCTATAGATGCAACAGAGGAAGGAGAACAAAGAAACTAAGACAAGAGATATAGCGGTAAAGGAAGAGACAAAGAAGTAATGTAGGCAAAGAAAGGAGGCAAAGACTGGGGCAAAGAAGGCAGCGCTGAATCACAGACAGGCAAAGGAGGCAGCGCTGAAACAAAGACAGAAAAAGGAAGCAGTGATTACAATGGAGGCAGCAAATGAAGGCAGAGGAAGTGAATATAACAGAGGCAGAGTCGTTATCACTGCAGCAGAGGCAGAGGCAGAGGCAAAGCAACAGGAGCAGCAGAGACAGAGGCAGAGGTAGAGCTGTTATAATTCCAAGAATCGCCCAACCCGGAGGACAGATATATAATTCCGAGAATCGCCCAACCTGGAGGATAGATATAAAATTCCGAGAATCGCCCAAGCCGGCAAATACAGTCGTATGTATAATTCCGAGAATCATTACCCGATGGGCATTACATATAACATATAAACCATATTCCGGGAATCGCACACTCCAACCGACGTTATACAACATGAATCTTATTCTGGGAATCGCAGACTCCAGCCGGGCGTTACACATATAATACAGAACCATATTCCGGGAATCGCACTCTCCAACCGGCGGAGCACATATAACAAATACAAACTTATTCCGGGAATCGCTTAACTCCAGCGGCAATACAATGCATTAATACAGAACCATACTCCGGGAATCGCACACTCCAACCGGCGTTATACATATAATATAACACAAACTTATTCCAGGAATTGCTTCACTCCAGCAGCAAAAATATATATAAACATATATGTGCAATGCATCACATAAACAAAGGTCCAAGGAATTTATATTATGGAGCACATAAAACAAAGTTTGATAAGGTGGGACCCCTCCCCAATCGCAATCGGAGATCGCAAGGGCAGCGGAACATCGCAACAGAAAGTTGCGATTGCGATTGAAATGGCGGACCCGATCGTGTTATAAGCAGGAGTTGATAGATGCTAATTGCATCCGAGTTCCCAATCGCATGTCTTTTGTAAAACACTGCGATTGAAATGGTGGACCCGATCCTGTTATAAGCAGGGGTTAATACATATTTGAGTTACGGTCAAATCGCATCGGCACTAGTCAATCAGAACATATGTTAAAGACTTGCGATTGCGATTGGAAGACCGGACCCGATGGGTCTATAAACCATGTTTAACAAAGTGTTTGAAGTCCAGTTCCAATCGCATCGGAAAGAAACAAACCATCGCAACACATATTAAAGAACTTGTGATTGCGATTAAGAGTTTGGACCTGATGGACTTATAAATTATGATTAACAAAGATTTCAGCTCCAGGTTCTAATCGCATCGGCAATGGTCAATCGCATCGGAGAATATAACAGCTGCGATTGCGATTGGAAATCTGGACCCGATTGGTATATAAACTACGACTCATATACAACTTGAGTTCCAGGTCTAATCGTATTGGCAGCCAATCCTTATGGACGTCGGGTTATTTGCAAATAAATTGTATATATTATATATGTTGAATAACATTTGAATATGATTTGGGGGCATAGCACATATGATATATAATGGTTATTGAGTTATATATAACATGGTTGCGATAAGCCGCGTGGTCTCTAGACCCACGGACCTTAGCTTTACGGGAGGGCAATTATTAACGCTTGTGATATATGTATGTTCCGGCCTGTGGAACTCGCCACATCAACAAGACACTTGCTGCGTGTAAAGGATTGAATTACAGTCAGCAGATTCATTTATATATAAAGCGTTGGTATAAAACTAAAATAAAAATGCAGTTCATAAATTCAGGAGTTACGCAGCAGCCATAAACAGAAAGGCATACAGAGAAGAGAAAGGGACAAAGAGACAGTTAGAGAAAAGACAAATGCGCAGCAAGCCAAGAGACAAAATGAGTGAGCTGGAGTTCACATTGTAATTCGAATGTAAATGTTTTAATTTTTTTTATTGTTTGTGATGCATTGGCAAGTCTCCGGAAGAGAGCAAATATCCCACTGTAATATTAAAATAAGCACCTACAGTTACATTTTTCTGAGTAAGCTGAAAAGAGATGAGAAGGCAGAAGGCAAAGAGACATGACTGTCCATTTCGAATTCCCAGTAGAATACAAATAGTCATGAAGCTATCTTGTATAAAAGGGGGTAATATCCAAGAGGAGAGGTTGATGAAAATAGAATGAGAAGAGGAGAGAGTGTGCAGCAGAATTGAAGATAGTTGAAGAAAATAAGCAAGTTGCAAGAAGAATGTGAATAAGGAGGAGCTGAGCAAAGAAGAAGAAGGGGCTGAGCAGAGATGATGCGGGTCTGATATAAGAGTTGATGAACAGCAGAGAAGAAGGTACAAAATAGAGCTGATATCCAAGGTAAATCAGCAAGTGTTTTTCTTTTGAAAGAGTAAGGAAGTTGGAGCTTCCCTATCAAGTTGTAGCTTGATAGATGTCAGTTGTAGCTGACTGAGGTAGGAGCCTCCCGTAGGTTGGTGCCTGCAGAAAATAGATGGGAGTTGGTGCTTCCACATCAAGTTGTAGCTTGATAAAATGTCAGTTGTAGCTGACTGAGGTTGGAGCCTCCTGTAGGTTGGTGCCTGCAGAAAATTGATGGGAGTTTGAGCTTCCTTGCAAGTTGTAGCTTGCAGAATTGAGGTAGGAGCCTCCTGTAGGTTGGTGCCTACAGAAAATCAGTGGTGAGAGGGAGTTGGAGCTTGCCTTTGCATCACAACAATAATAAGATGTGGTTTTCTCCCTTTTATGGGTTTCCACTTATATCTGGTGTCTCTGTGCATGATGTTTATGTGTTGATGTGGTTTATCTCATCTGATTAATACTTGCTGCTCTCATATTCAATCTTCTATTACATTAACAAATCTGTTTGATAGTAATACTTGTTTCTCACATATTAAGATTGCTCACATATTAAGTTGACCATGAAATGAAGGTGTAAATAAGATTTAAAAGAAAAGTATTAAAAGTCCATGTATGTGTTAAACTGATTCACCCCCCCCTCTCAGTTTAACTAAGGGTTCAACAGAAGTATATTATGGGGGGCGGTTATCACCTGAACAAATGGGCGACCTGTTGGCTAATAACCCATCTAGCTTTGACTTCTTTGCTTTCACATTGGGATTCTCGAATGCCATACCATGCACATACTCGCTCGTCGAACCAAAGACACAAACGAACTGCTGCATTACCTCTGCAAATGATTATCGGAGCTGTGATTCCCCCACTGTTAAGGAGACTCGGGTAAGCTCTGTGCCTTTTCAAATCTTCATTAAACCTCCTGCAAGCAATAGTTTTATCATATGGGTTCAATACATATACTCCATAATAATTTTGAAGAACAATATACAATCTACTGCTGGTTACCCAGCTCACCTTCAGTCCTTGATATTTTGGGGGAAAGCATTAGCAGATTCCAGCTCTCTAAATGAATATGCCATAGTTTATGGATCCTCTGTTTGCCTTAACTTACGACTGAGGGGAGGAAAGTTGGGACAGAACAGGGCTTTTGGCAACACCCCGGGTGCTAGTGCGTCCAACACTGCCCATTCCAAAGGACCCACATACAAAAACGTACTGCAAGGGGAAAAAAATAAAGCAGCTACAATGACTGTGGCCCAGGCAGAAAACTCCCCTAAGCCATACATTGTGGAACAACAGAACTGTGTGCCTGAAATAAACATTGACATTCCTGACATAGATGTGCATAGAACTATTTTTGAATCTCAAGCTATAATATGCAGATTCAACTGTTTCTGGCCCAAACCCGTGGAGCTATTCCAATGGATTTTTTCCAACTGGACCATGGATTGTGAAATCCACCTATGCTCAAAAGGCTTTTTCATTGTCAAGTTTTCATTAGCTGAAGACAAAGATACAATTATACAGGAGGGGCCATGGTTCTGGGGATGTACTGGACTCTTCATCACACCATGGTTCCCAAAATTTGATGCCAATACCATGGAGGTGACCAGAATGCCGATTTGGGTTAGGCTTCACAACCTTCTGCTTCATTTCTGGCAGGAAGGTGTTCTTGGTGGCATTGGTAACATCCTTGGCAGATATATTAAAACTGATATACAACGAATGGAGGAGCGCATCTACACTTTCGCATGAATCTTTGTGGAAGTGGATTTGAGTAAAGGTCTACCAGAGTGAATTATGTTGAATCACAAACAGCAGAGATGAACACAACACTTAGATTATGATAACACCGCTTTTCGCTTTCGGATCTGCAGGAACACGGGTCATCTACAAAACACTTGCCCGACAGCCACAAGAGATAACAGGAGAAAGAAGAAAACAGGCAAAGTTTCCAAAGGCTGGCAATATCCATCAGAGGAGCCTGAACAGAAAGAGGAAGAGGAAGAACCCATCCCACAAGATAGTAAACCGACTGATACTGGTTTGGGTGCAAAAGATCAAGGAATGAAAGAAACCATTGATGCTACTACCATGACACAGTCGGATACGGAGCCCAGGGCACCGGACAATGGGGAGAACAAAAGACTACACACCTCAGACACATCAGACTCTGATAAGGATGTTGGAGCACATGCGGTAGAGAACCAGCTCGTCCTTATATCGACCATGCCAACGCAAGGTCGTTGGCGGAAGGTTGAAAAGAAAAAAGGGAGGAAAGCCTAATTTCCTCTTCATTGTATTTTTATCTGCGGCATACTTGTTTATCTCTTGACACTACCAACTAATGTAACATGTAATTTTGTTTTTATTAATAAAATTACAAATTTTTCCTTTGTGAAAAAAAACATTATATATATATATATATAGATAGATATATATATATATATATATATATATATATATATATATATATATATATATATATATATATATATATATATATATATATATATATATATATATATATATATATATCGTCCATGTATTTTATGTTCATGTTGTAGTTGTACTTAATTTACATGTTGGTGATCATCATGATGTGTATATTGTTAGGTCATGTTAGATATTTTCATTTAATGTGTAGCTTGTAGAGAGATGTGTATGTGATAGCATGAGTTATTTGACATGAGATGTATATTTGATGTTTGAATGTGTTTTTTAGTCGAATATGATTTTTGTACGATGGTTATCATGATCGTGATGTTTATTAATTAATTTAATATTAAATGATCATGATATTTATTAAATATTATGTCGTGATTGTAATTGAAATTTTAATTTTAATTGTATGTAAAATTGTAAAATTGTATTTGTATTTGTAATTGTAATTTTAACTGTAATTGTATGTAAAATTTTAATTGTAATTGTAATATTTAATTTATTGTGAAATTATTGTAATTGTAATTTTAATTGTAATTGTATATATGACAAATTGTAAAATTGTAATTGTAATTCTAGTTGTATGTAAAATTCTAAATTGTAATTGTATTTGTAATTGTAGTTTTAATTGTAATTATATGTAAAATATTTGTAAAATTGTAATTGTAATTGTAAATGTAATTCTAATTCTAATTCTAGTTGTATGTAAAATATTTGTAAAATTTTAATTGTCTTACTGTGAAATGATTGTAATTGTAAAATTTTAATTGTAAATGTAATTGTATGTAAACTTAAAATTCTAATTCTAATTCTAATCGTAATTGTATGTGAAATTGTAAAATTGTAATTCTAATTCTAATTATAATTTTAACTGTAATTGTATGTAAAATATTTAATGTAAAATTTTAATTGTAATTGTAATATTTAATTTATTGTGAAATGATTGTAATTGTAATTTTAATTGTAATTGTATATATGACAAATTGTAAAATTGTAATTCTAATTCTAATTTTATGTAAAATTCTAAAATTGTAATTGTATTTGTAATTGTAATTTTAATTGTAATTGTATGTAAAATATTTGTAAAATTGTAATTGTAATTGTAAATGTAATTCTAATTCTAATTGTATGTAAAATATTTGTAAAATTTTAATTGTATTACTGTGAAATGATTGTAATTGTAAAATTTTAATTGTAAATGTAATTGTATGTAAAATTAAAATTATAATTGTAATTCTAATCGTAATTGTATGTGAAATTGTAAAATTCTAATTCTAATTCTAATTCTAATTCTAATTCTAATTCTAATTGTATATAAAATATTTGTAAAATTTTAATTGTATTAACGTGAAATCATTTTATTAAAATATTTAAATTTGTAAATTTGTGAAAAATTGTAAAATAATAAATCTAGAATAATATGAATTTTTGTAACATAATAAAGTTTAGAAAATAATGGAAATAAATTCATGTACTTTAGAATTATCATTATTTTATTATGATCTTACATGCAAAAAAAAAGAACTTTATACAGTTCGGTGCATTTATCATCATAACACGCTCCAATGTGTCTTATTACTCAGACGCACCAGTGCTTCACAACTCTTCTGCACCGGTGCATCATAAAACATTGTGCCAAAACAAAAACCTTGATCTTACAAACTGCCCTGGTGCGCCTATAAAACAGTGTGCACCGGAACAGGGTTGTTCTGTAAAGTGCAGTATTCGAGCAGCGGAGGGTTCGACTCGCGGGCAAGAATTTTTCTGAGGAGATGAGGGTTTGAAAAGATGAGAGTTCAAATTTTAGCTGAGAATTTTATAGCAGAGAAAATGAGTGATTCAAACAGAAATATGGACAAAGATGCTTACAGGGATGCAGACAGCTACAGAGCTTGACAGAGTACAAAAGGAGTATAGGTTGAGACCGGAAAAGAGCATTCAGTTGAGGCTGGAGATAGGGTTAAGAGGTCCAATGATGGAGAAAATTAGAACAGATTTGATGGCAGAGAAAGATCAATCGGGGCAGTTGATAAAGCCAAGAGGCACCATGAAGGGAAGGATTCTCATTCCCTTAAGGACAGTAGAGAAAGATTAATTGATGTTTTTGATCAGACTGGCAGGTCCATGAAGGGAAATATTCTCCAGAATTTGTTTAAAAGCAGTTGGGAGTATTGTCCGAGCTTCGGTTGGCTTACATAAACTTTTACCGGCAAAGATGACATCGCATAAAATCACATCTTCGGCTTTCAATTGAACCTGAATGGCATCTCTAACTTGTTTGAGCTGTGGTCCTGTAGATGAAACCAGTAAAAATTCTCCTTGTTTTATAAATGGAAATCCTGTGACCTTTTATGTGGGAAGAAAATCATAGATACCTGCAACTACCATATTTCCACCTGCAAATCAGTTTCCCATTGGAAAAACTAATGTAATAGCCTATTTTGCAATGTATTTCCTCTACTCAACCCTATACTCATTTTCTATGGGAAACCATTGCCTCCACATGTAATAACTGCATCATCTAGTCGAAAATTGGTCTTCTTCTGCTAACAAATGCAGAATGAAGGACTCATTGTCATTGCTCCCAGAACATTACCCTTCTACATATTATATGTACTAATTGTTGGCAGGCCATCCATCTATCAGCAGATTATATTCTAAAACATATTGGTTGAAAATAGTTAAGTGCCAATTATAACAGGTTCACATGCCACAATTGCCCACTTGGACCCTGTAGTATTGCATCTTCACACGCCCCACATTGCATTATCTCCACATAATCAGTGGGGACCTCTTGCAATAAAAAAAATGCATTGGAAGAATAGTTATTTCCAACAACAATTTATCCAATTCCAATTCTCAATTTTAATTCTAATTCTAATTCTCAAGAATAATCAAAATTTGAATTCTCAATTTCTATGGTTGGAGTTCACTAAATTGTGGTGTACACACCTAAAATTAATTTTGGTGACTTAACCACAAATCAGTGCTACTGTACATATAACCGCACCGATGTTGGTGTTACAAAAAGTTGCACCGGTGCGGTGCTATTAAGTGGCGCACTGGTGATGAATAAACACAAATAAAAAAAGTGCAACTCTGTTTTCATTAAGTGAAAAAAAAAAACAACAAATTGAAAAATGGCCAACAAAATATTTTCGAAAATCTAATTTCATAAAATAATTCTTTAAATACTAAACACTTTTCATTATTTCACTATTTTTGCTAAAATTTCATCCAGATATTTGCAGGAGACATACCTGGAGCAAGAGAGCATGAGGGCATTGTGGAGCAGCGAAATACGTTCGAACAGAAGTATTCAGACAATCAGAAACCAAACCTCTAGTGATTCAAACCCTATATCATAGAATTTCAAACCATCTCGTGATTAAATTTGATTATTTTTTTTACTTTTTCTACATTTTTTTTACTTTTTTTGTTGTTTTATCCACTTTTACCCTAAACCCTTCATTTTTTTTGTTTTTTCCCTTTCTTCTCCCTGTTTCTGTGATTTCAGAATTAGGGCTTTTCATTTTATATTGACATCCAACCCACGGGACGACTTGCATAGTTGGATCCCAATCCATTCGGCCATTGCGTGAATTTTTGGAAAAAATGGATTTTTTTTTTATCGGTGTGCCCTACATAACCTAGCGCACCGGTGCGCTCTATTATAAAGCACATCGAGCAAGTACTGTGTCATAAAAAATTTGAATTTTTTTTTTTTTAAATCCGTGCACCATATCTGAAATAAGGCACCGGTGCTCCATGTTACAAGGATAGCACCGTATGGTCTATTACACTATTTGTGCGGTGTGTTTATAATACCCCATGCACCATATGGTCTATTATACTATTTTTTGATGCGTTGGTAATACCCCTACGCACCAGCGGCGGTGCGTACATCAAGAAAGGCGTAACGATGTCTTGAGATTTATTTTTTACCTGAAAAGTTGACAAATTATTTATAAATATATTAATGAATGATATGGTACGGGTTTCAGATTGATAAAGAAATGACTGACAAGAGATCAAGTAACAAAAATACTGATAACACATCAGGAAAAGCAAAAAAGGCAAGTTCTTTGTAAATTCTTTATAAAAAATATTATTTTTGAACTATATGTAAGTTTAACTAATATGTATTTTTTACTGTGTATCATGTAGAGCCACAAAATGACGAAGCTCGATAACATTATTTCTGATCTAGGACCAAAAGAGCGTAAAATCTCGATGGAAAAATTGCAAAAGGATGAATCAGGTGAATGAAAAAATACTATCGATCCAATATGAGTTTCTTTTTTTAATTATCATTAATAATATACTTAAAATTTTTAGATAACATGTGTCAAATAGTCTATTAATTCACATTTTTTTAATGTTATACAGTGTTGATATTGCAACAAGATGATGAGCTTAGTGGAAAGGAGTCGCCTTCACTATGTGGGCCCACAGGCTATTTTTGGCGCAAAGTCTATTTTTAGACATATGGATCATGTTCTATGAGTTGCAGGATGCTATTTGTCAATGGTTGGTCAAGTCAGAAAAAATAGATGGACTTCTATTTTTAGACATACTAGGCGGAATCTATTTTTAGATTGCCAGTCTAAAAATAGATATGTCGAATATTATTAGCTCTTAATAATATTTAGACTCTAAACATCATCTTATTCTCTTGGAGCACTTCAGTTAAGTGCACAGATATGGCACAGAAGCTGACAGAATGAATTACGCTATTCCTAAGGGTTATGTGGAGCTATTTCATGGATACTTCAACTAGAACTCATGTGACAGAGTTTGGTGGAGATGATTGAGGAAGTTAGTGGAGTTGTATTCAGTTTAACTAATCTAAACATAGTTGAGCTATTTGTATTCAATTTAAATAATTAATACAATTAGTGAGAGTGGTGTGAATTAATTATTAATTAATTCACTAATTATAAACTCATTAATCAACTAAAGAATGCATCAGTTAACTTCAGTGCATGGATAGTTTCAGTGGATACCAGTGCAGAGATAGGTGAAAGAGCAGGTTAACTATCAGTTGTGACTATACTGTTGCTATTTGAAACACACAGATGGGTGGAGAAGCCCATGAGGATTGCGCAGTACAAGCCAGGTGGTTTATCTATTTAATGAAGCCATCCCATAGCATTGAAAACGCAATAGAGGTTGGCTATCAATTGGCAAAAGATTGGAGCATGTGTTTTGCTAGATCTAGCCTGATAGTGTGTAGCAATTCGAGGTTGTGTTGAGAGCTTGTGAGGATCTTTGTACTATGATCGTTACATGATCTCCATGAAATATAATATACAGATAGTTGGGGTTTTCAGCTTTAAGCTTTCCCATTAAATATTGTGTTCATATGTGTGATTGTTTGTGGTTTTAATGTGTGCATGCAATTGATTTTATTTCCGCATGTGATGATCAATGGTAAAAGAGACTATGTATTATGCATGAAGCTAAAATAGTGTGTGATCAGGAGAATCTCGGTGAATAATATATTAGTTATTCAAATTTCTACATGGTATCAAAGGCATATTGATCATTGGAGCAATTGCAAAACATTAAGCGGTTGAGTTTTGTGATGGTGGAATTCGAATTTGCAGCAGTGTTTTCTTGGTGTCAAAGTTGAGATGTCTTTCAACGGATTGTGATTGGAGTATGCCCTTGAGAGAAGCTCAAATTATATTGCATGGAAGGAGAGGATGGAGGCGGTGCTGGATGACAATGGGTTGAAGGAGTTTATAGATGCAGAAATTCCAAAACCTGCTTCTAGCGATGCTGCCGCACTTAACGCATGGCAAAAGAAGACAGCAAAGTGTCGAAGGATTCTAATGGAAGGTGTGAAGGATCACATAGTGTCCAGCCTTCATGGGAAAGCTTCTCCATTCTTGATGTGGAAAGCTTTGACAGATTTATTCCAAAGCAAGAGTGACCAGAGGAAGTTGGCGCTCAAGGATAAACTCAGGAACATAAAGATGGAGAAAGGCGACAGTATGCCCAAGTACCTCACGAAGTTCATCCAATGCAGGGATGAGCTGGGAAGTGTGGGGGTGGCTGTTGATGATGAGGACTTGGTGAACTTGGCTCTCCTTGGGCTTTCGAAGAGTTTGCACTCCTATCAGGACTCTGTCAATGGTCGGGAGAAATTTCCAGGATGGGAGTGACTTTGGTCGGATCTTGTGCAAGAGGAGATAAGGCGAAGTACCAAGGACGAATATTCATCAAAGAACTCTGATGAAGAGAATTTCACTTTGGTTTCCAAAGCAAAGAAGGGGAAGAGCAAGAAAGCTTCGCAATCCAGTGTGAAAGGCAAGAAGCAAGACATGTCTAAGGTGAAGTGCTTTCACTGTCACCAACACGGACATTACACCACTAATTGTCCACAGAAGAAGAAAAATAAGCAAGCTGATGGATCTGTAGCTGGAGAGGCCTTAGCCTCGCAGTTTGAGCTGGATTTTTCGCTAATCGCATGCTTGGTCTCAAGTGTGATGGGTTTAGTGTGGTTTCTTGACAATGGTGCGTCTTTTCACATTACAGGAGATCGAGATTTGTTTACTGATCTGGATGAGAAAGATCTTGGAGTGCACATCGAGATGGGCGATGATGGTCGATACAGTGCGACTGGTATTGGTACCATTTCCTTTGAGAGGGAATCTAGTAAACCCTTCGTATTGAGGGAAGTGATGCATGTTCCAGGATTAAAGAAGAATATTATCTCTGTGGTGATGTTAGAAGACAAGAGATATGATGTTGTCTTTAGCGAGGGAAAGGCTTTCCTGCGTAGTAAGACAATTGGTGAGACCCGGAGGATAGGGGTTCGAGTTAAGAACCTTTATCAATTGCAGGTAGATGGTTGCGCAGCAATGGCAGGCAAGGCAAAAAGAGTGGTGAGCCGGGATGATGGCGAGTTGTGGCACCGGAGATTGGGCCACCTTCACCATGGTGCTTTGAAGATATTGCAGCAGATTTCTACTGGGCTTCCTAAGGGTACTCTTGCGCAGTCAGATCAGTGCAAGGGATGTACCTTGGGAAAATTTGTGAAAGCCACCTTTCACGAGAAGGATAGTCACGCCACGACGATCCTTGAGAGAATTCACGACGTGTGACCTTTCGCCAGCCTGGCGTGTGCTACGTATTATGTGATATTTGTTGATGATTTTTCTCGTAAGTGCTAGAACTTCTTCATGCAAAAGAAGAGCGAGACATACTCAAAGTTCTATGAGTTCAAGGTCATCAAGTTGAGAAAGAATCGGGAATCGTGTGAAGGCTCTTAGAGCGAAATGGTGGTGAATTCATCTCTGTGAATTAATGACTTTTTCACTCATAGAAGGAATTTGAAGAGAGCTCATAGCACCCTCATAACCCACAAATGTAATCCGGGTTAAGCCGAGCAGAAGAACAAAACGATCGTGGGTGTTGTACCCGGTGATGTTGCATGATCAGTGGCCTACCCATACACTTGTTGGATGAGGCATTAGTCATCATAGTGATATGTGCAGAACCATTGTCCTCACAGGATACTTGGCATGAGTACACCCGAGGAGGCGTTTTCTGGTAAGAGGCCTGATATTTCCCATTTGAGGATTTTTGGTTCACCTGTTTACATTCATGTGACGAAGGATGCCAGGAAGAAGTTGGAGCTGACTGTGGAGGTTGGGATATTTTTGGGGTACATTGATTCACCCCACAACTATCGTGTTTATTTTCCAGACAGTCGCAAGACTATTGTGCGACGGGATATCAAATTTCATGAGGAGAAAGCCATGAAGTGTTCGCTTGAGAGGGAGCCACACTTTCATGCAGATGAGGAGCTATTAGTTCCTAAGGATGACTCTCAGGATGTGGATCAGCCACAAGATGAGTTTCATGGAGTGGAAGAGACCACTCAGGCAGCGCCAACCATCAGAGGGCGGAAGCGCACTACAGAAGCTGAGCGACTGGCTCAAGATGCAGAGAAGGTTGTAGGAGCACCTACATCACAGCGCAGAAAAAGACAATCACCTGACCAGTATACTGGATACATGGCTCTTATGAGCAAGTGTATCATGATAGAGCCATCCTCTTTCGAGGAAGCTGTGGAGGACCCCGCATGGGTAGATGCCATGGTGGAAGAGTATGATTCGATTGTCAGAAATAGTGCATGGGAGATTGTCCCGAGGACGGAGGGGAAATCAGTGGTGGGTTCTAGATGGATCTACAAAGTGAAGCAGGAAGCTGACGGGAGTATGGAGAAGTATAAGGCAAGATTTGTTTCCCGAGGCTTTTCATAGATTGAGGGGATCGATTATGAGGAGACCTTTGCACCTGTCGCAAGGTATTCTTCCATATGGACGATTCTTTCTCTCTCAACGTAGATGGGGTGGCACATTCATCAGATGGATGTGAAGACTTCATTCCTCAACGGAGTCATTGAGGAGGAGGTGTACATAGAGCAACCCGAAGGTTTCGAGATCTTCAACAGCGAGTCGCATGTGTGTAGGCTCAAGAGAGTGTTGTATGGGTTGAAACAAGCACCTCGTGCTTGGTACACATGGATAGATAGTTATTTCACTGGACTTTGATTCTCCAAGAGTGAGGCGGATCCGAACCTATACCAGATAGTGGTGGAGGGTAAGTTGTTGATCATTGTACTTTATGTAGATGATTTGATTTTGACAGGTGATGAACTGTTGATACACTCATGCAAGGATGATCTTGCAAAGGAGTTTGAGATGAAGGACTTGGGCTTCCTTCATTATTTCTGGGGATCGGAAATTTGGCAGCGTAGTGATGGACTATTTGTTTCTCAAGGCAAGTATGCCCGGGAGATACTGGAGAAGTTCAACATGCATGGCTACAAGCCTGTTGATACTCCTCTTCCTGGTGGATGGAGGAAGGAGGATGCTACTTCGGCAGAGGTAGTGGATGCCACTGTTTATCGATAGTTGGTGGGGTCGCTTATGTATCTGGTCAATACACGACCCGACATATGCTATGCTGTGAACCATCTTTCACAAGCTATAGTTAAGCCTACCAAGCTCTACTGGAAGGCAGGTAAGCATGTATTGAGATATCTCAGAGGCACATCAGGATATGGATCATGGTACAGACATGAGGATGAGTTGAGACGGCATGGCTTCACGAATCGGTATCATCATATCAGATATTGTGTGTAGCGGAAGATCATGTTACTTTCATACATTCCTACGGAGGATCGGGATGCTGAAATCTTGATGAAGGCGCTCACCAGGAGAAAATTTGAATACCACAGAGGCAGGATAGGGGTTGCAGGATAGGGGTTGCAGATAATCCTTATCTTGTTGAGAGGGAGTGTTGAGATTGCAACAAGATGATGAGCTTAGTGGAAAGGAGTCGCCTACACTAAGTGGGCCCGCAAGCTATTTTTGGCGCAAAGTATATTTTTAGACTATGTCTATTTTTAGACATATGGATCATGTTCTATGAGTTGCAGGATGCTATTTGTCGATGGTTGGTCAAGTCAGAAAAAATAGATGGACTTCTATTTTTAGACATACTGGGCGGAATCTATTTTTAGATTGTTAGTCTAAAAATAGATATGTCGAATATTATTAGCTCTTAATAATATTTAGACTCTAAACATTATCTTATTCTCTTGGAGCACTTCAGTTAAGTGCACAGATGTGGCACAGGAGCTGACAGAAGGAATTACGCTATTCCTAAGGGTTATGTGGAGATATTGCATGGATACTTCAGTTAGAACTCATGTGACAGAGTTTGGTGGAGTTGATTGAGGAAGTTAGTGGAGTTGTATTCAGTTTAACTAATCTAAACATAGTTGAGCTATTTGTATTCAATTTAACTAATTGATACAATTAGTGAGAGTGGTGTGAATTAATTATTAATTAATTCACTAATTATAAACTCATTAATCAACTAAATAATGCATAAGTTAACTTCAGTGCATGGACAGTTTCAGTGGAGACCAGTGCAGAGATAGGTGAAAGAGTAGGTTAACTATCATTTGTGACTATACTGTTGCTATTTGCAACACACAGATAGGTGGAGAAGCCCATGAGGATTGCGCAGTACAAGCCAGGTGGTTTATCTATTTAATGAAGCCATCCCATAGCATTGAAAATGCAATAGAGGTTGGCTATCAAGTGGCAAAAGATTGGAGCATGTGTTTTTCTAGATCTAGCTTGATAGTGTCTAGCAATTCGAGGTTGTGCTGAGAGCTTGTGTAGAGCTTTGTACTATGATTGTTACATGATCTCCATGACATATAATATAAAGATAGTTGGGGTTTTCAGCTTTAATCTTTCCCATTAAATACTATGTTCATATGTGTGATTTTTTGAGGTTCTAATGTGTGCATGCAATTGATTTTATTTCTGCATGTGATGATCAATGGTAGAAGAGATTCTGTATTATGCATGAAGCTAAAATAGTGTGTGATCAGGAGAATATCGGTGAATAATATATCAGTTATTCAAATTTCTACATACAGGGACCAACAACTCAGAAAAGGAATGTTGTTCTAAGAAAAAAAAAAATTAGAACATGCAAATGAAAATGAATTGCTCCTTATCTCATCTGGAGTGGTGTTGGAATTTAACGAAAGGGGGGAAAACTTTACAAAAGTTTGAGGGATCTAGTGGAACGAATGTATAGACATTATTTCCACTTACAATACAAAAATCAATCCAATGATTCCAAGAACCAAATTTTATCTAAACTACAGGAAGAGTTTCCAAAGAATTGGTCAATGAGACATGTTAGACTTTTAATAGAAAAAACGTACAATGACAAAAAAGAAGGAATGAAAAAGTAAAATTCCTTTAAATGTTTGTCTAGAAATATTTATAAATATCAATTTTGTTATATTTACTTTTCAGATATCAATATAAAAGTTAAATATTTTATTGTCATGTTACATTTTCAGGAAGATTATGAAAATCTCAAAAGATGAATGAGCTAATATCATAAATATGCCAGTAGGAATGTCCAAAAAGGTGTACAAGGAGATAGTCAAAGAAATGCACAAAATTGCATCGTAGGAGGATCCATCTCAACAACAATGTGCTTCAAATGTAATAAGTAATCACTGAAATTTTCAATCATTAGGTACAATAAATAAACAATTTAGCATTAAATATTAATTCTCAAGAATTTTCTTGCAGAAAAGAAAAGAAAATGGAACCCATTCAGTGCACAAAACAGGACGACAAGGAAGAAAAAGGTTGATATATAAGTTTGTGAATAATTGTTACTTCCTTATAAAAACTTAACTAGATTTCATTTTTGTATTTTTTAAGTTGTTTTACAAAAATCTTCATTGAATGTCTTCAAACAGTTGTTAACATATAAAGAAGAACCATCAGACGAATTGATTAAAATTGGGTTAAATATGGGTTGTGAGTATATGTTGGCATATCAAAAATTAATTTTCGAATTTGTAAGCATCTATTGATATTGTTTTACTTAGCTCCGTCTATAATTAATAGAACAAAAACATATTTTTATATTAAATATATGATTTGTTATGGGGTATAAAACTTGCAGGAAACAAAGTATGGAACTGTGCCAACATATGAAATTTTGAAAGATGGCATGGTACATGGTTTTGAAAGAATGTGTATAGTTTATGAGTCAATTATTGCTATGGTACGTCATTTTTCTTTTCGATTTACATTGATGTATATTATTTAATATTTCAATTTTCATTATTCTCACCAATGTATGTACACTCATTTCAATTTATTTTTATGTTTGTAGATGGAAGGTGAAGAAGAAGAAAAAAATCAACACCATGAACAAAACATTCCTGAAAATAACCCCAAGTTATGGAAGTATCTCTAGTAGTGACAGCAGTTCAAGCGAAGAATTATGATCACTATGTTTGGATATAAAAGCAAGGTGTTGTATTTTTTGAAATATATCTGTGAAATCAGACATTTTGTTTAATGTAATGGACATAGTGTCTCAATTGAAAGACAAAGGGATACCAATAACTCTCCCATTTTGTATGATAAAGACTGGCTTATTCATATATATTATATATCATAAACTATGTTTTAATTTATTCTATTGCATTCTCCATTTTCGCTATCGGCATTCTCCATTATCATTCTCAAAATCACTAATAAAAATTTAATTCATATGAATATTGTCATAAGATATATATGTGTCGACTTTTGATGAATAATGAACTTTAAAAAACCACAATAATTATGATATGATATAACAAATTAATCCAAACATCACATTCAAATGCATTAATAAAAATTTAATTAATATGAATATTGTTATAAGATGTGTCTACTTTTGATGAATAATGAATTTAAAACAATCACAATAATTGCACTGTCACAGGTCGATGTTTCTAAAAAATACAAAATGAAAACCGGTGCATGTTAGTAACTATACATCAGTGTGTTTGTATTAAGAAGCGCGTCAGTGCGTTTCTACGACCTATGGGCATCGAACAAGCACCAAAACCAACTAAAAATATCGGTGCATTTGTGCGGTATGGCGCGCTGGTGTGTTTATGTGTCTATATGCACCGATGCCATTGTACAATTTATGGGCACCGCACGAATACCGATACCAATTATAAATCTTGGTGCGTTTGTGTGATACTGTGCACCGGGGTGTTTATGTGTCTATAAGCACCAGTGCATTTGTACGACCTATGGGCACCTCACGAATACCAATATAACTTATAAATATCGGTGCCTTTATGTGATATTGCGCATCGGTGCGTTTCTATAAGTCTATGAACTGGTGCGTTGATACGACCTATGGGCACCGCACAAATCCCTAGACCAATTAGAACGGCCCCATGCATTGTATCACCAACACTACGCCCAGTGTGTTTTTATACCTTAACGGCCTGGTGCATTCTCCTTCGACCACCCCAAGGCACATTCTACATGTATGCACCAGTGCGTTAAATCCAGAGTAGCGCACCGATGAAAAAAAACATCCGTAATAACCTATGGCCGCCCTTTTTTTTAGTTGTGCTGAATTTCCATTAAAAGCTCCACCAAAACCTCCGTAACCATAAACGGATGTTGTAGCAAATGTTTTTTTGACAATTTTGGCCAATTTTATAACACTAAAAACCTCCTTTATAACCTCCACTAGAGGGTCTTTTCCTTGTAGTGATGGGTACTTGGAGCCCCAAAATCGGGTTCTTTAGGGTTCTTTGTTGAAAAAATTTTGAAATAAAAATTTAAATATAAAAAAATCGTAGAAAGTAAAAAGGTGAATACATAACCCGTAAAACCTAAAATCGCTTCACTCTTTGACGACAAAATTCCGTTTTAGACAACATTCATTCTGTTGGACTATTGTGACAACTAGCATTCCCTAGTGTGTTTGGGGCATTCGTTGGTGTGTGTGTAGGTGACTAGAGGTTCCCACAGAGACGCAATCCATAGAGATGCAATCCCTACATGAAGATTCATAGGTAGCCATTGAAGATTCATTGTGCGGCATGAATTCATTCTAATTTATGTGAGTTCAAACTTCACTATTTTCATAAAAAAATTAGTAAATTTAAATTTAATTCTAAATAGTAAATCGACCCATGATGTCAAATATGGGAAATTTTCCTTATGACAAGTATTAGAATCTTGAAGCAACCACAATAAATAGTCTACTGCCATATATTGTGACTCTAAACTCTTGTTTCTCTATTGTAATCTCCACATTCTCTCATGGTTAGTCGACATCACTTGCTTTTCTAATCACTCTTTTATCTGTGTTTCCTTTTACATTTTTTTCCAAGAATGTAACTTTTGGTGCTCTCTTTCCTACTAGAGTTTTGAGTGAAATTGGCTTGGGGCCAGATTTACAAGTCTATGTAAACTCCAATTTTCACTCGATATCAAACTAGAAATTTTGAAATTTCAATGTGAATGTTTAATGTCCAATGTTGTGCATGTTTAAATATTTAAATTTTAAATCATAAATATTTTAGTTTTCATGTTTAAAGTTGGAAAATATACAAATTCACACACACACGCATACATATATATATATATATATATATCCTCGACGAACCCACGCACCCTGTTTCAAAAAATGATGCACTCGTTCCTTTTCCCGTCCCCTTTCCCACGTTTCCTGGAAAAATAGATTAGAACCAAGTCTAAAACTTTTCTCTCAAAATATACTTTTGATCCTTTTGGTTTTGAGTCATTTGCACCATTTTCTGAAACCTTTGAGTCTGAAACCAATACTGAAGTTTGGTCCAATTTCCATAAACTTAAAGGCTTAATAGATAAATTTAAAGAAACCTCTGAAAAGGCCTATTTTCAATATCAGCAACAAAATTTTGGTACATCTTTTACCTCATCTTCTCATACAGCTACACCATATTTTCCTCCTTTCATTCCATATTTACCTTTACAAACTTTTACTCAATCCACATTACAATTCACACCTCCACCACCTCCTCCATTAACCATGGCCAAATTTTCTCCACTGATTCTACCATGTCAGCTTATTGATCTACCTCAAAACTATGGTCATAGGCTACCTCTCTTTGATGGAACATCAGAAATTACAGCCTATCAGCATGTGGCTAAAGTAATTGATTTTATAAACCTTGAAGAAATAGAAAATTATGATGCTAAGATGTGTATTATTAATCAAAGTTTTTATGGAGAAGTAAAGAAATGGTTTTGCTCTCTTGGAGCTAGTAAAATTGGTACCTCACAATAGCTAATTGATTTATTCATGGAAAAATGAGAAGAGAAGAAAAATCCACTGCAAATTCTAGCTAAATATAATGCACTGAAAAGGAAGACAAATGAATATGTCTAATAATTCACAGCGATATTTAACAAGATATATGATTCAATTCTTGATAACATCAAGCCTCCCCCAGGTTGTGCTTTACTCCATTATCCTTATGTTTTTTATCCTGACTCGGCCTATCAGTTGAGGGAGAGAAACCCATCAACTTTGGAAGAAATGCAAAGAAATGCAGTGAGTGTAGAGGCCAATCTGATTATTAAAAAGTCTAAGGTCAAAACAGAGAAAAAAGTCACAATAAAAGAAGAATTATCCACTTCATCAGAAGGAAAAATTGATACTTTGATCAAAGATATGGAGAAAATCATGGATAATGTTAGTGTGAATTCTAATGGAAAGCATGCGAAAAAAGGCCACTTTAGCCGTGCATAACAAACATCCCTAACATCAAAGATGGCTGCCAATTTCTTTAGATCTATAGTTAGTTGACCAAGAAAAATGCTACAAAATCCAAATCTATGTAGTTAAAGACATTAAGAAGTAAATAAAAGCAAGATTTGCTCCATGCATCCAATAGACAAGACAAGTATATTTTTAAATAATTTTGTATTTATGACACCTGGGAAGGGAAAATAGAAAGATGTTACTAGTCCCTCTCAATGGGATGGGTTCTTGTATGTCCTTAGCACTTTAGATCTAAGATCTCTCTCTCTTGATGGTGTAGAAAGCCCAGACAAAAATGGAACTCAAAGGGAGCTCACAAGCAAAAAGATAGAAAAAATATGACAATGATGGAGGATCAAAGTCAGACCAAAAGTATAGATCTAGAGTGATCTTTAGGAACCAAAAGGTAGTGAATGAATGGAAAAACCTTTATATTTATAACAAAATATTGAGTTAGTCTAGATATTGGTGCATAATTAAAATATTATTAACCAAATCTAGAGCCAAATTTTATGGAATATTTTATTATATTTGTTGGAGGGAAAAATAATTTGAATTTGGTCAAATCCCTTTATTTGTAAATAATAAATAAATAAATTATTTATTTATTATTTTAAGGATATGGTTGAGTAATAATTAAGTAAATATTGGTTTATTCAATTATTTATAAATGATTTAGTCAAATTTAACAAGGAATATTATTTAAATAATGTTTAAATAATTATTTCTAGAAAATAATAAGATAAATAGTGATTTATCTAATTAATTTTCCTGTTTTGGGTTAAATATGACCATGAATATTAATTAAATTGTTGTTTAAATAATTATTCCTTGAGGAAAATCAAACAAATATGGATTTATTCAATATTTCCTCATGGGGTTTCCATTTTAGACCATAAACAACTTAATAAATTATGGATTACTAAGTTATTTTTCATAGTGAAAGCGATTTTACTTAGGGTCAAATTGGTCCTACATGGTGTACTTTGTTCCATCTAATAGTAATAGGTTAGATGACCAAAAATTGGTGTAACAGATTGCCCCCTAGCATGCGAGCATTAGGAGCTAATCGTATGACCGAAGTACGTTGTAAGAACTCAATCACTAGACACCGAAGGGGAAGTCAGAGAGAGAGAAATATAAGGTAGACTAAAGTGCTAGAGGACAATACCCTAAGGAGGGGAGACTTACAGGTGCGACAAGTCTCTTTTATGAGTGAGTACCTGTTCTACAAGAGGTAGGGGAGGCATACCTATGCCTGCCGAGACAAAGTACAAAGAATAATGCATCCATTAAACAAGGGACTGAACTATATAGTACATGTTGGCATAAACATGAGCCAGATAAAAACATGATAATGGGTCCCACATACATACTGTGTTTGGGATAACATCCAGGACTTATAAAATAATATCTGAGTACATGAGATATAAGTACAACCAAAGAGGCCCTGTAAATAGGAGAGGGCTCTGAAAATCTGAATGATACATGCAAGCTAAAAGGCGTTGCAGGTGGGTGAGGCCGGAACCATCAAATCTATGGAGCAGCATCGAAGGCTATAATCAAGAGGTCAAATGGGCATGTGGGGGGCTACCTGAAGGGCCACCCCCTCATGAGGTCTGAAACATCTCACACACACCCGGGAATCACTTCTACAATTTGTTGCATCACTAAACCAATGAGTATATGAATCTCGATCATGCTGTAAGGAGCTAGAGATGAGAAAAAATCAAGTCAAAGGGAAATAAAGAGTCCATTTTCCTGATCCGAGGCACCCAAAAAGAGTGGAAGTTGGAACCAAGGTACATCGCCCTCTAGACCTGTCTTCAGGAATGAATGAGTTGATGTCGTTAGAAGGAGGTCTACCATAGGTGAGGCAATAAGGGATCCTCAACTAAGGCATGAGAGATAATAGTAGAGTGATGGACAGACTGACACCAGGGATGATGATGGAATGGGGAGTACTGAGTAGCAGGCTAACGACTTCCCTTGTTAAAGCATGAAGGGCATGGATGACTTGGCAGCAACTAACACAATATCAAATGGGATAGGGGACAGTATTTTTGAAGGCCAAAGTGTGCAACACGATAGAGGAACCAAGAAATTAAGGATGGAGAACTATAGCTAGATAAAAAGGGACTCGGGATAGACTCCATGGATGCGATGATGACTCAACTCGGATGCCCTAAACAAGGGTGACTCGATGATGCTGCCACACAAAAAAGGTTTGGTGGGGACCATAAAAACATGAGTACAAGATGGTTACTCACAAAGAAAATCGACACGAACATGGACAAGTATGAAGGCAAAGTGGTGCCCCAAGTACAAGTGTTGCAAGTGAATAAATCCGATTTTGAGGAGTGGTGAAGTGACCCTTCTTGGAAAAAATGTGTCCTAGTGAAGTATCAAATAAAAAAAAACTAACAGATACCCATTTTAGATCTTGGTGAGAGATTTCCAACAGTACAAACGGTTTGTCAAACTGAGCTATTCTCTTTTAATAAGGCATTTTCCCTCCAAATTCGCTCATTTGCAAGTGTAGTTGTGGTGAATGTAGAGATGAGAGAAGGCCCTAAATCTTGTGGTGATCATAGCGGACAAACTGACTGTTGGAATCAAGATTCGTCAGTTGCAGGTAAGAGGCCTATGTCTACTCTTTCAATTAAGGGGATCAAAATGTTAGTTTAGGCACCCAAAGTTCATGAACAAGCCAAGTCGCACTTTTTGGGGTCTGTTCTACAACCTGGGTAGCAGGTACTGGGCAGAAAACTCTGACCTGTCCCAGGAAATGATCTGAAAAGTACAACCTGATAGAGAAAGGGCGTTTCAATGCTGTGTTTGGCTGAGAGCCGGGATTTTTATGGTTGAGGGGCATAGGTGACCCCAAGGATGTTATGGTCATGCCAAAATTTATTTAGAAAAGGGGAATGTAAACACATTTTTATGATGTGTTGTACCATTTCTTTTCGTTATGGTTATGTAGTTTGAGAAAGGGAATGGAGGATTACCAATCTCTTTTGGTATTGCATATATGAATCAAATGGACTAAGTTTCTAGGTTGGCACACATAGTGTCACTATCCCAAAGAGTTGATTTGGATATAATGAACTGGTGCTCACCTAGAAAACCCACAAGTTGGTCAAGAACAATGTCTAGGGGACTGGGTTGTTAATGTAAGATGAAGGAATGATGAGAGGGATCATTCCTAAAGTGATCTGAAGTGATATGGGACACAAGAGGTTCTTCTAAATGGGGAATAATAATAGTAATAGAGTTGACACGACCAGATGCACTAGGAGAGTTGTGGATAATTGCTTCTCTTGGCCTCTCAAATATGGGTGCCCCCTTACCCAAACATTGGATGTCAATGTAATGGCAACAAGGTGTATGTGGTTTGAATGCATGGGTTCGATGTAAGGGGGGGTAGATAAAGTCAGGGGAGGTGACTGCTTCCATACTATCATCATTGTAATATAATATGGGGTGACTGGTGGAAGAAAAACCACCTGATGCGGTGAAGCTACCTGACTCATCATCATGAGAATTGAGTTTCACATGCACATCATCACAGAGGGTGACATAAGAACATGTAGATGAAGGATCCACCGATGTTGACCCCAAGGTGATCGCTGAAGGGAGGTCAAGCGAAACAAAAAGGGAATTCCTTCAGCAATCTTTCACCATGGATCTCATATATGACGACAGGTAGTGGACAGTGGTTGAAGACTCTATCATTGCGACATCTGTAGGGGTAATGTCAATAAGAGTGGATGTGTCCTCTGGTTCTACTAGAGAAAAATTCACAAATAAGGGAGCAGTGGACTCGTTGCACTTTGCCTCTAATTGGTGAGCTGCTGCTAGAGAGGTGCTAAATTCCTCGAGGCGGGGACAGAGGTGGGTATAATGGCCATGGAGATCACACAAAGCATAGGGGTGGTTGGTGTGAATATTCTTGGGGCTCTTGGCTGCAGTTAAATAAGGAACAGAGGTTTCTGGGACCGTATACTTGGGGAACACGACATGAACCATGGGCTTTCATGCCACCCATAATTTAGGACAATTATGGGTGGCATGACTGACAACATCACACAAAGCACAAGGAGGTGTACGCTTTGGAGGCTAAGGAGGAGCATGATTTTTCGAGGGAGCCTTGTCTTTAGGTGCCTTCTTGTGAGTTTTTCCCCCCTCACCTGAAGCTTTTTCAATAGGAGTAGGTTCCTGTTGAGGTGGCTGAGGCACAGTAGCAAAGGGAAGGGTTATGGGGACTGGTTGAACCAGGGTTAAAGCAAGGTAAGGTTTGGGTTGACTAGGCGGGATAGTGGCTGGGGGATCAATGTACCAGACTGGGATTCCCAGGGTCAGGTTAGGAAGGGATAAGGTAGCCATAATAGGCACTGAAAATATTCCAGGAGGGGGAGCTAGGAATGGTATCTGACCGGAGGGGTAATGGCCAAGTGGGACAGCTCCGAGATGGTTAAGGCTAGGAGGAACTATGCCGATAGGGTAGAGAGGCTCATGGATACTAGCTGTAGATGAGGGGATTTTAGGAGGGGGTCCTAAAGGGTGAGTCGATGTGTTAGGAGCAGGTTGTGGAGGGCGGGGTTGCTGACTAGTCGAAGCGAACTGCTTGAGGTCGGGCTGGGATGGTTGCGTCATGCAAACGTTCGACAAGCTGGGATCAAAGACAGGAGGAGAAAGACCAGAGAAATAACCAAGCAAAGAGGAGTCTTTGTAGACTCCGGGTGAAACATTGGTCAAAGGTTCAACTGTTTTCTTATTGGCCACCAAAGAGATGATGGATTCAGGGGAGGTCTGAGACTTCGATTCGTAATATGTCAACCGGTAGATGGTGACAATATTTCTATTGTGAGGAAAGCACATCTTATTTTGAACCACAAATGGGATAGAAGACATCACATATGTGTAGCTATGACCCAATATAATGTTGTAATCTAAGGGGGCATCAATGACTTCTACGTCAACACAAACAGACTTGCCCGTAAGAGTAATAGAAAAATTGCAGAATAGGCCAAGGGGTTGGGAAGAGTTGTCATACCATGCATGAAAGGTGATAGTGGAAGGGGCCAATTCAAGAGATCCAAGTTGCTTCCAAACCAAAGCAGACATCACATAGGTGGATGCCCCCTCATCAACGATACAACGAGAGACGTTGGAATTCTGGATCTTGACGAGGATTTAGAAGGCGACGAAAGGAGGAAGGGGGGATGTTCTGACCGGTCAACATCGAAGACGATCAAATGATCATCTGAAGGATCCACATCACCCATGGTATTTATTAGAGATTTTTGTTGTGAAGGGCACGACTGGAGGAGTTCCATCATTGAGATGGCAGCAGGGGATTGCGCCAAATCATCTACTATACTATACAAATGGGCAGCTTTTCCAGAAGCAGCATTTCGGTGTAACGGTCCCTTGGGGATCTTGGTATGAACCTCTGCCATAGGATGAAGGATCTTTAAAGGACCATTTGTTATCGAAAGAGGATCTGTGGAACCTGAAGAAGGGGGCTCGAGGGCAGCCATAGTGGGAGGCTTGTTGTGCTGACGGGACCAAGTCTAAAGGTTGAGGTCAACGATAATGGGTTGGTCAAATTTCATCATGATAATCTGGTAATCAAAGGTACCAGATGGAACAGGTTAAGTGGCCACCTGACCTTCAGGGGGTTGGGTAGCCACAAATCCTTGCTAGGGAAAAGGATTGGTAAACACAATCGGCTGGATAGGTGCATCATTGGAAGGAACCGAAGGGGAGGCTTGTTGTCCTCACGATGTTGCTTGAGTCTCCCACATCTGACGCATTTCAAGTAAAAGAGGAAAATCGTGGGTGTGGTGACCATAGACACCGCAACAAGAACAAGGCTTATTCATGTGAACATGCCTGTCGTGCTTGAGCTAAGGGTTGAGTGCCCTATTGTTGGTTAGCAGTTTTAGGTGCATTCCCTTGGGGATTAGGTCCTAGATTACCGAGGGCAGATTGATTTTTGGTGCCTTTCCTCTTATTTTTGGAAGTAGGAGGATTAGTCGTGCCTTAATATGCATACACCTTCCCCTGGGGGGTGGTGGTGGCTGTTGTAGGGATTGAGAAGGCAAGGGAAGCAAGGTTGCTAATGTTAGAGGAGCTGGAGCACCAAGCTGTGGATACAGATAATAAAGAGGTTGGGAAATATTTTAGTAAACGGGTTGGGAAAAAGGAGGAGGCATGTCTTATCCTAGATACATGCTACCGAGAGAGGGAAAAGTGTTGGAGGAGCTGGCCCCTCCCTAAGGGAAACCATAACCCATGGGAGGATGAGTGTATGGATGAGAAAGGGCTTCAATGATACCATCAGTGGCATGAGATGCCCCTGGTGTGTTGGCACCACTCAGTCTAGGGAGATCAGGTAAGACGATATAAACATAACCATACTGTGCATAGATTAGGTCATATTTCAATGCAATTTGGAGAGCAACTTCTTCGATCTAAGGGAAATGAGATGCGACATCTTTGCCGATAGCAGGCAAAAGGGATCTGAGAAACCAGTCCATGTAGAAATGTTCTTTGAAGGTAGGGGCTCAACATAGGATCTTTCTTCTTAGCCATTCCTGGACATGATCGGATAGGTGGGTTGCAGACTATTGACGGAAAGAGGTCAAAATTTTGGTACCATTGTCATAATGAAGGGGAAGTTGGAAGTAAGACAGAAAATCCCGGGGCAAGAGTCACAAAAGTAGTATGAGAGGAGGAGGCCTGGTCAACATACCACTTAGAAGCTTCTCAAGTAAGCGTATGATGGAAAAACCAAAGATGGAAAAAGTCATAAATGATGGAGTTAGACAAACACCACATGTGGAAAGATCGAACATGGTTTGTAGGATCTTCTCCAGCAAGACCTTCAAACTTTTGGATGTCTTGGTTGGCATAACAGGCCAACCAAGATCATGGTGTATGGGATCATTGATCAACTAGTTAAAATCTAGAAGATTGAGCCCTGCCATATAAGGGAGCAAGGGAGCAACCAGGATAGTTCCTATTGCGGTCCCACTAGTAGTATTCGCAGCATTAAGGCCAGGGCTACCACCAACATTAGGTCTTGAACCAGACATGGTGAAGGTGACAGGGGGAGAATCGGGGATAGAACCAGGAGGGAAACCTAATGAACCAGAAGCGAAGTTGGAATGGAGACTCGGTAGAGGACTAACTCGAATCCTACACAGAGGAGTAAGTCTTCCTAACGGAAACTGAGGATGAAGGCCAAGAAGTCTCTGGGATAAACGCCTTGGGGGTGTAACGATGGAAGAAAAAACAAGGATCACAAAAGGAAGAGAGACCAACAAGGGAGAGGAGGTGTAGGATCAAATTATTACAATGTCGAGAAAAGGGCAGAGAGGTGCGGAATCAAATGATTACAATGTTATAGTATTTTCCTGGCAGTCTAAACCAAGTGCTCTTCACTTACGTTGTGTGTGTTAAAGTGTGTTAATTTTAAATTTTAAACCCAGATGTTTGTAGAGAAAAAATAAAAAGTGTGTTGTATAATTGTAAATAAATCTGCAAGTAACAGTAAATTAAACTGAATATAACAGAAAATAAACAGCTAAAGATGCATCAATCTAAACCCAAGGAGTCGGGCTTCCCAAAAACTAGTCTATGGGTGGGAAAAAATCTAGTCGAAACACAAAAAAATAGACAATGGATCTAAATTCGGAAGGGAAAATGATCTAAAGGTTAGATCTGCTAGAAATAGGTGCAGAAAACTGCAAAAAAAACCATAGGGAAAAGTGTTGCAAATGAGGTGGCGAAAGGCGACAAACTGAAGGGAAACAAAGGGGACCCTAGAGGAGGACCCAAAAAAAACTGAAAAGAGGTGTTTTGGATGGATAAATAACAAATCTAAAATGGATCTGAAGGTACAAGATCAGATCTGAAAAATGGCTGAACACACTGAAATCTCAGACGACCTCCTTCAGCTAAACTCCTCCTAGAAAGGTGGAAGCGTACTAAAGCCCTAGGGGGATGAGTTCCAACTTCGACAAGTAAAACAGAGCAAGTACAGGTCCAAAATAGGTGGAGACGGAGGTCAGAAAATCCTAAACACTAGCCCAGAAAAACCCAGAAAAATCACACAAAAATTCCTGCAAAAAGTACAGGTCGAAGTTTCTGACCTGATTTCGGTAGAGGTCGTAGGTTTGAGGCTATCTTCTGCATCCTGAAGGTTGAGGTTGCAGGTTTTGGCCCAAAAAGTGTGACCTACACTTCTGGCACTCTCGAGAGGAGGTTTCAGAAAAAATTGTCATCTCAGCTGCGGCTAATGCCTGTCACTTGCGCAATAGGTCCAGAAACACATAGAAGTTAGAATTTTTACTGTTTTAGGTTTTATAGGTTAAAAACAACATCAAGAATAACAAAACAAGAAGCTAAAGAAAAATCCTAGGGTTTGAAGTAGCTGGTGTTGAGATTCAACAAGATGATGAGCTTAGTGAAAAGAGTTGCCTTCACTGAGTGGACCCGCAAGGTATTTTTGGCGCAAGTCTATTTTTAGACTATGTATATTTTTAGACATGGTGATTATGTTTCAGAAGTTGCAGGATGCTATTTGTGGATGGTTGATCAAGTTGTAAAAATAGATGAAATTCTATTTTTAGAATATTGGGCGAAGTCTATTTATAGATCGTCAATCTAAAAATGGAAGTGTCGATTATTATTAGCTCTTAATAATAATCCGACAATAAACAGCAACTTATTCTCTTGGAGCATTTAGTTTCAGTGCATAGATTTGGAAAATAGTGGGTTGAAGGAATTACGCAATTCCTAGGGTTTACTGGTGGTTCATGCATGGAGGACTCAGTTAGAACTGAAGTGGAAAAGTTATGACAGAGTTGGAAGAGTAGTTCATGGAGTTGTATTCAGTTTAACTCGGTTAGACTCAGTTGAGCTAGTTGTATCTAGTCTAACTCAATGATACACTAGTGAGAGTGGAGTGAATTAATTAGTTAATTAATTCACAAATAATAACTCATTAATCAACTAAACAATACTGCATTTAACTACAGTGCATGGCAGTTCCAGTGGAGACCCAGTGGAGAGATAGGTGAAAGGGCAAGATGGACTATCTGTTGTGAATATAGTGATGCATTGAGTGCACCACACACATATTGGAGTTGCCAATGAGGATTGCAGAGTCAAGGCAAGGGTAATTTGAATTCATTCAGAGCTATTCTTCAGTAGGGATTGCGCAGTGGAGGTAGGCTAGCAGGTGGCAAGAAATCGGTGCATGGATTTGCAGATTTCTTTTGATTAGTGTGTGACGATTGATTGTACTGAGAGCTTGATGTACTAAGCTTTGTATGAGATTGTTACATGATCTCCATGATACATAATATATGATAGTTGGGGTTTTCAGCTTCAATATTTCCCGTTAAACAATTGTGTTATGTGAAATTGTTTTTATTTATGCTTCACATGTGTTTGCAATTAATTTTCTGCAAAAGATTAACAGTGGAATGATTCTGTATTTTGCAAGAAGTTAAATATTGTGAGATCGGGAGAATCTGGATGTATGCATGCTTAGTGTATACTAATTTCTACAGCTGGTCATGTAGGTATCTGAAAAATAACAGAGGTCGTAATCGTAAATCCTTGTGGAGTTTCCAGTTATTAGGATGAATTCTAATCGCAAGCGTACGAAAAAACCCACTTTTGTTGGGTTTGTGTTATCTTCTTTCCATGACTAGTCACGCGCGGGGGAGTAACAGGGGGGGGGCGATAGCCCCCCCTGTCGGGGTCCGGGGAAGCGCCCCAGAAAATTTTTTTTGGTCCTTATTTTCCGGTGGACGGACCCGCCCATGGTTTTGTGCATGGGTTTGCACATGGTTTTGGGGCATGATGGTTTTCGACCCCTGGTATTTTTGTAGATCCATTCAAGGGAACTATGGTTATGTTCTAATCCAGGGTTAATGGATTGGGTTTTATGTATGCTTCGGCATGTATATATATGTGTTGTAACACTAAAAGGAATATAATGAAAAATCAAGTTGGTCATCCCGATTTGGGATCCAGGGGAAAATCTCTGTGTATATATGTTTTATATTTTATGCTCTCGCTATTGTTTATTTTCTATTTTTAAGATTCGTTTGCATCTAATTTGTGTATAGGGTTAAAACCTACATTTGGTATCAGAGCAGTTTTGGCTTCAAGGGGATGCTTTTGTTGCTGAGGGGTTTTTTGCTCGAGCCTGAGGTAGACCCTGTTCAGTGGGAGATTTGTGGGATCGATTCTTGCGGTGAAAGAATATGGCGAGCGGAGGGAAGATAAAGATAGAGAAATTTAATGGTCAGATTTTTGAGTTGTGGAAGCTCAAGATGGAGGATCTGCTGGTGGATAAAGATCAGTGGATCGAGGTAGATCCGGGTACCAAACCAATGGAAATGTCAGATGAATACTAGAAGAATCTGGATCGGAAGGCAAAGAGCACAATACGGTTGTGTGCCTCAGATTCAATATTGCTGAATGTATATAGGGAAGCTACGGTGAAGACCTTGTGGGACAAGCTAGGGACTTTGTACCAATCTAAGTCTTTGGTGAATAAATTGTTCCTACGGAAAAAGTTGTATAACCTGAGGATGAAGGATGGAGACTTGGTGACAGAGCATCTGAATGCCTTCAATACTGTGGTAAGTCAGCTTTCATCTGTTGATACTAAAATCTCAGATGAAGATAAGTGCATCAGTTTGTTGTGTTCTATACCAGATTCATGGGACAGTCTGGTTATTACAATAGGTAGCAATAAAACTACCTTGAATTTTGATGACATTTTCTCAGCCTTGTTGTCGAAGGAAATGAGACAGAGAAATATGGAGGGTCAGAATGGAGATGCCTTATCTGTACAAGGAAGGTCCCATAATAGAAAAAAGAATAAGGTTTCGAGTGGGATATCTAAATCTAGAAGGAGATCTAAATCTCCTGGAAATTTTGTAAAGGTGTGCTGGAAATGTAGAAAGGAAGGGCACTACAAAAAGGACTGCAGATCTAACTCTCCTGAGAAAGGAAAGGTATCTAATGATGCTTCTTCTATAGAGGAAAAACCCACCTTGGATGAAGGTGGGGATGTGCATTTGGCTTCTCCTTCAAATACACATGTAGATCATGAGTCATGGTTGATTGACTCGGGTGCATACTTTCACTTCACACTCCATAGGGAGTGGTTCTGCAAGTATGAGAAATATGATGGCGGTCATGTCTTCTTAGGTGATGATATGAAGGCCAGAATTGTCGGACGTGGAAAATTCAAGCTGAAGATGCAAGGTGGAAGGATTAGAACACTTCCTGGTGTTCTGCACATTCCTGCATTGGCCAGAAATTTGATTTTTGTAAGAAAGATGGATGATGTAGGTGTAAAAATAGTGTTCGAGAAAGATACCTGTAAGATGGTTCAGGGAGCACTGGTATTAATGTGGGGAGTTCGCATTGGAACTCTGTACAAGCTTCAGGGCAGCACTGTTATTGATGGGTGCAACAGTTCTGTGGTTCTCGAAAGTGGAGCGGAAAGCCTAGCGGTCTCTGGAAAAAATACCATGTTATGGCATCAAAGGCTTGGACATATTGAAGAGAAGGGCCTTCAGATACTGCATGGAAATGGTATGGTAGAAGGTATGTCCAATAGCTCTCTGGATTTCAATTTCTGTGAAAATTGTGTGTATGGGAAGTAGAATCAGGTGAGTTTTCCTTCTAGTGCTAAGAGAGCGAATAAGATATTAGAGCTTGTGCACAGTGATGTGTTTGGACCTGTGTTAGTTCCATCACTGGGTAAGTTTGTGTACTATGTTTCATTCATAGATGAATTCTCAAGGAATATATGGATATATTTCTTAAGGAAGAAATCTGAAGCCTTTGACAGATTTAAAGAATTTAAGGCTCTGGTGGAAAACCAGACAGAGAAGAAGATAAAGGTGTTGAGGACAGATAATGGTTGGGAGTTATGCAAGAAGGAATTTGAAGAGTTCTATAAGAAGCATGGTATAGCACGGCAAAAGAATACTCCATACACACCTCAACAAAATGGAGTTGCACAAAGAATGAACAGAATGCTGATGGAAAATGCAAGAAGCATGCTCAATGGTACCAGGTTAGGACAAGAATTCTGGGCAGAGGCAGTGGAGACTGCATGTTACTTAGTTAACAGATCACCTTCATCAACATTGGAGGATAAGACTCCACATGAGGTATGGACTGGTAAGAAACCCTCTCTTTCACATCTGAGGGTATTTGGATGTGATGCATACGTACATGTTCCAAAGGAGAAAAGGAGCAAGTTGGATAATAAATATAAACGGTGCATCTTTATTAGGTATAAGGATGGTTTAAAGGGTTACAAGCTTTGGAACCTGGAAACAAGGAAGGTTGTGTACAGCCGAGATGTAATGTTTAGAGAGGTGAAAGATTTTGTTAAACATGAAGTCCTAACAAAGGAACCTGAGAAGATAGAGTTTGAGCTAAAGGAGGATGAATTAGACTCTACAACAGAAGAAGACTCAGAAGATGAAGAGCCACAAACTCCAACTGTGAGAAGATCAATTCGGGAAAGAAGACAACCAGAAAGGTATAGTCCATCTGCTTTTTGTTCAAATTTTTCTTTAACTATAACTGATGATGATCCCAGAACCATCAGGGAGGCAGTAGATTCAGAATATGGAAAACTCTGGAAGGAGGCCATGGTTGATGAAATGGCATCCTTGCATAAAAATGAGGCTTGGGATCTGGTGGAGTTGTCGGCTAGAAGGAAGCCCATCGGGAGAAAATGGGTATTTAAAAAGAAGATGAATGTAGCAGGCAAGGTGGAGAAATACAAAGCTCGGTTGGTAGCAAAAGGTTATTCCAGATGCCGGGAATTGATTTTGGTGATATTTTTTCTCATGTTGCCAAAGCTACTTCTATTAGCTTACTTTTATCTGTTGTTGTTGCATTTGATTTTGAGGTAGAACAGATGGATGTAAAGACATCATTTCTTCATGAGGATCTAGAAGAGGAGATCTACATGAAACAACCTGAAGGCTTTATGGTGAAGGGGAAGAAAGAGTTAGTATTCAGGTTAAAGAAGTCTCTATATGGGTTAAAACAGTCACCAAGGATGTGGTATCAAAAATCTGATACCTATATATGGGGACTTGGCTTCACCAGAAGCAAGAAGGATCACTATGTATATTTTAAATTAATTGGTGACCATGTTATTTATTTGGTATTGTATGTGGATGATATGTTTTTGATTGGAAATGACAAAGAAATTATCCAAGATTTTAGGACCCAGTTGTTCTCCAAATTCGACATGAAGGATCTTAGTGCTGCAAACTATATTATGGGCATGGAAATTAAGAGAGATCGGGCAAAGAGGAAGCTCTGGTTAAACCAGAGGAAGTATGTCGAGACTATATTATAGAGGTTCAATATGCAGGATAGTAAACTGGTGAATGTTCTGATTCCTATAGTGACAAAGTTGTCTGCTGAACAGTGTCCCAAGACACAAGAAGAAGAGGAGGATATGTCCTATGTTCCATATGCAAGTGTAGTGGGTAGCCTGATGTATGCAATGGTCTGTACTAGACCAGACATTGCATATGTTGTGGGAGTATTGAGTAGGTTTATGTCAAAACTAGGGAAGGAGCATTGGACAGTAGTGAAGTGGGTTTTCAGATATTTGTGTGGCACTTGTGATTATATCTTATGCTTCCAGGGAAGACAAAGATTGGAAAGAGTGTTGGACATTCATGGTTTTTTTGATGCTGAATGGGCTGGAGATCTGGACCAAAGAATATCTACAAGTGGGTATGTTTTTAGCCTATTTGGAGGTGCAGTCAGTTGGATGAGTAAAAGACAGTCTGTAGTGGCTCTTTCAACTACAGAGGCAAAATACATGGCAACCACTCATGCAAGCAAGGAAGCAGTTTGGTTGCAGAGATTGTATTCAAGTATGGGGTTGGTGCAGCAAGCTATAAGGATAGACTGTGATAGCCAAAGTGAAATTTTATTGGCTAAGAACTCTTCTTATCATTCAAAGACAAAGCACATTGATGTTCAATATCACTTTGTGAGATATATGGTTGAGGCTAAAAGGGTGTTGCTGGTAAAGGTGGACACTTTGAAGAATTTTGCATATGCATTGACAAAGTCTATGAGATCTCAGAATTTCTCTTGGTGTAGAGAAACAATGGGTGTTGCAAAGCTGGGCTAATGACTTAGCTCTCCTGTGGCCCCCTGCGGAAATAAAACAACAAGTGGGAGAATGTTTGGTTTGTGTTATATTCTTTCCATGACTAGTCACACATGGGGGGGTAACAGGGGGGGTGATAGCCCCCTCTGTACATTGCGCTAGGTGCAACGTACGGAGGGTTCACAGGGGGGGTGGTAACCCCCCCTGTCGGGGTCCGAGGCAACGCCCCAGAATATTTTTTTTGGTCCTTATTTTCCACTAGGCGGACCCGCCCATGGTTTTGTGCATGGGTTTGCACATGGTTTTGGGGCATGATGGTTTTCAGCCCCTGGTATTTTTGTAGATCCGGTCAAGGAAACTATGGTTATGTTCTAATCCAGGGTTAATGGATTGGGGTTTATGTATGCTTCAGCATGTATATATATATGTTGTAACACTAAAAGGAATATAATGAAAAAACAAGCTGGTCGTCCGAATTTGGGATCTAGGGGAAAATCTTTGTGTATATATGTCTTATGTTTTATGCTCTCGATATTATTTATTTTTTATTTTTAATATTCGTTTGCAGCTAATTTTTGTATAGGGTTAAAACCTACAACTTTAGTTGTGCTTAACAAACAGGCCTAACATCAAAGATGGCTGCCAATTTCTTTAGATCTTCATTTAGTGGACCAAGACAAATGCTAAAAAATCCAGATCTATGCAGTTAAAGACATTAAGTATTAAATAAAAGCAAGAGTTGCTCCATGCATCCAATAGACAAGACAAGAATATTTTTAAAGAATTTTGTATTTATGACACCTAGGAAGGGAACATAGAAAGATGTTACCAGTCCCCCTAAATGGGATGGGTTCTTGTATGTCCTTAGCGCTTCAGATCTAAGATCTCTCTCTCTTGATGGTGTAGAAAACCCAGACAAAAATGGAACTCAAAGGGAGCTCACAAGAAAAAAGAAAAATATGACAATGATGGAGGATCAAAGTCAGACCAAAAGTATAGATCCAGAGTGATCTTTAGGCAACAAAAGGTAGTGAATGAATGGAAAAACCCTTCTATTTATAACAAAATATTGAGTTAGTCTAGATATTGGTGCATAATTAAAATATTATTAACCAAATCTAGATCCAACTTTTATGAAATATTTTATTATATTTGTTGGAGGGAAACAGAATTTGAATTTGACCAAATCCATTTATTTGTAAATAATAAATAAATAAATTATTTATTTATTATTTTAAGGATATGGTTGAGTAATAATTGAATAAATAGTGATTAATTCAATTATTTATAAATGATTTAGTCAAATTTAACAAGGAATATTATTTAAATAATTGTTACTAGAAAATAATAAGATAAATAGTGGTTTATCTAATTAATTTTCTTGTTTTGGGTTAAATATGACCAGGAATATTAATTAAATTGATGTTTAACTAATTATTCCTTGAGTAAAATCAAACAAATATGGATTTATTCAACATTTCCTCCTGGGGTTTCCTATTTAGACCATAAACAACTTAATAAATTATGGATTACTAAGTTATTTTTCATAGTGAAAGCAATTTTACTTAGGGTAAAATTGGTCTTACATGGTGTACTTTGGTCCATCTAATAGTAACAGGTTATATGACCAAAAATAGGTGTAATAGATAAGATGTCAAATATTGATCGACAAGTTGAACCTTCTATAAGAAATCCCAATTTCAGGGGTCAAAATCAGCAACCCCAATACAGGATCAAACAAAGGGAAAAAAGGGGTCAAGATCCAAAAATTCAACAGTAAGTTTGGAAACCATTCAAGCATAATTATACTGAAGGCCCTGATGAAGATGATGAAGAAGAAACTTCTGGGGAAAACCATTTGTTTGAGGAAAATCAGCAATATTTCTTCCTCACTGAAGAAGATCAATATTCTGCAAAAATTTTGTGCATCAGAAGACCAACAATATGTCATATAAAATGAAGACTTAATGTGCACTTAATACTATCAGAGAGGATATCAATATTCCCTCACCCAAGTTCAAAGGCATTATGTTTTGAGGAGTAGAAATGTTCCTCTAATTTCCAATCAAAAGAAGCAGAACTCTCAAACCAATACTTAGCAAAAGGAAGTTGTTGCTCCAAACATAAGCAAAGAAAAGGCACCTACTACTTCTACCTCTCCTAAAGTTAATGAATCATCCACCAACAATCAAATAAAATATCAGGAAGTTCAAGAAGGAGGACAGAAGAAAGATTCTTCATCCAAATAACCGCCCGAAAAGAAAGACACATCATTGAAAGAGGTAGATAAGCATCCTGCTCATTTTTCCCTTAAAAATAAAATTACTAAATTGAAGGTCTCTATTCCTGTGACTAAGATAATTAAAAATCATCAGTACAAGTTTCAAGTCGCTAAGTTGCTAACTTGAGTGATGATCATCCTGAGCTTCTTTTTGGTCCTGTTATTGATGGAAAATCAGAAGATAGTGAAGTTCCTCCCTTTTACTTAACCATCAAGATCCATGATTTTATTCTTCATAATGCAATGCTTGACTCTGTAGCATCCTACAACCTCATGCCTAAAGCTATTATGGACAAATTAGGACTATGCATCACAAGACCTTACCATGATCTCTATTCATTTGACTCAGGGAGGGTGAAATATCTTGGTCTTATTAAGGATTTAGTGGTCTCATTGGAACAAATTCCAGCCAAGAATGTCCTCATGGATGTTTTTGTGGATGACATCCCACCTAGGTATGGAATTATACTTTCTAGATCATGAGGAGCAAAGCTTAGAGGAACATTGCAGCTTGATTTTTCATATGCAACAATTCCTATCTTTTGACAATTCAGGAAACCTTACAAAGAAATCAAGATGAAGTATATGATTAGTAGCAGAGGAAATCCTAAAAATCATCCCATTCATGTTGTACATACAAATTGAGAATCTTTTATTTTATTCAATGAAGAATTCTCAGCATCTTCAGAGTTTTTGATTGAAGAAAAATCGGAAAATACATAAAATTCAAATTTTGTTTTAGAATTGGTGGAGACAGAATTTTGTAAAATAATTCCAAATAGTTTAGAATTGAAGACATCTCCTCAAGAAGAAAAAAAAAACAAAATAAACAAAAAAATAAATAAATAAACAAAAACAAATAAACAAAATAAACAAAATAAAATAAAATAAAAAATAAAAAAATTGGATACAACAGAAGTATCTCAAACAAAAAAAAAAAATCGACCATCAGATTTGCACCTTCTAGATGAAGAAAATAGTCTTTGGACTATGGATTTCGATGGTTCCATGGGCAAAGAAGGTATTGGCATTGGAATATGGATTCATAGCCTAATAAATCAATCATTGGAAATCCCTCCAAATGTTAGAATGTATTCCTACAAACTAGCATTTGACTGCACAAATAATGAAGCCGAATATGAAGCCCTGATTGTTGGCCTAAAAATTTTAAAAAAACTTGGTGCAAAGAAATTTTTTGTATATGGCGACTCTGAGTTAGTTATCAAGAAAGTCAAAGGAGAGTATCAGGCCAACCATCCCAGAATGAGAGCATACCGAAATTCAGTCCTAGATATTCTAAAAACATTTCATGAATATACTTTGTCATTAATTCCCAGAAACAACAATGTTATTGCTAATTCTCTTGTCACTTCTGCTAGTATGTTTAAAATCCCACTGTATCCAAAAAAAAATATGAAATAAATGTCAAAAATCACCTTGTTGTCTCTGACAATGTTCAATATTGGCAATTGTTTCAAAATGATGATAAAATCAATAACTTCTTGCATACAGAAGAAGAATCGTCAATGCCCAAATAGATAACCAGGAAATTCATGCTACAGAGATGCAAGTACTACAGCTTAAGGAAAATTATATTCCAAGAGGTTTGGTACCTTTGGAAGAATGTTTTGACCAGGATGATGTTGCAAGAAAGCCTACTATGTCACCAACATAAGTGGGAGTGGAAGATATAAATCTTGGCACTTCAGAAAAGCCAAAGATGGTGCAGATTCCAAAATCTTTGAGTCCACAAATGAAAGCTAAGTATGCAATACTTATGTCTCAATTTTCAAATTTATTTGCTTGGGAATATTCATATTTGAAGGTATATGATAAAAGCATTATTCAACACACTATTCCTTTGAAGCTAGATCAAAAACCATTTCGCCAGAATCTGAGAAGGATGAATCCCAAATTGTTGCCTTGTATTCAGAAGGAAGTAAACAGATTACTCATTGTTGGAATAATTTTTCCTATCCATTTCTCAAACTGGATGTCTAATCTAGTACCTGTAAGAAAGAATACACGAGAAATTCGATTGTGCATCAATTTTCGAAATCTAAACAAAGTTTCATTTAAGGATAATCATCCACTTCCAAATATGGACAACATTATGCAAAGGGTAGTTGGATCATCTAGACTTTCTTTGTTAGATGGATACTTAGGATACAATCAGATTCGTGTTCACCCAGATGATCAAGAAAAGACGACTTTCACCACACCTTGGGGTACTTTCATGTATGCCAAAATGCCTTTTGGTTTTAAGAATGTAGTGAAACTTTTCAAAGAGCAATGGATATTGCTTTTTCAAATGAAAAATATATGTTTTTTGTCATTTACCTTGATGATATCATTGTTTTCTCAAAGACGGATGAGCACCATTTGTAGCATTTAAAGACAGTTTTTCAAAGATGCAAAAAGTTTGGTATTTCATTAAACCTAAATAAGAGCCTTTTTGCTATGGAAGAAGGTAAATTGCTAGGACATATTATATCTAATATGTCATAAGAGTAGATCCCTCAAGGATTGAAGCAATTCAAAACTTAGATTATCCTAGGAGCAAAAACGAGATTCAATCTTTCAATGGTAAAATTAATTTTCTCAGAAGATTTGTTCCCAATCTTGTTGAACATTGAGACAGATTACTAACATGTTGAAGAAAGATACTAAATTAGAATGGTCTGCGGAATCGAAGAAGTCATTTAATCAAGTCAAGTTAGCTCTATCTCATGCTCCCATTCTCATTAGCCCAGAATATACACTTGATTTTGTATTTCAATTGCTTCATAGCATACACTTCCTATTGTTTTAATGCAAAAGAAAAATCAAAATACAGAACAAGCCATTGCTTTCTTTAGCAGAACAATAAGAGATGTTGCATTAAATTACAATATCATTGAGAAACAAGCTTTAGCATTAGTCAAAACATTGAAGGATTTCATAGTGTACATTTTACATTCCCATGGCATTGCTTATGTGCCAAATGATGTTGTTAAAGAATTTCTCACACAGAATTATCCAAAAGGTCGTAGAGGTAAATAGATTACTACCTTGCTACATTATGATTTGGAGATTAAGCCCACAAAATTAATCAAAGGAAAAGGCCTAGAAAAGTTGATGGCAGATTCAAATTTTCATGCCTTAGACATAAACTTCAATGTTGCACTGCCTGATGAACAAACTGCTAAAGCATTACCTAAGACAGCTAAAATATTTTCTTTATCTCGCTAGTATGCTAATATTGTATATATTCTGCAACATCTGAATCCTCCTCCTGGCATGCTAAGTAGTAAAGAAATATCATTGAAGCTAAAAGCACTGAAATACTGCATTCTGAATGTCTTGAGATTCAACAAGAATATCGTAGTGAAAGTTATGCACTTACACTAGGATGGAGCCTCAGGCAATTTTTAGGTGGATGTCTATATATAGATGCATGAGAAAACTATATTTATAGATGAGGTCTATCTATAGATGTATGTGAAAGTTCTATTTATAGATGCATGTCGGCTATTATTATCCCTTAATATTAGTTGGAAAATAAACAATAATCTATTCTCAATGAGCACTTGGAAATAGTTAACTGAAGTGGAAAATCAATTAGCTATAGAAATTTTGAGTTGAGTGGTTGGTTGGTGGGACATGCAAGTGAGCTTAGTTGTAACTGAGTGATTTGAATTTGTAACAAAGTTGGAAGTGTAGTTATGAAAGTTGTAAAGTATTTTAACTCAGTTAAGTGAGTTCAACTCAGTTGTACTAGTTGTAACTGAAGATACACTAGTGAGAGATCAAGTGAATTAATTACTAATCAATTCACAATCAGTGGCCTCACATGCAACTGAATATTTAATACTATTAACTGAATGCATGTCAGATCCAATGGAGACCCAGTTGAGATGTAGGTGAAAGGGACAATTGACTATCAGTAGTGATATTATCGGTTGCACACATGCAACCACACACAAATTGGATGTGCCAATTAGGATTGTACAGGAATGGCAGGCATGATTTCATTCATTCAGAGATTTCCATCAGCTGGGATTTCGCAATGGAGGCAAGCTGTCTGGAGACATTAAATTGGCTAAGGAACTTGCCAATTTTTGTATGACAGTGTGAGACAGTTAGCTCATGTATTGAGAGCTCTTGGATTAGATATTTGTATGTATTTGTTTCATGATCCATGATATAATACATAATAGAAGATAGTGGGGTTTTTAGCTTTATGCTTTCCAGGTAAATTATCTGTGTTATGTGTGATTGATATTTCTTCATGATATTGTGATTGGCAATTTTGTTTCAAATTCGGCAAAGATTTGTAGAAGCGATTCTGTATTTAATAGTATCATATTATTGTTAGATTAGGAGAATCCAGGAAATACATATTTTGTATTAAACTTCTACATGGTATCGGAGCACGGGAAATTGCAATTTTGAAGCAGGAGTTGAGTTTGTTGGTGGAAAGAATTCAAATTTGCAGAAATACTTTCTTGGCGCTACAATTGATTCAAGATAAAAATGACTTTCAATGGCTTGAGGTTAGAGTATGCACTTGAGGGTAGCTCAAACTACATTTCTTGGAAGGACAGGATGGAGGTAGTACTCGAAGATAATGGCTTGAAGGAATTCATTGAAAAATATGTTCCTAAGCCAGATGTTGCAAATCTTGATGCATGGTGAAAGAAAGTGGAAAAGTCAAGGAGGATCATGTTAGAGGGAGTACAAGACCACATTGTCTCAAGCCTCCATGGGAAAGCCACACCATATGCTATGTGGAAATATTTTACAGATCTATTCCAAAGTAGCAGCGACCATAGGAAATTGGCACTCAAAGATAAACTCAGAAAGGTCAAAATGGAAAAGGGCAACGACATTCGAAAGTATCTCACAAATTTTGTCCAATGTCGAGATGAATTAGGGAGTGTGGGAATAATTGTTGCTGATGATGATTTGGTGAGACTGGATCTCTTGGGACTTCCTAATATTTGGCACAGTTATGAAGACTCTGTCAACAGACTACAAAATTTGTGGGATTGGGAATGACTGTGGTCGGATCTGGTGCAGGAGGATTTCGAGAGGAACACTAGAGATGGCTCTTCATCAAATAATTATGATGAAGAGGATTTTTCTTTGGCTACCAAGGTGAAGAATGGAGAAGGGGAAGAAACTCCATTCTAAATCTGAGTCTAAAGGTAAGAAGTTGGATATGTCCAAGATGAATTGTTTTCACTGTCACGAACATGGGCATCTTGCTACTAACTATCTGCAAAAGAAGAAGAACAAGAAGGTTGTTGGAGCTATAGCTGGTGAGGCCCTTGCCTCACAATTTGAGCTTGACTTCTATTTGATCGCATGCATGGTATCAATTGCATTTGGATCGGTGTGGTATTTGGATAGTGGTGCTTCCTTTCACATGACGAGAGATAAGGAACTTTTCAGTGACTTGGAGGACAAAGATATCCAAATGCATATAGAGATGGGCGATGATGGAAGATACAGTGTGATCATCATTGGTTCCATTACCTTTCAAAGGGAGTCAAGTAAACCATTTCAATTGAAATATTTTATGCATGTTCCAACTCTGAAGAAAAATTTGGTCTCAGTCGCAATGTTGGAAGACAAAGGCTATGATGTTGTTTTTAGCGATGGAAAATATTTCCTGCGACATACAACAATGGGTCAAGCCAAGAGGATATGGATTCGAGTTAAGAATCTCTACAAGTTGGAGGTAGATGGTTGCGCTTCCATGATGGGCAAGGCAGAAAAAGTGGTGAGCCGGGATAAGGGCGATTTATGGCACGGGCGATTGGGCCATCTTCATCATGGAGCCTTGAAAGTTATGCAGCAAATATCTACTAGACTTCCAATGGGAACACTTTCTCAGTTAGATCAGTGCAAGGGTTGCACCATGGGGAAGTATGTAAAGTCCATATTTCATGAGAAGGAGAACCGTGCTTTGGGGATCCTTAAGAGAGTTCACACAGACGTGTGTGGACAATTTTCGATTGCTTCAACAACAAAACATAAGTACTATGTTATTTTTTTATGACTTTTCTTGTAAATGTTGGATCTTCTTCATGCAGAAGAAGGATCAAACATTCTCAAAGTTTTGTGAGTTTAAGGCATTGGTGGAGAAAGAGTCGGGAAAGCAAGTGAAGGCTCTTAGGAGCAATAATGGTGGAGAATAAATCTATAACAAATTCAAGAAATTCTATAGAAAATAAGGAATTTGAAGAGAACTCAAAGTGCCTCATAACCCACAACAAAATGGGCTCGTGGAGAGGAAGAACAGAACGTTTGTGGGTGCAGCATGAGTGATGTTGCATGATTAGGGTCTACCAATGCAATTGTGGGTGGAAGCATGCAACACTGCGGTTTATGTGAAAAATTGTTGTCCTCATATATTACTTGCCATGAGTACACTTGAAGAAGCTTTCACTGGTAAGAAACTTGATGTTTCACACTTTAATATTTTTGGCTCAACTGTTTATGTGTATGTGACCACGGATTCTAGGAACAAGCTAGAGCCAACTGCTGAAGTTGGGATTTTTGTGGGGTACACAGAAACACCCCATTATTATCGTGTGTATTTACCAAACATTCGAATGACTTTGGTGCGAGGGGATATAAAATTTGATGAGAGGAAACCCATGTGGTTGTTGCTTGAGAGGGAGCTAGACTTGCATGCAAAGGAGGAACTGTTGGTTCCCAAAGATGTCTCTAGATGTGGATCAGCCATAGGAGGAGGTTGAGGGAGTGGAGGAGTCCACTCACGCAGAGACAAACATCAGAACTGGTAGAAGGCGTACCACAGAAGCTGATAGGCTGATACTTGATGCTGCACAGAATGTAGGAGTCCCTACTTCACAGCGTAGACAAAGACAGACACCTAACCGATTTACTGGATACATGGCTCTCATGAGAAAATTTATTGTTACTAAACCATCTTCCTTTTAGGAAGAAGTGTAGGAGCCCACATGGTTATATGAAATGGTGGAGGAGTATGACTCCATTGTCAAAAAAAGTGCTTGGGAAATTGTTCCAAGGTCGGTTGATAAATCAGTGGTCAGTTTGAGATGGATCTACAAGGTAAAGCAAGCTCGTGATGGGAGTGTTGAGAAATACAAGGCCATATTTGTGTTTTGGGACTTCTCACAGATCAAGGGGATAGATTATGAAGATTGAGGGGATAAATTATGAAGAGACCTTTGCACTTATCGCAAGGTATTCTTCCATAGGACCATCCTTGCTCTCTCAGCGTAGATGGGATGGTGCATTAATTACATGGATGTGAAAACTGCGTTTCTAAATGGGATCTTTGAGGAAGAGTTGTACATAGAGCAGCCTGAAGGTTTTGATATCTTCAACAGCGAGTCGCATGTGTGCTGGCTCAAAAAAGCACTGTATGGACTTAAACAAGAACCCTGTGCTTGGTACACTTGGATAGACCACTATTTCACCGAACTGGGCTTCACCAAAAGTGAAGCAGATGCAAACCTATACCAAATTGTGGTGGAGGGTAGTATTTTAATCATTGTTCTTTATGTTGATGATTTAATATTGGCTGATGATGAGAAGTTGATGCACTCATGCAAGGAGGGCCTTGCAAAGGAGTTCAAGATGAAGGATATGGGCCTCCTTCATTATTTCCTTGGATTGGAAATATGGTTGCAATAAGGTGAACTTTTTGTGTCTCAAGGCAAGTATGCAGGGGAGATACTGGGTAAGTTTCACATGGAGGGTTTCAAACCCATGGATACTCCTCTTCCAGAAAATTGGAGGAAAGAGGGTCCTACTTATGAAGAGGTAGTGGATGCTACTTTCTATCAATAGTTAGTGGGTTCGCTAATGTATCTAGTGAACACAAGACCAGACATTTGATATGCAGTTAACTAGCTGAGTCAAGATATGGTTAAGCCTACCAAGCTCTTTTGGAAGGTGGGAAAGCATGTCCTGAGATACTTGAGGGGCACATCATAGTATGGTTTATGGTACAGATAGACGGATGAGGTGAAGTTTCATGGCATCACAGATGCAGATTAGGCAGGCATCCCATTGGATAGAAAGAGCACATAAGGGGGTATCTTTATAATTGGATCTATAGTTTTTTCTTGGTACAGTAGGAAGCAAAGATATGTGGAACTCAGTTCAGCAGAAGCGGAATACATGGCAGCGATTCAAGTTGCATGTGAGGTTATATGGATGAGAAAGATCTTGTTTGGTTTGTTTGGTTCTCATTTGGATCCAACAGTGATTCATTGTGATAATTAGAGTTGCATTAAACTCTCGATTAATCATGTGTTTCATGATTGATCTAAGAATATAGATATCTGGTACCATCATCTCGGAGATCTTGTGCAAAGGAGAATCATGTTGCTTCAGTAAATTCCTATGGAAGATTGGGATGCATACATTCTAACGAAGGCACTCACCAGGAGAAAATTTGAATACCATAGAAACAGGATCGGGGTGAAGGATAATCCATTTCTTGTTGAAATTCAACAAGAAGATCCTAAGGAAAATTATGCACCTACACTAGGATGGAGCCTCAGGCTATTTTTAGATGGAATTCTATTAATAGATGCATGAGCCAATTCTATTTATAGACGAGGTTTTTTTATAGATGTATGTGCAAGTTCTATTTATAGATGCATGATGGCTATTATTATCCCTTAGTATTAGTTGGACAATAAACAATAATCTATTCTCAATAAGCACTTGGAAATAGCTAACTAAAGTGGAAAATTAGTTAGCTATAGGAATTTTGAGTTGAGTGGTTGGTTGGTGGGACATGCAAGTAGACTTAGTTGTAACTGAGTGATTTGAAGTTGTAACAGAGTTGGAAGTGCATTTATGAAAGTTGTAAAGTAGTTTAACTCAGTTAAGTGAGTTAAACTCAGCTGTGCTAGTTGTAACTGAAGATACACTAGTGAGAGATCAAGTGAATTAATTATTAATTGATTCACAATCAATGGCCTCACATGCAACTAAATATTTACTACTATTAACTGCATGCATGTCAGATCCAGTGGAGACCCAGTTGAGATGTAGGTGAAAGGGACAGTTGACTATCATTTGTGACATTATCGGTTGCACACATGCAACCACACACATATTGGATGTGCCAATGAGGATTTTGTGGTCAAGGTAGGTAGGATTGCATTCATTCAAGTATTTCCATCAACTGGGATTGCATAGTGGAGGCAGGTTGTCTAGAGATAGTAAATTGGCTAAAGAACTTGCCAATTTTTGTATGACAGTGTGAGACAGTTACCTAATGTACTGAGAACTCTTGGATTAGAGATTTGTATGTAATTGAAGATAGTGGGGTTTTTAGCTTTATGCTTTCCTGGTAAATTATTTGTGTTATGTGTGATTGATCTTTCTTCATGATATTGTGATTGGCGATTGTGTTTCAAATTCCGCAAAGACTTGTAGAAGCGATTTTGTATTTAACAGTAGCATATTATTGTTATATCAGGAGAATCCAGGCAATACATATTTTGTATTAAATTTCTACATAATGGTATCCTATACTAGAAAGATCCTGGTGGAATATTGTTGAACTATTTAGTTGAAGGTGAAGTCCAGAAATTCATGACATAATTCCATAAAGGTGACTGTGGAGGTCATATTTATTGGAAAACCACAGCAAATAAAATTTTGAGAGTAGGTTTTTATTGGCCCGCCTTATTTTTTGATGTCTACAAAATAGTCAATAGTTGTCATGAGTGTCAAATATTTCAAGGAAAGGGGAAAATTTTACCTTTTCCTCTTAAACCAATTGAAGTTTAAGCACCGTTCCAACAATGGGGACTTGACTTTATTGGTGAAATTCATCCACCATTTTCAGCTCAACACAAATGGATTCTCACAGCTACAAATTATTTTACCAAATGGATTGATACTATTCCCACTAGGAAAGAAACTAATTATTTTATCATTCAGTTTCTTGAAAATAATATTATGTCTTAATTTGGATGTCCATACAAGATTATCATTGATAATGCAGCTACTTTCAAATCTAAGAAGATGATTGATTTTTGTGATAAATATCACATTAGACTTGGTTATTCTACTGCATATTATTCTCAGGGAAATGAATTTGCAAAATCATATAATAAATCTTTGATGAATATTATAAAGAATATGTTACAAGAAAAAAAAAGGAATTGGCACGAGAAGCTTACAAATGCTCTATGTGTTGATAGAGTGGGTACAAAAATATTAATTAGCATGTCTCCATTTCAGCTTGTTTATGGAGTTGACATTATTTTCCCTTCTCCTTTGGTTGTTCCGATAGTGAAGCTTTTGCAGGAGGTTGACAGTGACCCTAATTACATTCAGAGAAGGATCAGTTAGATGATACATTTGCAACAATCAAGATGAAGTTTCCGCAATACTTCAAAGCTGCATGACAAAATTAAAAAAAAAATTGACAGAAAAACAAAGGCTGATGACTTCAAGATTGGAGATATTGTTCTAAGGTGGGATGCTAGAAATGAAGATAAGGGAAAGCATGGAAATTTTACAATCTGTGGAAAGGATCTTACAAGATCATAGCATTCAAAGGAAACAAGGAATTTTTGCTAGAAGATCTTGAAGGGCAGTAAGTGTTGGGAGGACCTATCAATGGTAGGTTTCTAAAGCATTATATTTCTTGAATTCTTGAGGAATAAATTCACTAGCATTATGTATACCAATTTACATTTGATATCCAAGAAATCACGAGAATTGATGCAGAAGTTTGAAGCCCGAGGAGAAGGCCATAAGACTCCTACAACAATTCTTGTTTTCTTTTAAAGTTCATAGTTTTTAGTCAGTTATTGAGTCACAGTGAAGTCAATATTTTCTAATTCAGTATTTTCAGTCTATTTGAAATTTTTCATAATCCATTTGACTCCATAGCCCAATGGCAAGGCTACCTGATCTACGATGTTCTTGACACCTCCTGAAGGAGCTTCCATCCCCAGCTAGAGCCAATGTTAGATTCAGTTTATCAGTGATCAAAAATAGTTGCTTTGAGAGTTTTTCATCAGGTCATTAGTCAAAAAAAAATTATTTTTCAGTTAGTTTTCAGCAATAATTTTGGTCACTGAAAAAGTCTTATCTTGGTATGTTGTAATATTCCAAAATTTTCCTACAATAATTTGGAATATTAATTTTTGTTGATTTCACCTAGGAGGAGAATAAATGGGTAAGGAGGCCCATGCATAATGATAATCTCAATAAAATACCTCATAGTATGAAAGGGGATCATCATTGGAGCTGGTTTTCACACCCTCGAGTGTGAACAGGGTTATTTTCAAGTGGACAAGGCCAAGTTTGACCAAGTCAACAGTGTTGGGATAAGAGGTGGAGAACACTTAGAGAAACAGTTCAGTATGAATGGGAAGAGGGTTATTTGGTGGAGGAAACCCTAAAAGGAGTGGGACCCATGGAGAGGGGGCCTTCACTTCTTTAAAAGGAGGGCAAGGCAGCCATTGTTTCTCATGTTATGTATTATTGATTTTATGGTCTATTAAGACTTTCAGAAATCTCCAGATGTTTAGCTGAGTTGCAGTGCTGCTTAGCACGAGGGATTTCTATTTAGGATTTCCTCTCCTTCTTGAGAGACCTCTTGAGGGATTTCACTGATTTTCCTCACATCCAGGCTTGAGGCCAAGCATCCTCCTCCAAGACAGCATTATTTCTGCAGCAGAATAATGTTGTGTTGCAGGGTGTTGTGGTGAGGGTTCACTACACCACTTCCATTAGCTATTTTTCAGAGGAGGAGTCTCTCTTTCCTTTGAGAGATCATTTTGGAGGCATCCAGAGCTTATTGCAGACTTTGGCATCATGCCAACCCATTCTTTTGCCCCTACAGCGCAGTTTCATCAAGTGACTGCGTTATTTTTAGTGAAGCATTTGCAGTGGGGCTCTTGCAGATTGTTGGAGGGTGAGATCTTCAGTGTAAGGATCAGTCTTTCACTTGAAATATCCATTGGAGGAGGCATATTCAGTTTGGGCATCATCTACAGCCATCTCCATCTAGTTCTATTTTTGAGTTGTAGCTGCTACCCAGCAACTCCGGCATTTTGCAAATTTTGTATTTTATAGCCAATCCTTCCAGGATTGACTTGAGGTAGCCTTTGGGAGCTATTATCTTCACTCCCAATGTTGTATGGGCCATATATTTGTATATCCATGTATTTTACATATGTAGCATGCAGTTGCTCTTATAAAATTGTGTTGTCATAGCTTGGGCACACATATGTAGCAGTGTTTTATCACAATTTATGTACTTGTCTCTTGAGGCTGAGCATTACCTATCTTGAGTAAATTTTTCCTCAAGATTTTGTATTCATTTGTTGCTACTATTATTTAGTAAGATGGCTATGGATTTCTCTCCCATTCCTATGAGTTGAGTATCACTGCTACTCCACTGTTGTGTTTGCATATTGCTGGATCTCCAAATTTTAGAATATCTTTATATATTCTCATTATTGTAGCATTTCGCTAATTTGGGATATTACATATGTTTCTCCTTCACATAATTTCATCACCATTTAGAGGTCTAAATTCGGGTTTTTTTCATCTCATATAGTTCAATTCTAGGTTTTTAACTGCCTATGGAAAATCTTTACATTTCCATTATCAAATAAAAAAGTTTGCCTTTCGTTCTGTTCACAAAGTTTGGTTAAAGGAGAAATTTTATTTTTACAGTTCGAATAAAACTCTGCATGTCATAGAAATCTCATAATATGTTGTTGTATTCATGAAGAAAGGAAAAGCATTGCCGAGAAATTTATTTCAGAACACATGCTTTATGACTATTTATTCTTCAAAAATTTGAAATATCATTCGCATGACCATAGGATTTATCTTACGCGTCATACTTCATTACCCATATGACATGTTACATATCACTACCCCGTTACTTATCTAGGTACCGCCCATCTCACCATTCATCCACCACACCATGATCTAATCCAATGTCCAGCACATGATTTTGACCCCCCCCCCTCATCATCTGAAACTTAACTGGGGGGGTGTTCGAAATGGGTGGTTTTATAATCTGACCCCACCGCTACATGGCAACCCTTCGTGATTTTGCACCCCCCTCTCATAAAACCACTTACCATTGATGGACCCCTCCAAAATTTCTCTTATCCGTTGGATGAAAAATACCTGCTTGACCCGTCATTCGTGTCATGCCACATGGATTTTGCCACTATCCAATCAAATGAATTCTCATGCTCATATAACCGTTAGTGAATTAAATTCAATGATAATCGTTAAAGCTAATGTACCAGCACCTCTTTCAAACGGGAATTAAGCCAGAATGTTTTTAAACTCATCCTAAATAACATGTTTAAACCTTCATTTTTTTATTCACTCTACTTTATACAGGAAAATTACAAATTCATAGAGATCGCTAGAATTCTTGAACAGAATTTGACTACTGTTTAAATCATTCTTTTCAGTTGTCGACATTTTTTTCCAATTTAAAGTAACTTCTCTCAATCTCGGCCTCTATTTTTCCATCAAAAAATTTCCCTCTGCCATTCAAACAGATCCAGTCATGCCTCTAAAGAAAAAAGGACCGGAAGAACCAGTAATTATGCTACTTCATCCTCAAATTGACTTCCATCAAATACCATTAGCAGACAGAGATCATAAGATTCATGAAATCCTCTGTGAGCTTGAACTATTTTAAATGTATTGTTGGTTAGAAGATAAATTTCTTGATAAATCTAATGATATTGGGTTGTGGGATTCAAACTTGCCTCATTATATCTTTCCTCACACCCACAGTGCCCCAGAATTTGTCAAAAAATGCCAAGCCTAGTGTGTGCCCAACCAAAGAGCTATTATCGCTCCTACAGGAGATATTTTAGTAACCATAACTTCGTAAACCTTAGAAAAAATTGTGCAAGCCCCCATAAAAGAGAGTTCCACTCCATTTTTCTCAAGAAGCACTGATTGAAATATATTAGAAATTGGATTTTGGCAAAAGGGCTAAAACCCTTGATTTGTTTATGACTGAAAATACTCCATTACCCAAGAAGAATCGTCCATTTCCATCTTCCATTTTCCCTGAAAGAGATAAAAAAATCATTGCATTTATCTCTTAGCTTCTTAGTTATTACTCATACCAATGGGTAGATGAATTTATCATAGGATTCATGTCCAGTTTATCCACAGATTCCAAACCCTCCATCATATTCAATTTCAGTCAATTCATTGCATATTCCAATCATGAGTTTTTCTAATCACTGCCCTTTGATTAGTTTGGTAGGCCTGATTTCTAAGTCATATTCTAAAATAACAGCAATCGATTTTCCCCTTTTACCATCAGGGTCTTGACTCAGAATGTCCTTGACGAGAGTATGTGGGACAAAATCAATGATGTGAGAATGCAAAATTTAAATTCTAAAGTCTTTCAATGCTTTTAACAAGGCTAACGCTTGTTTCTCCATGATGTTATACTTGAGTGGAGCATCTCTTAAGGCCCTACTAAAAAAGGATATTGGTTGTTCATGCCCCATGTCATTATTTTGCAGTAACACTGCAGCTATTGTCTTTTCATATGCAAAGGAAAAGATATAGAAATCTTTGGTGAAATCAGGACTTATGAGAACCGGTGTTTGAGTTAAAGCTTGTTTTACTAGTTCAAATGATTGTTTAGCCTATATTTTCCATTTAACACTTACCTCTTTCTTAAGCATGTTTGTGATATTTCTTAATAGCTCGGCAAGGTTGGGGATGAATTTCCTTTAAAAATTTATCTTCCCAATGAAAGATTGTAATTCTTTGAGGTTTCTAGGATGACTAATTTTCAATATGCCATCAATCCTTTTAGGGTCTACTTTGATTCCCTCTTCAGAAATTATGTGGCCAAGAAGCTTCACTTCTTGGAGACCAAAGAATGTATTTTTGGGATTCTAAGATAAGCCATATTTCCTACATTTCTCGAAAACTTTTCTTAAATGAATCGAGTGTTCTTCATCAGTTTTAGATAAAACAGTAATGTCATCAAGGTAAATGATTATAAAATAGCCTATGTATTCTGAAAAAGCTATGTCCATGGCCCTTTGGAAGGTGGCCCCTGCATTCATTAGACCAAATGGCATTTTGACATACATGAATGTACCCCAAGGTGTAGTAAAAGTAGTTTTATGTTGGTCACTTGGGAGTACTAAAACCTGATTGTAACCTGAGAACCCATCCAGCAATGAAATTGTTTTAGACCCAACCACCCTTTGAAGTATATGATCCATTTTTGGCAAGGAATAGTTATCTTTAAGGAAGGCTCTATTTAGATTTCTGAAATAAATGCAGAGTCTAATTTCCCCAGTCTTTTTCCTAACAAACACTAAGTTTGAAACCCATTCTGAATACCTGATGGGAACTATGATCCCAGCATCATACATTTTCTTAATCTCTTTCTCAACTAAAAGCAATAGAACAGGGTTTATCCTTTTGAGTTTTTGTTTGAAAGGTTTTTTATTTTCCTTAAGAGGAATTTTTTGTTGAATGATGTTGGTATCATATGATTTTAGATCCTTGTATCCCCATGAAAACACATCTTTAAATTCTTTGAAAAGTTCTACGTATTTCTATTTGGTATGAGCTGGAAGAGTGCTGGATAGCTTTATCATTTTGGATTCTGCTAGGCTGCCTATGTTATGTTATTCTATGTTTGTTTCTATAGGCTCTATCCTTGGTTCTTTGGCTACATCATTGAAATCAAAAAGTTGTTCTAATGGTTGTTCTATTTTGGATAGCTTTATCATTTTGGATTCTGCTAGGCTGCCTATGTTATGTTCTTCTATGTTTGTTTCTATAGGCTCTATCCTTGGTTCTTTGGCTACATCATTGAAATCAAAAAGTTGTTCTAATGGTGTAAGACCTCTTGGAATTGTATCATTTTTACATTGTAAAACTTCCAGGTATTTCTGGTCTATATTGTCAACTATTTCTACTCTAAAAGGATGTTCAAAGTGGTTTATATCAGCAGAAAAAGACAGCTATGTTTCAGGGATTCGTTCTTCATTAAAACAGTTTTCCTCATGGCTTGAAGTAGGTGTTGGTATGGCAAAGTCATCCTTTGATTGCAGAAAATCATCTATGTGTTTGTCTCCTTCAAACACTTGCCAATAATCTTCATTGTCAGGTATTTCAGGTCTATTTTTTACCTTTATATCAGATTGTTCATTTTCCTATGGTATTTGGCAATTGCTAGCAGCAAAGGCAAGTTCATTTGCTAGATGATTTTGAGCTCTTGGGATGAATATGAGTTCATATTTTTCAAATGTTTTTAGGAGATCAAGGGTAGCATTTTTATATTCTTTGAGTTTTGGGATTTTGGTTGAATATTCCCCTTTAATTTGTCTGATAATTAGCTCAGAATCCCCTTGGACTGATATTATTTTGGCTCCTAAATCTTTGAGTAAGTGTAGGCCAATAAGGAGGGCTTCATATTCAGTAATGTTATTTGTGCATGGAAAATCCATTTTATAGGAAAATCCTTTGTTTGTGTTTTGTATCCATACACCAGACCCTGCACTTAATTTGCTACAAGATCCATCAAAGTTTATCTTCCAAGGTATTTCAATCTCATTTTCATTTTCTTTATGCTGTTCAAGGTTGCTAAAATATGAATTGTTCTTTTCTTGAGTTGATGGCAGATTTGACTGTTCTGGTAGACTAAATTCTCCTTTGTTTTCCTTTTCTTGTTGGATGATTTCATCTTCATTATATAAGATAAAGGAATCCAAATTTGAATGGATGGAATATATAGGAGAGTTGTTTGGTCTGTCTATGTTTCTCACCATGTATTTCATGTGGGACTCCCTGTATAGTCTTCTAGTTTGGTTAAATAATGGGATGGTGGCATAAGACATGTCCATTTGAAGGCTTCCTTGTAGTTTGGCTCCCCATGATCTAGATAGAAGCATGCCATACTTAGGGGGGATGTCAGCTACTACTATGTCCATTACTAGACTCTTAGCAGGAATTTGTGCCAAGTTGACACACAAATACTTGATTAGGCCTAAGAATTTGACCCTGCTTGAATCAGAGTATAGGTCTTCGTATGGTTTAGTAATTTCTAAGCCTAGGCTTTCCATTACTACTTTGGGCATAAGATTGTGTGAAGCACCTGAGTCTAGCATGGCATTATGCAAGATTTTGTCATGTATATTCAAGCTGACATAGAAGGGAGGGACAACCCATTCTTGGTATTTTCCTTCAACTTCAGGACCAAACAATAACTCTGGTTTATCATCTGTCAAGTTTAAAGTATCAGTGTCACTGCCTATATTCAAAGCCTTCAAAACTTGGTTTTTATATACATCTTAAGTTACTAGTTCAGCTAAGGGTATGGTGATTTTAATCTTGGCAATTTCCCCTTCGAGGCCGAAAGGAACTATTGTTCTTGACATATTTACATCTGTTTTTTCATTTACAATTCTTTCAGCAATTCCGATTTGCTGATTTTTATTTGGACTACTATTTGGGACGGATTTGTTAGGGCCACTGGCAGAAGTACTAGGGCAGCTTTGTTCAACACTTTGCTGACTATTTTTTTCTTTATTTATATCAGTTTTCTTGGCCATAGTTTTGGTGTTATTAGCTGTCTTTTTTAGGCTCCCTTTGCTTCTAAGATTATATTGTTTTTGTACCTCCATGATTGAATTTTCAAACCCCAATCCGTAATCTTCAGAATCTTCATGATTGTTTTCAATTTGTTCTGAAGAGAAGAATCCTTGTTCTTCTTCAGTGAGAAAAACATATGTCTCACTGTCAAATCCTATCAGATTCACATGATTTTCTTCCAACCTTTCAACTTCCCTTTCTTCTTCTTGATCAATATATTTTTGTTGAAAGTGAGGTCTAATATGTTGGTCATTATCTCTTTGCCTATCTTCATTAGGGTCTCTTCTGAGATTTTGGTTTCTATTTCTGTTTTGGTTTTCTCTAGGAGGCACTCTATCATTCATATTTATCTTTTCAAGCATCCTCTCCATTACCTTTACTAAGTTATCAATTTTAGTATATGATGATGAGGTTGATGCCACTGTATCATCCCTGTATGTAACTCTTTTCTCTGCACTCAACCTAGCTCTTTTCTCAATCAGATTTTCTTCTACAGTTAAGGCTCCCCTCTGCATATCTTCTAAAGTTGAGGGGTCTCTTTCTCTTAGCTGGTAGGCCATTTCAGGATCAAAGCCCTCTGGAAATTTAGCCAAGGCTAAGCCTAATGGAGGTTTCATGTCTGGGGGAAGTGTATTATAAACACTATTTAATCTAGTGCAATACTCTTGGACACCTTCCCCACTGTTTCTTTTGAGAGTGGTATATTCTGAAAGGATTTGGAGAGGGTTCTTCCTAATTTCCCATTTTTTTATGAATGTTGATATAAATAAGGAAGATCATTAATACTATGAGGAGCTAAGCCCTTAAACCATTTCTTGGCTTCTCCTCCTAAACTTTGAGCAAAAATTCTCATCTTAATCGTATCTTCTTCTATTTCCATGTGATCAAAGGCATCATTCATTTTATCTACATGTTGTTGGGCAGTAGTAGGTTCATCTCCAGTGAAATGGGGAATTTTGGATTGGTAATCATTTGGTAAGGGAACCAGAGGTTGTGGTAACACAAGTGGAGCATACCATGCTGCCATGATAGGAAATAATGGGGGATTTACAATAGGTGGATTAACAAGAGGGAAAGTGGGATGAAATGGAGTGTTTTGAACAGTGGATGTGTGGCTAGGAGTAGAAGAAACACTTGGGCCAACAAATTGATGATGAGTAGATTTGTTATGGAAGGAGATGAAATAATGAAGAAGTTGAGAATCAGGTGGAGTAGAAGGTGAAGCTTCTCTGCTAAAGCTCTGTTGCAAATCTGTGGTTTCAAATTCAGCTTGATTTAAATCACTTTGAGACTTATTTCTAAATAAGTTCTTTGTGTAAGGTAAGTCAAAGTGAGGATCTTTCAAGACTGTAAGATTTTCAGGGACAGATCTTGTTCTTGGGATGATCCTATCAGTAGTTGGTTCTCTAGATTTAGAAGTTTGCCACAAAATCCTTTTTGTATTGTTAACTATGGTAGGAGGGTTAGGATCTGGATGGGATCTAGTATGGACCCTATGTGAAGCTATATTTTAGTTTTCAAAAATTTAGAGAGGTCGGGGTTTTTAGGACTATTTTTTCGAAAAAATTCCTCTCACAGTGATTTCTATAATAGGGGACTAGGTTTCTAAACTTCCTCAAGGTTGTTTAACACAATTTTAAGGAAATCCAGAGTATTAGTGAGGTAATAGGCCTACTGGGGCTAGTGGAGTCGCCAGGTGGAAATTTTTAGCTTTTCTGAAGGTAAAATGTTTTATGTTCCACCACCAATGGTTTATTTGAAAACCAATCTGAAGTGTTTTTGGTTTTTCTGAGTTTTTATGTGGTTCTATGGTTTGTGAGAGTGTGCTATACCTGATTCAACACTTAGCTAAGGTGGTGAAACAAACAGAGTCTACCATATGGCTTACTAGCTGATTTCTTCAAGGTTTGATAAGGGTCTCTTAGAATCCTAAGGGTTACTTAGATTGCCACTGATTCAGACAGATCCTATCATGATTACCATTATGCTGGTAGTGTTTTAAGAAAGATATAGTTCACTTGAATGGATATTGAGTGTCTTATTTAGGGACTTTTACTCAAAAAGGTCCCACCGTGATCGCCATAATGTTGGGAACCTGTGATTTAGCAGATTGGCATACTAAATGACAAGGCAACACATAAACCAGTCTTTAGAGCTCTAGGACCTAGCCCTCCTAGTCTCAGAGAGGGATCTCTCAATTGTTTTTCAAAGATATGACTTGTTTGCTTGTAAAAGGTTGATTTTAGGCTAGTTATAAAGAATGAGTTTGTTTGATTGTTTGATGGGACATGATGATCTAGGCAGCATAGATAGAAAATGGAAATCTCTAAGTAATTGGGCAATGGAGTCAAGTAGAATTTTGTAACAAGTTTGTAGATGAATCAGGGGTATCAAAGGGAAAATCTAACTTGGCTATTAGATCTACAAAGTTTTCAGGTGAAATGAAATGAACATTAAGGGTTTAGAATGAAAATTAGAACTAAGGGAAATTAAGAATCATTAATTATATGTACTTCTCAACAAAGGTACTTAAAACAACATTTGAACATGAAGAATTTTTCCATAGACAAGTTTGACTGTGAATTCTACAAATCAGACTTCAGCAAATAACAATTTCAAGACAAACTTATCAAATGAAATCTAGGAGTCGAGGAACGCTCTATTTCATCCAAAATTTAACTTAAAGGATAAGAAAACATTCAAGATTCACAAATAACTGCATTCATAGAAGAGGGAACTCCTATAGATCTTTGATTACAACTATAAAGACCTTAAAAACAATTATTTAAGCAAGAACAAAGGGTATGATCAAAACAGACCTCTTTGGCAGACTGTAAACAATGGTACTTTAAAGGGAGACTTCAAAAACAGTTTTCAAGTGGCAGCAAGTAAGCAGGGAAAACCATAAATCATTCTTGAGACCAAATATTTGAACTATTCTTGAAATAAAAAAGCTTAAGGATTGAAAATCAGTCAAATTACTCAATAAAAATTCAGCAGATGAAAACATAAAGACAGTGAAGAGTAAACAGGTCTAAGGCGCTTCTAGGAGACATTTCTTAGCCTAAAATTTTTACTCTACTGTAAGCAAGAAATGATTATAACATAATGGAAAACAAGAAAAAAATTAACAGGTTAGAATACTTCACCAATAGCCAAGCTCAGGGATCCAATGACAGAGCAACAAACAGGTCCAAACATCCACAGGTTCCAGAACATCAAATATCTTTCAACTTCAGTAGAACTATGTATTACTTCAAAGAGTTATCAAATTCCCACATACAATGAGTTTGAATGTAGTATTTATACTGCAAATGAGGAGGTGGAACCATCTAGGGTTCAAGATGTTATTAATGACATAGTAAATGCACTCCTATCCTTAAAAACCATGCAAGGCATAAGGTAGGAATCTCTCTCAACTACTTCTCTTTGTAATAAATCTGCCTTTACTTCCTGAGGATGAAATAGTTGAAAAGATTGACTTTGAGGCCTTTTTATGTCTTTATATTAACTGTTCTGACAATTTGTAATATCTTCTTTAGTGTAATAACTGTTAGCTTGTCTTTTAAGACATAAAGTAAGTGAAAGGTGTCATTTTTTATTTATCAAGTGAATAACTACTCCTTTGATGTATCCAAGGCTATCTTTAAGCCTAAGTTTTCTTGATTTAATTATAAAACTGCTCTTTAGGCCTAATTTTCCTTTATTTCATCATTAAACTGTGTTTTAAGGCCTGATGATGCTTTTTGGCCTTCATAATGCAACATTGTTGTCTTTTTTGCTTTATACACTGCTTTAAACCGTTAAACTGCAGGATTAAGTCTTCTAATCTTTGGTCTTTGACTTTAATCTTCATCCTTTAAACTTTAATCTCCACTGTCTTTCTTATGTTTTCTTTGTCAGTGTGCAAGTGTCTTTTAGTGCATTGTAGGGTTGATTGTATAACCAGTGCTCATAAAACACCGATCAAAACATGAAATTAGCCCTGGAAGCTTCTATTCTGCATTATTTGGGCTTTAGAGGTGGTAATCTTCAGCCCTATACCATTATGAGTTGTGGAAAAGGTTTTCTCCTTTAGAACCACCATCAAACCCTGCATAAAACAAACAAAAACGTTATAAAACCCTGCGATATTGGATAGACTACTTGCAGAGGCTGGCAGAGGGCGGTTTATGGAGCTATGCAGAGGAAATGAATGCACAGAAGGGATTTTATAGAGAAAACCGCGAAAAATGGGTTTTAAAACAGTTTTGGCGTGAAATTTGGGTGAGAGTGGTTGTGCAAAAACCACTGGTGGTTTTCGCGCTGTCGTTGGGCGATTAGTGGTTTTTCCCCAGGGGAACGCGATTCCATTCATCACTTGCCACATGCCCTGAGAAAAACCACAAGTTTCGTGTAGAAATGAGGTGTTAAACCTCGGTGATTGATCTCGCGCAAAATTAAATCCGGGCCGTCGGATCTGGGGGCTCCAGATCTACGGTGGAGAATGGAGCGCAATGGGGGAGAAGTGCTCGGTGGATGGGAGTGGTGGAAGATAGGTGTCGAGCCAAGATTGGGTGATTCCCTATGAGTGGAAGGTGGGCCAGTGATGATGTGAGAAAATTTGTTTGGTAGCTGGGGTGTTTATGGGCGGGGTTTTGAATGAGAGGTTTTAACGAGAACCGTTAGATTTCAAAGATCGACGGTGGAGGTATGTTAGCTGGGAGAACAGATAAAAGAGTTTAGGAAATGGGGAGGTGTCGACTACCATATGATCTGATGAGATCGACAATTAAGATTGATTAGGAGAAAACATAGTGAGAGGAAAAATAATAACGAAAGAAGGGGGCTAAACAAGGCAGGGGAAGGGTTTTGTGGGAGAAAGGAGGACCAGGGCTAGGGGAAGAGGGGCTTAGGAGGTAGATGGGAGAGAGACAAGGAGAGGAGTGTTGACAACCATCAATCTTGGTAGATATATGGTGGGGATCTAATCGAAGTTTGAACATCGGTGGAGGAGAACAAAAAGTGAAACGAAGAAAAACGTGAATTGTCGATGCCGATGGGGGCTAAAGCCTAGTTCTAGGGCACAGGCCCATGGAAAGATAAGGTGACCGGGAGCCAAAGAAAAGGGGCCAAGGGCTAGCACGGAGAGTTTAGGCACTTGGTTTCAAGGCCGGGGCATATGGATGAAAATGGGCAGAATATTTAAGCCCTCGGGGGCTTAAGCCCTTAATTGTGAAAAAAATGTCTTTAGACCAAAAATGGGTTTTTAAGGCCATTTGTAGAAGTTTTGATAGGTAAAAAGGGATGTTTTAAACCAAAACAAAGTGAGTTTAATGGTTTAAAAAGGGTTTTCGAACCATATAAAGGATTATGATGGTTTGGAGGGGTTTTTGATGATTTTAAAAGGGTTTTTTAGGGAAAATGGAGGATAATGAAGAGGGAAAAAAGGATTTTTTAGCAAGGAGAAATGACTGTTTGGATAAGTGAAAATGAGTGAAAATGGGCAGATATAGCCTGAAAAAAACTTCTTTTTGAGATGGTAGGATAACTTGGAGGATTTAAGTGAAAATATTTAGTAAATTGATAGGCTTAGGATAATGAAGGCTGTGAGATTTCTATAACTCACAATGTTTCTGCAATATTTGTTTCTAGAAATCTGGGATTGTCAAATTTAGTCATATTTGGATAAAGTCAAAATTATGGATGACTAACGAAATCTACACCTTATTTTCATGCACGCATACCATAAATTGAGAGATATATGAATCATCTTAAATGGAGTGAGGGTACTTGACAGGAATCTGAAGAAACAATAGTGTCTACATCAGCATTATAGACTCATGTTGCATAGGAGAGAGTAGGAAAAAGGATTAGAGAAGATCATTCATCTCCAATGACTGACCCATCCAGCAAAGAATTCAAAATCCATTACAGAAAGAAGACAAGGCTCAATCCAAAAGACAATCTTAGCAAGGATTCAGGAAAGATGTTGTTATTATTACCAAAGAGACACCTCCTTCCACATATGAAGGAGGTAAAAATACTTCTAATCCTACTACTCCAATAGTTTCTCAAGATCAGAATCAAATCATTCAACCTAGTACAGTTGTTAAAGGGGAAAAGGAGAAGACTATCTTTGATACCTTCAGGGAGATAAATTTGAAGAATGAAATGTTGTAGACCAGCACATACAATCATTTTTGGAAGCAAGCTCCCAGCTCTCAGACCAGGTTTCTCTTAGCTTTTGATTCAGAGAAAGGAAAAATGTAGTTTTCTTTTCTTCAAGCACAAATTCTACAGCCAAAGGTAGCAGCATATTACAAAAATATTGCATTTGAATTTGATACTAAGGACATACATCCAATAGACCAAATGGAGTTACATAAACAAAATGATGAGATGATTTCATCCACTCTCACTAACACTGCTATGATTTTTCCAAAATTGTAGGTTTCTTTGGCTAATATCCAATCACAGTTGAAAATAGAGAAATTTTCTTCATTGGCTAAAGACACAAGAATCAAAACTTTGGAAGACTTGCTGATCAAATTCAGATATGATCCTTCCAATGTCAATGTAGCAGAAGATATCATCAAAAATAAAAATGTTGACATAGCAACATTAAGGAAGCAATTGAAGATTCCAGCCACAGAAGATCCTCTGGAAAAAGACATTGAAGAGACTGAATCCCAGAAAGCAGAAATGATGAAGCTGATTATGGAACAGAACTCTCAAATAAAACTGATGGAATTAGAAAAGGAGAAAATGATAAAGGAAAAGGAACAAACAGCAAAAACATCTAAAGTTCCTTTAGAAGCAATGCCTCTCGTAGTTATTCCTACAACCAAACCTTCTGCAGCAAGTACTGCAGATGGAGCTGAGAAGCTCACTAAAGTAGTGCATAATATGTAAATTTAGGAAGAAGATATTAATAAACTACAAGACCAAGTACAATTGTTACAATATCAGAAATTCAAAGATGAAATTTCACATGCATCTGAAGCATAGAGAGCTAAAAAGCTAATTGAGAGATTGCAAAAGGAATAAAAGGAATCAGCCATTGGAAACACTTTGGGCCAAGTAAAATAAATAATCTAGGTAGATATCAGGGAATATACTAATTAAATTTGGCCAAGTATAAATATTATATTTGAACAAAAGGATTTGATACAGAAGTGTCACAGTCTAGAAATCACAGTGCAGAGATTTTTCAGCAGAATAGAGCCTCTGACACAGAAAGGATTGCCTTCTATGTTTGTAATTAATGAAAAATTGATGACTAGAGAAGGTTATTGGAGAAGACTTAAAGAAATTGCCAGAGATACTGCCAAATTTCAAACATCAAAGGCACAATGACAGGAAGGGCGTTGTTGGGAACATTGAGCAATGATATTTTTATTCAGTATGAGATAAAACAAGGTTTCATGGTGAGACACACTTTTGCCAAGTACACTGAAATGGATGAAGTTTACCGTAAGGTAATAAATTTGACCATCCCGGATGAAAAACGTTGGGAAAATTTGTGTGAATTTTAGGAGTAAATGGTAAAAGATAAAATTCAACTTCTGCCAGATCATCAATCAGCCAACAGCCAGCACAGTCCACAATTTTCTCTTTTTAGCAACCGTTTTCTGTTAGAGTAGTGCTAGCATATCCAATCAACTTTATTTCCATGTTCCAACTAGAGTCTAATTTGGAAAATAAAACGCTATTTGTTACGATAGCATTTATGTAATCTGTTGTAAAATATTTTTCTATAAATACTTAACTGTACGAAGTATTATGGGTTGGATAATTTGAGTTTTGAGAACTCTGTGTATTACTGTGGAGCTTTTGTACACTTTTTAATGAAATCAAAGAATTGCAACAGATATTGTGAGATTCATATGGTATTTCTTTTGAGCATTGTGTTTTCCTCTCTATTATTTCACTTTCATTTCAACTTCTGTATGAAAATCTTACTAGTTTATAAACAGAAATCAATAATATGCTCCATTTATTAATATTTTCACAAATGTGTATTTCTTCTGAAGAATGAATTCGTTTTATATGCTCATTCAGACTCCTACCTTTTCTATCATCACGTGCACAACGACAACTTAATTGTGCTCAATAAGTCTACCTGCCTTACCTTATTTTATTCTCTGCAATTCAGCCTTTAAAATCAACTTTAGTTTCACTGATCATTATTTTTATCCAGAAAACAAATTATAAAAAAAAATTCAAACATATTAACTTATATCTAGCCTAAAATCTGGTACTCAAACTTAAATTGAATATTTTAAAAAAAAGTGACATAGAGAGAGCCCTCTCTGGTTAGGTAGGGCTAGCTGCCTAGCTAAAAGTTGGTTTGTGGTTACCTTTCTTCAATCTTATTTTCAGCCTAGGAAGTTGGGGAGAGTGATAAAAGAAGGTTTGAAGGAAGGTTTGACAAATTTGATACAATAAATGATTCCTAATGTCGAAAGGTAGTAGAGGAAACTCACGTTGAGAACAAAATAAATGTTAATTGTGATTTCATAAACTCTAATGTTGGATTGAAGACCCACCATATTCCAAAGATCGATATGAGGAATTTTGATGGCAAGGATCTCGTAACATGGATACTCCATATGGAGCAATATTTTGATCTCAATAATATGAAAAACACACAAAAGGTACGCATTGCAACTTTATATGTAGAACAAAATAAATTTGTTTGGTATCGATGGATTTTCTCCTGTAAAAAAATTTCACTTGGTCAATTTTACGGAGGAAATGATAGCACATTATGAAGATACAAAGAGAAACACCTTCTTTATCCAATTGATAAATCTCAAACAAAAGGGTTCAATGGTCAAGCACATTGAGGACTTCCAAAAATTTAATATAAGGGTAACTGATATTCCAGAGGAACACAGGATTGATGTCGTCATAGGGAATTTAAAGGATAGCATCCAAAATGAGGTTCTCCTTTGGGAACCTGATTGATTGGAGAAGGAATTCAGGTTGGCAAGAAAAATTGAACGTAAAATTATGGCGAAAAGGAAGCCTACCACTCACATCTATAAATATGGAAGTGTTGATACTCCTAGACTTCCACAACCTACAAGGTTGACACCACAACAATTAGAAGAAAAAGAGCAAAAGGTCTTTGCTACAGTTGTGATATCAAATACACTAAAGGTCATAAGTGTGCTAAGAATAAATTATTTTACATAGTTTATGAAGAGGAGGAATAAAATGAACAAGAAACTTCAAAAGAAGAGGATATACACCAGGAACCAACCCTAGAGAAAGAAGAAATGAGTCCAACCATATCCTATAATGCATTGGCAAGAATTACCACTCCTCAAAATCTCAAGATAGAAGGACATATCAAGAAGAAAAAGGTAATAATGTTTATTGACTCGGGTAGTACCCATAATTTTATTCATTGTAAGGTAGCCAAGGAATTGAATTGCTTCCTATACCCAACACTAGAGTGTCAAGTGATGGTTGCAAATGGAGGAACTATAAATTGCTCTGGAAAATGCCATAATATCAAGCTAACCATGGGGGAATATGTATTGAATATTCCAATGTTTTCCATTCCAATGGGAGGTGTTGATGTTGTACTAGGAGTACAATGGTTACAATCTTTGGGGACGATAGCTTTTAATTTTCAACAACTTTTCTTGAATTTTTTTTCGAAATGAAAGGAAGTTGAATTATAGGGTATCGCAGGGAAGCTGGGAAAGATAATAAGCTCTAATGTCATGACAAATCTTCTGAAGAAATAACAACAAGGCGTAATTGCACAATTACGCTCACTAGAAGTTCCAACATCAAAATCATCTATTTCTCTATATCTCCAAAAAGTCTTGGACAATCATTCCAAGGTATTTGAAACTCCCAAAGGACTCCCACCTATTCATGATCATGATCATGCTATTCATTTGATTCCAATAATTGTTCCTCCAAATACTAGGCCTTACAGATATCCTTATGTCCAAAAGAGCGAAATTGAACGTATGATTGCAAAAATGTTAGAGGTTGGTATAACTCAACCTAGTCAAATTTCTTTCTCTGCTCTAGTAGTGTTGGTGCACAATAAGGATGGGTCATGGTGCATGTGTCCATATTATATGGAGCTCAATAAGCTCACTATTAAAGATAAATTTCCCATTCTTGTGATTGATGAATTATTGGATGAATTACATGGAGAAATTTATTTTACCAAGTTGGATCTTCGTTCAGGATATCATCAAATTAGAATGAAGACTGAAGATATTCTGAAGCCAGCATTTCAAACTCATGAGGGTAATTATGAATTTTTAGTCATGCCTTTTGGCCTTACCAATGCACCTTCTACATTTCAAGGGTTGATGAATTCCATTTTCAAATCCTTCCATAGAAAATTGTTGTTAGTATTTTTTGATGATATACTAATCTACAATAGGTCTTGGAATGATCATGTTCAACATGTTGACAGGGTGCTCAAACTATTGGAGGAGAAACAATTATGATGAAAAAACCTCCAAATGTTTCTTTGGAGTACAAGAGGTGGAATATTTGGGTCATATTGTATCTCAGGAGGGCATTAAGGTAGACCCTAACAAAATTAAATCCATTAAGGAATAGAAATTACCCACAACCATAAAGCAGTTGCGAGTATTTCTCGGGTTAATAGGGTATTAGCAAGTTTGTTAAGAATTATGGGAGAATAACAGCACCTCTAACAACATTATTGAAGAAAGATGCATTTTCATGGACTCCTGAAGCAACTAAGTCTTTTTAACATCTTAAAGAGGCAATGTGCCTAGAACCGGTCTTAGCTACGCCAGACTTCACAAAAACCTTTATTGTGGAATGTGATGCCTCGGGAAATGGAATTGGTGTTGTTTTCATGCAAGAAGGAAGACCCATTGCTTTCGAAAGTCGTCCAATCAAAGGAAAGTATTTATAGAAAGCTATTTATGAGAAAGAAATGTTGGCAATATTACATGCACTAAAGAAATGGCGTCCTTACCTAATGGGAAGACACTTCAAGGTAAAAACTTATCCTGATAGTCTTAAATACTTTTTGGAACAAATATTATCTTCAGAATAGAAGCAAAAATGGGTCACAAAGATGTTGGATTATGACTTTGAAATCATCTACAAAAAAGGGAAGCTAAATTTTGTCATAAATGCACTCTCAAGAAAGGATGAAGAGGTGGAATCATTTCTTTGTGCCATTTCTATTACCCAGCCAAATTGGATAACCAAAGCAAGCGATGAATGGAAGAATGATGAAGAAGTGTGAACACTAATTTAAAGTTGCAGCAAGATCCTAGTACATTTGATACATTTAGTTGGAAAAATGATTCCTTATAGTACAAATATCGCTTATATATTTGTAAGAATTCCCAACTAAAACAAAAAATTCTTTTGGAATTTCACACCTCTCCCTTAGGAGGACACTGAGGATTTTTTAAAACTTACCATAGGGTGAAGAAAGAATTTTTTGTGGATGGCCTTAAATCTGATATTCAAAAGTTTGTGGCGGAATTTTTGGTTTTCCAGCAAATTAAATTTGAGACAATTAAGACCTTGGGTCTGCTACAACCTTTATCCATTCCAGGTCAACGTTGGGAGGAGTTTTCAATGGATTTTTTCACAAGTTTACCTAAGTCCGAAGGAAAGAGTATCATCATGGTGGTATTTGATAGACTTACCAAGTATGCATATTTTTTGTTCATTATCTCATCCATTTAAAGAAAGTACAATTTCTACTGTATTTATGGAAACAATTCAAAAGCTACATGGAAACCCAAAGATTATTTTAAGCAACAAAGATCCCATTTTTACTGGAAATTCTAATAAAAAAAACACAATGGGTTAAGTGATTATCTCTGGCTGAACGGTGGTATAACACTTCCTTCCATACTATAGCAAAAATGACCCCATTTATGGCACTTTATGGATATCATCTACCGTCCATCACATAATATTTAAGAGATAATTCTAAGGTTCAAGCAATGGAATATCAGATCAAGCATCAACAACAAGTTCTCCAACTCTTAAAAGATAACCTAAATTTGGCACAAAATCGAATAAAACAATAGGCAGATCAACATCGTAGCGAGAGAAGTTTTGATGTAGGAGACTGGGTATTTTTACGGCTACAACCATACAAAAAAATGTCTCTCAAGCAAGCTAAGAAGGATAATAAATTATCACCAAAGTACTTTGGTCCTTACAAGGTGTTGCAAAATATTGGTACTATGGCATACAAATTGGATCTTCTTGCTTCTTCTCGAGTGCACCCAGTTTTCTATGTTTCATGCTTAAAGAAGGTTATAGGTGACAAAATTCCAGTTCAAACAATATTTCCAGAACTTGATGAGGAAGGGAAAATCATATTGGAACCTGAAGCAGTCATGGAAAGAAGAACTTGACAGGTACAAAATCAATAATTTCAGATCATCTCATCAAGTGGAAGAACTTACCCACTGAAGATTCCACATGGGAGGATAATAATTTTATACAGAAGCATCCAGAGCTACTCTAGCATTGAGGACAACACATTTTTTAAGAAGAGGGCATATTAGGTCCCTATATTACTAGTGTAGTCCCTTATTGTTGTTAGTGTAGCCCCTTATTATTATTGTTGTACCCCTGTAGCCCCTATATTGCTATTATTGTGCCCCATAAAATCCATTATTGTTATTTTTGTGCCCTTACATTATTATTGTTAGGCCGGCTAGGATTATATTATGACCCCATGAAATCGTGTATATAGAAAGGAGGTTTTTTCATTTGTATCATCCAAGAATTGTTCATTTATGTAATGTAAAGGAGGTTTCCCCATCGAAGTGGCTTTTTTATAAGGTGTTGATCTCACTTTTCTTCTATTTTGGGAGCTGGTTTCATAACATCAACAGAGAAAACTATATATATAGTTGGAAGAAATTCCTTTAAAACTATCATGTAAGTCAGAAACTAATAGTAATAAAGAACAATAAATTTTCCACTCAGAAAATATTGTGGTCACAATAGAATTATAAAAAGAGAGAACTTAAATATTAGAAATTTATTTGCAAGCAAAGAATTATTTGAGCACATAGTAATTAGAGAAAACTATAAAAAAAAATGGCAATCTGAATTATATTTAGATAGAAATTGAGTTAACGAAACATGTCTAGTTTAACATGTTATACTAAGGGTTGTTAGAACAACCCTTAACAAAAAAGAAAATATTAGTCACTCACTAGTCATTGTGCCACAATAGACTTTATGCCTTTGCATAAGTCTTTTGACTAGGAAAATTTTTATAAATATAGATTTATAAATCAACATAGCGGAGTCACGAAATTCGCTACATAAAGCACAAACACAGGAACCAAGAATGAAATATCTGACCAGGTTAGGAGATGGGAAAGTTGAATTAGAACCTATCCAAACCAGGAAAAAAAAATTATATGAATAGGTTGTAGTTGAGTTGACACTTGTACGTGTAAAACAAAGCACAATAGGATGAGTGCACACTGCTAAGTATTGTATATTGAATATGAAGGAATGTTTTTGTGGAAAATTTAAAGAATAAATGCAAATATGGTTAGAACAAAATTACCTGTGAGTAAGCTGAAATAATATAGGTAAGTATGAAGAACTAAATTATTGACAAAAGTTATAGAATGTATGCTCTAGTAAACTATTATAATACATTTCTTATAGATGAAGAAAAAAATATAATGAAAAAACAGAAAATGTGTGACTAATTGGAGAAAACTATAAAAAAAAAAATGGCAATCTGAATTATATTTAGATAGAAATTGAGTTAACGAATCATGTCCAGTTTAACATGCTATACTAAGGGTTGTTAGAACAACCCTTAACAAAAAAAAAAATATTAGTCACTCACTAGTCATTGTGCCACAATAGACTTTATACCTTTGCATAAATCTTTTTAGTAGGAAAAATTTTATAAATATAGATTTTTAAATCAACATAGCGGAGTCACAAAATTTGCTACATAAAACATGAACACAGGAACCGAGAACGAAATATCTTACCAGGTTAGGAGATGGGAAAGTTAAATTAAAACCTATCCAAACCAGGAAAATAATAATAATAATAATAAATAAATAAATATATGAATAGGTTGTAGTTGGGTTGACACTAGTACATATAAAAAAATCACAATAAGATGAGTGCACAATGTTAAGTATTGTATATTGAATACAAAAGAATGTTTTTCTGAAAAATTAAAAGAATAAATGCAAATAGAGTTAGAATAAAATTACCAATGAGTAAACTGAAATAATATATGAAAAACTAAATTATTAACAAAAGTTATAGAATATATGCTCTAATAAACTTTTATAATACATTTCTTATAGATGAAGAAAAAAATATAATGAAAAAACAAAAAAATTGTGACTGTTATTATAAAATGGCATTTAGGGTTGAAAGAAAAACCCCATATTTTAACCTATTATGGCATTAAAAAAAGAAAAGTCAGAAATTGCATAATCGGTAAAATACATAACCATAAGTTACATTATGTTTGTGACATGTGAAAAACAAAAATCAACATTATTTTAGACGAGAAACCTAACAGTATGATAATAGTTTTTTTCCATAAAAAACCAAGGAAAAACAAACCCTATAATTCCAATTGCAGAGAAAAAGAATTGGTGGAAAAACAAAAGTGAAATGAAAGGAGGTTTTCCAACGTGGATCACTCAAGAATGAATCCCAAGTGTCTGCTTGTTAGGTCAAATGTACTATTCAGGGATCCACCGAAAAGCACCACGTGTAGGTGTGAACAATCAGAACCCTTTGCATCGAGCCATTCATATGGAAAAGTGTTATTATACCTGCCGCATCGAGCTAATTATATGGGAAGTGTTATTAATTTGTGACAACTAGTGTTGTATGTATAATATTTTAAATGAATTGTAAATAAGATTTGATTAAGGTACAACTTTACAACTATAGTCCCGACAGTTAATAACATATGCAAATAACGATTATGAGATGGATTAAGATCCATATTATATTATATTATATATTATATATATATATATACCTCTTAAAGCCTTACTTTTATAAGCCTTCTCTTAAGCAAGCCTTACCTTAAAGCCTTACTTTAAGAAAGCCATCTATCTCTCATAAAGTGCCTTTGGCCCTTAGAGAGTGAATGGCTGCCGAAGGCCCCTGTAGTAAGGCTATCTAGTAAGAATGGTTACCTTGTAGTATGAGTGCCGAAGGCCAGCTCTCATAAAATAAAGCCATCTCTCATAAAGTGCCAAAAGTCCAAGAAAGCATAGAGGCAAACCGTCTGAAATGGTGTTTTTGTTATATATATATATATAAAGACAAGGTGTTAGGACATACATATGTAAACTTTTGGTTTCTCATCCTAGTGTAAGGGATTACAATTTATATAGTAGATGATTCCAATAGTATGTAAATAGGGAGAATTATATATAAATCCTTAATTAATTTTTTGGTTGAAAGGAAAATCACACATATGAGACATGTAAAATAAATGAGGGCAATTGTGTAGCAGTAGTCCCTGCCCATTTCAATGCAACTTCAATCTTGCTTTCTTCAGATCGTGAGCCGACCGAAATTAGGGTAGTTCCATGCTCTTTGTCTCCATCATGTTTCGATGAATTCAATGCATAATATGAAACACTCTTATGCGCCCGAAAAAAGTAAGGATATAAAAAATTTTGGTTATAACACAGATTGCCCAACTTTCCTTTCCTGTGTATCGGGACACAAGACATTCCCAATAAGAGGTCGAAGTGTCTGAGCTCAAAAACTTTGGTTAAAATTGAATTGTCAACCTTAAACTTTTTTAACTTTGGTTAAATTAAGATAACGGTGAAATTTTTTTGGTCCAAAACTTGTTTAATGCTCAGTCAATGACCGAGTGATCGCTATAGTCCTAAGGCAGGGACTAATAAGATTACATGTTTATAATTCAATTACAATAGTACAAAAATATATGAATATATGGAATGCTCAGTTTCACCAATAACAAAAGGAGTTATATATATATATATATATATATATATATATATATATATATATTAGCAAACAAAAATTATTATTCATTATTTTTAGAAAAAAAAATGTGTGTGAGGGTCATTACATTATGTTAGGATTATGATCTTACTCATATGATTTATATGTCCTTTGGATTTTTTGAGTTACTAATAAATTAATCTTCATGATTTCTCAAAATACCATTGGGGAATTTTGAGGTCTAAAATGGGCCTCCTAAGGAAAATAATAAAACAATTGTTAAAATAATAAAATAGGAATTATAGCTTGAGGGTTAACTCAATTGGTCAAGTACACATCATTAAAGTGTCATTGTTATTGATAAGTCACGGGTTCAATTCTATCGACACTCTTGGGGTTAGGATCTATGGTTAAACTGGCAAGAATTGATCCCTTCAAGTGGATCGAAGGGATCGCTTCTTGGTACAAATATTTCATGGATGTAGCAGCCACCAATCTTCAGGGTCCATGAATCATATAGAAAATAATAATAATAGTTATATTTTTTTAATAAAAAGAAAGTAAATTGCTTTATTATTGTATTTTTGGATTATATCTTATAGGTTTACTCAAATGTCAAGTGTAGACACCAGTTGGATGTAGAATTAAATTCCACATCCAACGAATACCCACTTTTCATTCTTGTGAGCAGACCCACATCAAAAAAAATTGAAAATACATGCAAAAATTGTGTTCATTTTTTTTTAGGTGGGTCTACTCACAAGTGTGCATATTGGGTATTCGTCGGATGTGGAATTTAATTCTGCATCCAACGGGTGTCCACACTTGACATTTGAGTAAACCTATAAGGAGATAATACAAAAGTACAATAAATAAAAAAGAAGTTTTCTTCTTTTCCCTTCAAAATATTCTCCCTTGGGGATGACATCATCATCTTGAATCCTACTGGTTCTTTTAAAGCTAATTTTTTTAGTATATTTTTTGTTTTGAAGCGAAATTTTGACCTTAAAATTCCCGTAATGAGAGAAGGGTACAACCGTATTGTTATAACAAAACATTGCAACACCTTTCGCGGGATAAAACTAGCATAATCGCTATAACATGGTTGTTGAGGCACGATTTCCACAAAAACCTTTAGATGAATCGACCTCACACCTATGCTGCAAGATCGTCGCCAGCCTTCTAACTAAGCCAATACAATAGTCATTGCTAGAGCATTAGCTAGAGTAGTTGCTATAACACCAGTTTGATACAATGATGCAACACCGCTGCTAGCAACGAATTTAGCTATTTTTTGGGAAAATATGACATCATAAAAGAGTATCGTACCTGGAAATTTTCCACTACTGACTTGGATAAGGATGACAACTCATAGTTAAGTAGTGAAATTTACATCTTTCCTTTGCATAACTAATTCCATTAATGGACATAATTCCACTTACCTTGACAAGATTGCATGCATCAACCACCATAACACTCCACCATCAACATAAGCCTATAAGAAATCTATGCCATTAGCAAATGATTTCCTTACCTTATGATCAGGAGCTCAAGTCCAAGCTATGGAAAAAGATCAAAATTTAAAGTGTTCAAAATCACTTGCAACCTAAACGACCGGATAGGCCTCATCGATGTGATCCTGTAGCCACAAATGACACTCAAATCCGACACTGTATGTGAAAGTTATTCAAGTTTGAAAATTCACAATTCCAGGCAAAAAACTGAGTTTGACCAAGTTTGACCTTCAAATTGGAAAAAATTTAAAAAAAAATATTTCTAGGAATATTCCTAGAATAGTCCTCAAAATATTCCCTGGAATATTCCATTCAGACCAATCTGATTTCGACATGTGGCAAGTGCAGGTTGGTCAATGGGTTGACTTTGGAAATTTTGGCCAATCATCGAGTGCCACGTGGCAAGCCCTGAGGCCGCCACATGGCCCCAGGCCATAAAAGGTTGGGCGTATTAAAATTTTGGCAAGTCCGCAACGGAATCGAACCCCAAACTTATCTGCGGTAAATCCCACGGCTTACCGCTCGGCCACAACATTAGTTCTTAATAGATATATGGGACGGTCGTGTTATTTAAATTTTAAAATTGTTTATGATAGAAGGTTTTAGGGCTAGCCCCGTTCATGTGACTGAACGCTATGACCAGAGGCCCTACCAAACTGGTGGGAGCCAACGGCTTATATAACCGTCCACACGTAATATATGTGAGTGCTCCAATTACAATTAATACCACGTTTAACCATAATCCGCGCGGTTTTCTCGGCGGTTTTGATGGGTTCGGTCACATGCCGCCCACCAAAATTTTATGGTAAATGCTAGTGGTTCCGCCGAATGTGGCGCGTTCCACCATTTTTGGCGGGATTGGACAAAATGGTCGGATTTTTAGCCATCTATAAATTTTTCATATACTATGATGGCTAAAACAAGTCTATTAGTCTTCAAGAAACAAATTTGAAGCAAATCTGTGACTTCTCAAAGCCTCTCTGTGTTCTTTATCCTCAAGAAATCCATTTCATTGATAATCTTCATTCAAAATTCCTCAAAGAAGCCCTGCTGTTATACAAGGATTGTTTCAAAAACCTCTTCTCCATCATTTCCCTCCTAAAATTCCTTTTTTTTCGCTTTATTATCCCTCCATTTCCTCAAAATCCCCTTCTAAACCTTATAAACCTTCTCTATTGGGTTTAAAATCACCTTTTATAATCTATCCAAACCGCTAAAAACCCTCCAAAAACCCTCATTTCGGCCTAATTCCGCTCCTTTTGAATTTAGGCCTTAAGCGCCTTTTTCTTAAGCCCCTAGCCCCTTTTCACCATAAGACCGAGGCCCGAGACCGTCGGCTAAAAGTCTTAAACCCCCATCGCTATCGGCCATCGGCGATTCCAAATTCTTCGTTCCCATTCCTTTTTTCCTCCAATATGCAAAGCCCCGATGCGTTTTCCCGCTTTAAATCCCCACCATTGATCTCGCCTCCAATCTAAGGATCCTTGCTCCTTCGGTGATTTCAAATTCTTCATTCCCAAACCTTTTTCGCCGATGAAGTCCCCCGTCGATAAGATCCCGACCATTGATCTCTCTCAGATCAGACAATCTGCGCTCTTTCCCATCGGCCATCGTAGTTCCCCATTTACTCTTTCCCCTTGCATTTTCTTCTGCCGATGACTGATCCCCCGAGAAGATCTTAGCCGTTGATATCGTTTTAGATCGAATGGTCCACGCTCCATTGGCATATCGCACTTCGGCGATTCCCAGTCCCACTTCCATCCTCCGTCGATGAAGTCTCCACCATCGATCTTCTTCCATCCGACTGTTCGCACTCCATAGTCCATCGCAATCTTCCATTCCGCCTTCCCTTCTCTCAGCAATGTGCATCCCGCCGAAAATATCCTGACCGTCAATCCTCCTGATCTAACGGTCAGCGCTTCATCACCTCACCACCTTTCTCCCCTCCCCTCGCGCCATTCATTTCATTGTGCGATATTGCACTACATCTTAGACCATTGATCATCTTGATCCAATGGCCAACACTCCTCTACTTTTACCCCACTCATTTCTTCTCCGCAGTAATCTCCATCGTTGATCTTTCCCAGATCTAATGGTCCTCCATCCATCGCACCTGTTTCTCCCATCGGCCATCGGCACATCGTAATTCCAAAATCCTCCGTCCCATCTGACCCCTACCAAGTCATTTCCGCGATTTAATCATGACCGTCCATCTCTCTGATCCGACGGCTCGCATTGATTCCCATTTTCTTCCACCCACGAGCACTTTCAACTCACGGATTAACTTTTTGGGTGCCCCCGCAGTTGACTCTTTTGACCACAGAAGATCTTCATCTAACGGTCCAGATTTACTGCGAAGGCACCCGGTCCGCAGACTCGTCTGTACCTCAAGTGCCCTCGCTATGCGTATTTTCTTTCAATTTTCCATATAATCCCGTTGGTCCCACCCGACCGCGCTGGGCGTCTCCCTCGTGTTTCCTTGCGATCTCCACCGTTGATTTGACCCTCCCCCCAGATCCAACGGCTCACAAGAATTTTCACACCCATTGCTCCATAACGGCCTAAATCCCATTTTCAACGCGAAATAAGCAGTTTTTCCCATGGCACGCATCAGCCACCAAGACGTATCGCATTCATTTAATATAATACCTCTTACTGCCCGAACCCCGTGTGAATATCGTCTCCGGTATTCCCAAAACCGCCATCCTGTTCTTCGCGCCCGAAACCTTATTCAAACCCTGGTTTTAGGGTTCCGCCATTAAATCTCATCTCCACTGCATTCAACCTTCTCCTCACTGCTCCTTCACCCATGCTCGAGCCTTTTGAAGCAGTCAAACCACCTACGCAGGGTTTTATAACATGTTTGATGTCTTGTGTGGATTTAATGGCAGTGCTACAACAAAGAGTCATCCCACATTCTAGTAAAGGGACATACTAAGGGTGAAGATTCTCTGTGGCTGAATTTAGTGCAGAAAGGGACATAAGGGCCGAATCATCAAGTCTTAAACCAGTGCATCATGAACACTGGTCATTCAATAAAGCCCTCCAATGCAAGTACCTGTCAGCAATCAAATGAAGACCAAACAGTGAAGATATCGAAGATTAAAGAAAAAGGATTAAAGCGCAAAGTATGAAGATTTAAATTTAATCCACAGTTAAAATATAAAGACACAATATAAGACCGGAGATGATCTAAGAAGGCATAATTAGCCTTAAAACACAATTAAAGTTCATATCATTGTTTAAAGTATTTAAGACAGATCAGCAGAAAGATGGCTTCGAAAGACAAATCACCAAATCTTTTACTCCACCAAAGGACCAAAATGACACCTACAGTCCTATTTTTCTCAAAGATACATGAAAAGTTATTACAGTCAGAGATATTTTTCCAAATGCAGCTCGGAAGTTATTTCCACCCTACCTAAAAAAGCCCAAAGGTCAACAAAAGCAACTAGAGTGGTTCACAAGTTAATATAGCATTCATTGAGCAGAATGGAGCATCCGATGAACATCTATTCTGTCTTAAATGATCATTACGACCACTTCTTTCGCTTCTCCTCCTCATTCACCTATAAGTACTCACTGAAGATTCATTGTAAAGGGTTGGAAAATTGTTAATTGTTGAATTGTTATTGAGTAAGAGTTGTTGAGTAGTTGTAATATAGTAGGTTGGGAAGAGAAGTATTGTACTGTAAAAGCTATTGGACTCAAAGTATGTAACTGGTCTTGGACATAAAATAGACAAGCAGATTCACTGGATCCTGATCTAAATCATTGGTGATGTTATTCTTACTATAATTTTTATTCTCCTTATGTTTCCACTGTGTTCATATTCTCTGATAAAGAACATCAAACATAGATTAGGATTTACTTCTAAAAGTACCCTAATTCTGACTGATAAGCTTTATCTTTATGTTTTCTTCTAAATGTGTGTTTGAGAATGAATCAATAGAGTATAACCAATCAAGGAACGTTGGTGAACCCACATCTGGCTGAGTAGAACTTGAGATGTTGTTCTTGAATGATCTTTTCACTGCATGCTAAGTAGAGCCCTAATCAAGGAATTTTATGGTTAGACATGTCCCTTGTTTAGTATTAAACAGCTGTTTTGAATATTTCCCTTAAGAGTATGCCGAAAACAGGATAGGTTAAAAGTCCTTACTTGATCTTAGGCTACTTTTTATGTTTATCTTAAATGTTTTCCCTTGAGTGCATGTCGAAATCAGGCTAGGTTAAAATTCCTTACCTGATCTCAGGTTGCCCTTTGTTTTCTTATATGTTTTTCTTCTTTCACCACACTTCTTAATGTTCCATACCACCAACTCAACTTAAAGAGATCTTTTGATATAGATGACTTGCCCTATGGAAACCCTTGAATAGTTGTTGTGCAAGTAAACCCTTTTATGACTCCATAGCCCAATGGATTGGCATTGTTTCTTGACCTATATTCCCATGCTGATACATCCTTCAATTTATTCCCTCCTTCACACTTCACATGACCTTCTTAGTTAATGATTCCCAAACAAAAACAAACAAATCCCTTGTACTTCATAACTAGCCTAATATCATATCATAAGCCTTAAATATATATCCTTTGAAAATACTTAAATAGAGAGATCCCTCTCTAAATCTAGGAGGGCTAGATCCTAGGATTCCAAAGTGATTCTGATGTTGCCTTGTCATTTGGTATGCCAATTTTTGAAATCACGGGACCCCAACAGGATTAACTGAAGTTTTCCCACATTTAGTGGGATTTTTAATTAACATTGGGCAAAATATTGTTTGGAGCATAACTTCTGATAGGGAGAACCTTTTGGAACGAATTTTTTTTTTATTTCAAGTATTTAGAGCATTATGAATCCATTGGAATAGGTTTCAAAGCCATTGGAGTTAATATTTAGTCCCTTTTTCTTCAGGGAAGCAATGAGATCCATGAGGGACAAGAGGGAGTTGGAGCTGTGTTGAGCTATGGTTAACCATTCGAGGTGAACCAAAAGTCATTTTCGACTATTTTCAGCATTCCAGAGCCATTGGGATAAGTTCTATAGGTAGTAGAGGTGTTCTACAACCATTTTAGCTTCAGGGCCATTTTGGGGTTGGAGCTATTTTGAGTTGTACCTCTCTGTTTGAGGTGAACCAAAGATCATTTTCAGCTAATTTCGACCTTATAAACCTAATGAAAGAGGTTTCAGACCTGTTTTAGGAATTATATAGCCCAAAAAGCTACATAGGAGTTCAAAGATTCGTTAGGGCCTTATTGAAGAAATCATTGTTTATGGTAATTATTCACTGTTTAGTGAATTTGGAAAGGAATTATTAGCTTTTTCATGTCTTCTGAACCAATATCTGCATTCATATTTGTCTTTTGAGGCAATTTTAAACTTGTATTATCATTTTGAATCATTTTAATACAAGAGGACAAGCTCATTTTGGGAGGCTTGATCCAACAGACATAGCCCAGGAGAGGTGAACTGCTCATCAAACATTTGTGTCATGTTATGCTAAAGTTATATTGTTGTACATTTCTTATTTAATATTTTAAACAACAAATACAAGTAGTTTACTTTTCAGATCATGAGTGTTAACTTCTACAAGTTTTAAAGACAGAGTCTGTTAAGGGCTAGGTAGCCTCTGGATCTCATCCTTTTATCAAAGGTGACATATCCAGTAAATTCCCCTTTAGTCAATCTCTGGAACAGATCTAAGAAGTTTCATTTTCAAATTAGATAATTTAACTTGCCTTCACACATAAACTCTTATACAGTTACCAAAAACACTTTGTTTTAAGCAACAAGACATGAAGAATTTTGCACACATTTTCAAGTACTTCTATTTTCAGATCAGATGGTATCAGAGCTTTGGTTAAGCTTGGTTGTGCTCAGCTTGAGCATTTGTTTTTGTGCAAAAAGTGTTAAAACAGTGTAAAATATTGATTGTTTTATTGGTTGCAAATGGTTGCTTGTATGAGTTTGCTTGAGTTGAAAAGATAGTTGTTGATAGCTAAGTCTTGGAAAGGAAAAAAAAAGTTGTAGGCTATTTCCTTACCGCAAATTACCTCAAGATTATCTTTGGAAAACAAACTCACTTGATTAATGTTTGCTACAAAAGCTATTGGATTTTGTGTTTTATGGTTGCTTGAATAAGAAGGGGTCTTTACCGACATTTGGTTAAAGAGCTTGTCAGTTGTTTAAAAGCTTTGAGAACTTTTCTTGGAAAATTCCTTTTGTTAATTTGACCATTTACATAATGTCAACTTCTTCTACAAGTGAATTTTCCTCTTTCATGAGATTCTTCAATGATGACATGAAGAATGAGTTCATTAAGGTGAAGGACATGGTGCAGATTCTCATTGAGGATCAAAGAGAAAGTGTTAAGATTCATGCGCAATTGTTGGCTATGAAGGATGAGAGGGAAGCAATTCTCCAAAGGTTTCATGAAATGGAGAAACAACTCCTTCAAGAACAAGAAGCTTTATCCAAGAACAAGCATGAGGAAGAGGTAAACCATTCCAACTTGTCTTCAATTTCCTCAACTGAAAATTTTGTTGGTTCTTTTGAAAAACATACAAGGGGAATCAGATCCAAAATAATGTTTAAGATGGGATATAATGAAGGAAAAGGTTTGGGCAAGCATGCACAAGGAATGGTTGACCCTATTTTAGTTGTGGAGTGACCCAAGAATGTTGGTCTTGGTTATGTGTAGTTTAATGGCGAAGACTCCAAATCCTTGAATGCATGTGATGCAAATTTAAAGAGAACCTTTATTCCAAGTTCTTCTATGCATATATGTCAAATTTTTTTTAAGGATGATTGCCATTGTTTTAAGCCATCATTGCAGAAAGTAGAGGGTAAACATGTCACTTATGGCGAGCTTTCAAGTTCAATCAGTTTTCAAGACAAGAATTGTGATGAAAGTCTGAAAAGGAAAGTTGTCCCCTCTACTACTTCATCGTCTTTCAAAGACAAAAAGGATGGACATTCCATGCAGCAAAAGAGGTATAATTATTTACATGATCAATCTGATTATTTTTCAACAAAGAATGATAATTTTTATTTTTCAAATGAAAGAAATTTTTGTTGCACATTTTGTGGTGGATTTAACCATGTTGCTTCAAGATGCTAGTTGAAAAAGAAAGCACACAGGAAGCAAAAAAGGCAAAGAGAACTTTATCAGAAAGTGCTCAAGAGTTGCACATTTTTTCAAATGAAGGGACATGGTGTCTCTCATTGTTGGACCTTGCATCCAACAAATCTTCCAAAGCACATGCAGCTAGAGGACAAAAATCTTGGCGTAAGTGGATATATGGATTCTGTTATCGATGTGGAAATGGAAGATTCACATGAATATGTATTGAAACCGCAAAAGACGCCATGGAGTTGGCTTGGTAGGAAGTGGATTAAATTCTTAATGCAGTAAGTCATCTTCATTTTGTACATGCAAATTTCATATTGGTATGCATGTATTTCAGTTGAAAAGTTGATGCAAGATCGCATGAAAAAGCAGTTTCAGTTGATGGAATTTCTTGGTTGTTGCAAAAATTTCGCCATGGAGGTGTAAAATATGAGTATGAAACTCACTTATATTGCAGTAATGTCTTTTGGTTTAGCTCTTAGTTGCCCATATGTTTTTGGGATGATGTACTTGTTGGTATTTGAAAAGAAGAGTTGAAGCTGCACATGTACATAGAGGTTGTATGTGTAAATAGTGAACTGTATATAGTTCATTGTACATGATACATACACATGTGTTTCTCAAGATGTATCTTGATGTTTGTCGACCTGTGTCAATTGTGTCATACATTTTTATCGACTTGTGTTAGTTGTGTGCACACTTGTTACATATTTTGTGTGTCAATTGTATAGCACATTTCATTTTCAACTTGTTGTTGATGTCGTATGTTGCACAAGGTGCCTTTGGTGTCGATTGGTGCAAAGAACGAAGTGTTAATGCAAAGCAGTGCAGGATTCCATGAGATGGAAAGGCAGGCAAGCAAAGAGGGCACAAAGTTCATCAAGGGTCATTGCTGGTTTCAGTATGGCAGATCGGTATGTCGAGAAAACTTGGTCGAGATTTGGAACAAGTACTTGGCTCATTCAGCAAAATTCGCCATGTGAGCAATTGGCAGTTCAAGAAAAATTTTGGACGCTCAAGAGAAGAGGATGTTTTTATTCTCTCATTTTCTGTACTACAATTCAATTTCATCATTTCAGTGAGCTTTTGGGGTCCAAAAGCTTCTCATTTGGGAGGTGTGATCAGGAGCTCAAGTCCAAGCTATGGAAAAAGCTCAAAATTGAAAGTGTTCAAAATCACTTGCAACCTAAACGAACGGATAGGCCTTATCAATACGATCTTATAGCCGCGATTGGCACTCAAATCCAACACTGTATGTGAAATTTATTCAAGTTTGAAAATTCACAATTTCAGGCAAAAAACTGAGTTTGACAAAGTTTGACCTTCAAATTGGAAAATTTAAAAAATATATTCCAAGGAATATTCTAGGGAATATTCCAAGAATATTCCATTCATACCAATCCAATTTTGACACGTGGCAAGTGCAGGTTTGTCAGTGGGTTGACTTTGGAAATTTTGGCCAATCATCGGGTGCCACGTGGCAAGCTCAGAGGCCACCACATGGCCCCAAGTCGTAAAAGGTTGGGCGTATTAAATTTTTTGCAAGTCTGCAACAGAATCGAACCCCAAACATGTCTGCGGTAAATCCCATGGCTTACCGTTCGGCCACAACGTTAGCTCTTAATATATATGGGGCGTGTTAGCCATCAGTAAATTTTTGTCATAGCAAATGATGGCTAAAACAAGTCTTGAGCCTTCAAGAGATTATTTTCATAGAAAATTTCTAATTCTTGAAGCTTTCTAGTGCTCTCTAACTTAAGAGTAATCTTCATTGTTGTTTCATTCAAAATATCCACCAGGTAACCCTGCTGATACCAAAAGAGACTATTTTTTAAGCCATTTTCCATCATTTTCTAAGCCTATTTCATTCATTTTTCCCTTTTATTTTATCCTCCATTTTCCTCTGAAAATCCCCTTTTTGCTTTCTTTTCCCCCTCATTTCACCTAAAAATTATTTAAACCTATAAAACCCCCTTTTATTTGGTTAAAAACCCACTTTTATCCCTATTGGAAACTCTTAAAGGGGCCTAAAAACCTTCATTTAAGCTTATTTTCCGACCTGTTTTATGTATAGGCTTTAAGCCCCTAAGGGATTAAGCCTCTCCGCCCCTGCTTCCCATATGACCCGGTCCTGCGACCAAGTCCTAAGCCCCATCAACCCATCGGCGCTTCGGCGGTTCCGAATTCCTTTTTCTCTCCCCCTTCTCCCACCGATAGTCGACCTCCGATCTCATCCCAACCGTCCATTTCCTCCTAATCAACCACTCAGATTAACTATGGGGGCACCCCCCAAGATTTTTTCCCGTACTCCCTACTTCCCCTGTAGTTGACCCTTTGACTAAAGAGATCTCAGATCTAATGGCTGAGGTTTTTTCCGGGGGCACACCCCAAACATTTTCTTCTATACCCTCAGGCCCCCCCGCAATAGATCTCGACCATTGATCTATTGTCGATCCAATGACCCGTGCTCGTTCCCCCTTCCCTTTCCCCTTTTCTCTTCATACCTCGCTCCTGGTCCTCTTTTCCCCCATAAAACCTTCTTCCACTTTGTTCAGCCCCCATTCCTTCATTTTTCTTTTATTACTCTCCCCGTGTTATGCATATCCCTTAAGCAATCTTGACCGTCGATCTCATCGATCTGATGGTCATGCACTTCCCTACCACCCAACCATCCTTCCTCGTTCATCCTCGCAAATGCATCCCCACCGTTGATCTATAAGATCTGACGGCCACTAATCTTCTTGACATCCAACCCGCTAATCAACCAAACCCGCTACGCAACAAAAAATATGATGTCACCATGGCCCCACCGCCTCGTCCATCGCACAACTTCAATCTGTCGCGCTCATCCCCCGCCGTCAATCTGCATCCCTGCAGATCGGACGGCTGACGCATTCTAATCACCAAACCCCTCCATCGTGAAACCTGAACGCAAAATTAGTGGTTTTTGGGAGGACACGTGTCGCCCGACGGATGATATCGCGTTCATTCGGGTGTAAACCGCTTACCACTCTTGGCGAGTGCGAAAACCATTCATGGTTTTCCCAAAACCACCAATCCACATTTTCACACCAAAATCAATTTTAAACCCTGTTTTCACAGGTTTTTCCACAGAACCTCCTCCTGCATGCATTTCCTCCTCCTCACTGCTCCTTTCACCCTTCGCCAGCCTCTGTAAGCAATATTTTCCAATGCACAGGGTTTTATAATATGGTTTTGTTTTTCTTATGCAGTTTTGATGACGTTCAAAGGCCAAAAACCCTCCTATAGTCCATAAAGGGATAGGGCCAAAAGGTGATGACCTTCGTGGTCCAAACAGAGGCAAAATCATGAAGAAAGGGACTACCAGGGTTCATTTCATGGTTTTACCAATGCTTTATGTGTATTGCTCATATAATCAAACCCTCCCGCATCGATGAAAGCCACCTGTACACAAAAAAAGGAAAATATAGTGAAGATTAAGAGATAAAGGGTTAAATACTAAAACCAAGAAAATTATGGATAAAGCGCAGTGATTAAAGAAAGAAATAAAGGCATAAAATCAAAGGAAAAGATAATTAAAGGTTAATACAGTCAGCAGAAAAGGTTTAAAACCCAAAGATGATTATAAAGGCCCAAAAGCAAGATCAAGGCCTAAATCAGTGTTTAAAGCCACAAAGTAGACAGATCAACAAAGAGAGCCTCCAAATGCCACATCAGTGAGGCAATTAATCCTCAGAAATTCCACCTATAGGCCTATTCCCTCAAAAGAATACAAATTCAATGCACGGTCAGATATATTTGCCAAAGACAGCTCAGGAAGTAATTTCCAGCCTACCCAAAGCCTCAAAAGTCAACAAAAGTGACTGAAGTAGATAAAAGTTAATGTAAAATTAATTAAAACAGAGTTAAACATCTTAAATCTTCTCCATAAGGCCTCCCAAAGGTCAAGAAGCATTTACTCTGTACTAATTGATTAGTTGGACCTTCTTTCCACTCCACCTCCTCAAATTTACCTATATATATCATATGAGGAGTCTAGTATTATTCTTGGTTGAATACTTTTTGAATGTAAATAGCTATTGAGGCTGATGAAGCTCTGTTTTGTAATTGAAGAAAGATAGGCTGAGATGAGAAGTTTGAAGCTGTAAATACCTACTGGACTTGAAAATTGTAACTGGTTTGAACATCAAATATACAAGCTGATTTATGGGATCCTGGTATATGTCAATGGTGATGTTTTTCTTACTGTAATTGTTATTTTTCTCATGTTTTCCATACTGTCCACTTTCTTTGATAAAGAACAAAAAATATAGATTAGGATTTACTATAAATTACCCTATTTCTCACTGATAAATCTTTATCTTTATGTTTCTTTCTAATTGTTGCTTTGAGGATAATTAAATAGAGTATAACTAGTGAATTTTTGGGTGAGCCCATGTTTCCTGAGTACAACTTGAGATATTGTCTTTGAAATTTCTTGAAAAGTCTACTAAATAAATTTGAACTAGGGAAGTCTATGGTTAGCCCTGTCCTCTAGTTTATCTCCAACAGTAGCTTTGAAAAATTCCCTAAGAGTATGCCAAAAGCAGGATAGGTTCAAAGTCCTTACCTGATCTTAGGCTGCCCTTTGTTCTCTTATATGTTTTCTACTTTCTGAAGGTAATCTGTTAGATTGCTGGGTTGTTTTCTGAAAAGTGTGCTTTATTAAAAGTTTTCCCAAAGAAGTCTATGGTTTGCCCTGTCCTTTGGCTTTCTTCAAATAGTTACTTTGAAAGGATTTTCTTGTTTAGTGAAGTTAATAGATTCTTAAATGGTTGTTAGCTTTGCTTCTTTCACAGCATTTTTAATGTTCCATACCACATAATCAACTTAAATAAATCCTTTGATATAGATGACTTGCCCCATAGACCACACTTGAAACTTTTTGATCAATTAAATCCTTTTGTGACTCCATAGCCCAATGGATTGATACTTTTTCTTACCTATCTTATCAGCTGAACCATTATTTCAACATACTTACACCTTTACCCTTCAAAAGAATTCCTTCATTTTGATGATATCCATCCCAACCAAAACAAACAAAACCCTTGTACTTCATAACTAGCCTAATATAATATCATAATCCTTAAAGAAATATCTTTGAAAACACTTATATAGAGAGATCCCTCTCTGAATCCAGGAGGGCTAGATCCTAGGATTCCAAAGTGGTTTTGATGTAGGCTCTGCAGCATTTGTTCTTGCCAATCTTGCAAACTACGGAGACCTAACATACTGGAGACCATACTGGGGAGATATATTAAGTAATAGATGACTTAAAAACTCAATGAACCCCTATTTCTCAATGAATCAAGTGTCACCAAGACTGGTTAGTATTGGTTGTTGATGGTGAACAACAACAAAACCTTGAAAATAAGTAAAAATCCTTCACCTAGCGACTCCACAACTCCCAAAAGACCAAATGAATCCACTAGAAGAAGACTCTGAACTGGTTGAAAAGATACAATAACCTATTTTTTACAAACATGGATCCAAGTATAGACAGAGAAGCTAAATTAAACCTATTATCGGACCAAATGGAAAAAAAATTTGTACATGTTTGGAAAGATAATGGATAGGTATGAGGCTAATTTAAATATTGATGATCTAGATCAGCCCATGCTTTTTTCAAATCAAGAACAAACCCAACCCCTACAAGACCTAGACAATGAGCAAGGCATGTATTATGATCAAGACTTTATAGAAGATGATGAGCAAGGTTACAGAGAAAATAATGAAGAAGGTTGTCAAGAAAGTCCTGACAGCATACCTCTATCTTGTATTGCACTGTTAAGAGAACTTCATGACCAAAATGAAAATAGTAATAGTGAGCAGTGCTTTGAGGAAACAAGTAGCCACTTAGAAAACACATAACCTGAAATAGAAGAAAAATTAACACATATAGGGACTCTCCCTCTATGTTATAACTCATTTCAGATTTTAAGAGGAGAGTGGCATCCTGACAAAGTAGAAGAAATAACTCATGAACCTTGTATTCAAACTGAGTATCATAATAATCATGAGCAGTTTTTTGAAACAGAAGTAGATCAGGAAATAGTAGAAAACCCTCAAAGAGTCCTTGCAAACATAAGTGAAAATTCACCAGAAGAGGTTCAAGAAGACATCCAGCCTCAAAACTAGTTAACACAAGAGAAAGAGGATTGTTGTACTTCTGTCTATGCTGAAAGAAAAATCCCTCCTCTTTTGACAGAAGAAGAAATTGATCAAATATTAAACAAATAGCCAGCCCTCAAAAATTCATTTGAACAAAACACTTTTTCTCATCTACCTATTGAACCTTGTTGTCTTGAACCAGAAAATAAACTTGTAGATCAGCTTAAAGAAAAACAAACTGATAACCCAATATGCTTGATTGGTGAAATTGTTTATACTAATGATTGTCCAATTTTTTATCAGTCTGATGATGATGATGAGCTTCGAAAAGAAACTAATCATGCAGGGAAACTAGTAGTTGATTGGTGTCATAAACTTCACTATCATCAGCTTGAAAGCAGCAATCAACCAATCCAATCCATCAGAAATATCTTTCACATAATTGGGAGTCAGCAATTTATCAATTGTAATGATGAGGTTGAGAAGAAAGAGGAAATTCTTGAGTATGATGAATATAAGGAACCTTTTCCTGAAAGGGTTGAGGTAATCAAAGATACCCTTGCTCAAGAATATGATGATCTCTTCACAGAGTACATTCCACTGAATCAAATCATACCAAGACTTCAAGAGGACAACACTGCCGAATATGATGAGCCCTCCAGTTCGGATATTAATGAAGATGAGGAATATTTTCTTTCTCAAAATAACCTTGATCTTGATCCAGTGGAGAAAAAATTAATCCTGGTTTAAAACTATCTTTCAAATACTCACAACCAAGTATTATTTTAGGATCCCTATGCTAATCTCTTGAAGACATTTGAAGAGGGAATAAATGTTGTTAAGAGTAGTTTGTTGCAAATAGCAAGAAAAAATTTTAGCACTGCTGCTAAAAGACAAGTGAGATGGTAGTGGCCCTTTTGTTTATCCAGCATGCTCAAAGAGATGAGAAAAGACCAGTCATGGAACCATTTGATTGATTGGATGTATTGGAAAAGACAATTTGTCGGCTAAACATGTAAATATTGCATAGTTAGAATAGGTTACATAGGAAAGCAATAAAGCTTAGTCTATGAGCATTTAGTTAGTTTTTTGTTTTTGCTTTTGAATTTAAAAATTTGAAAAAATACAAAAACAATAGAAAAAGAGAAAAAGAGGGAAAATATAAAAGAAGAAAGGTATAGCCCCATACCAAAAAAGAAAGAGATGTCTGAAAGTGTGCAAGCCTAAATGCCACTACCAAAAAAGAGCACTGCTATTTAGTCATACAACCTAATCATGACTAGATAGATCTCAATTTACTACTGATAGGTTAGTGAATCAGATTTTCCAAATTGTTTAATCTTGGCTTATCAATAGACTAGATTAGGATAGAAAAATAGAGGTTCAAACAAGCTTAAATCCTGAACCTGTAAGTTTGATGAAGAATGGATCTAATCAGATTAAAACCTGAGCCAAAGAGAAGAAAAGAACTAGTTCTAACATGCTGAAAATTTGAACCAGGTAAAGAAGAAGATAGCTCTAAAAAGATCAAAACTAGAGCTGAAAGAAAGAAAGAAGGATGCTTGAAATTTTTAGATCTTAAGCCTTCACAGTTTTGCTTTAAATTTCTGTAAAATCCAGTTTACGTGCAGCTTTTTTTTATGTCATATTCCTACAGCAAATCAGACAGCTTAATCCTGGTTTGTTTGTATTCAAATTTCTGTTTTAGAAAATAGAGAATAAAATCTGTCAGACAGTTTAATCCTGGCAGATAGTAGCTCAGGTAGAGAATTAATAAGTTTAATTGTTTAATCTGAACTCATGGAATAAATAAGGGTAGATTTAGATTAGTTTCCTGCTTTCAATAAAATAAAAAAATGTTGATGTCAAAAAATTTGCAAGTCCAAGTGCACCTTATGAAGAAAAAATGTTAGGAAAAGTAGGCTGTGTAGGTAGAATGTTTGGGAGAAATTTGTTTGCTGATACAAAGTACTGACTATTTTTTTAAGCACCATGATCAAGGAATGATTCGTATTTATGAAGGAACACAACATAATAAAGAAATAACCATAAACATAGAGATGCAGCGGAAATAATGCGTCATTTCATTAATATCAAATAAAAGAAATATGCTTACAAACATAATGGAAATAAAATAACTAAGGTGCTGGTAGTGAATCTCTGAGAAGAGATGTGGTGGCTACAGACCTCTGAACTGTGTTACAATGAGGACCGAGGGCCTATTTATTATTGAGATACAATGGAAAAACTGAAACGTCCAAAAACCTAACTCTAGGAGATGAAGCGCCAAAATTGTGGGTCTCGTTTGGGTAAATTGGTGTTTCAACTTCCCAGGGGCGTAAATTTGGAATCCGATCTCTGTTTGACACGCTCAATATCTCTTTAGAAAGATATATCCGAGGAGTACAACTTTTGATGTGAGAAACAGTAGTCCATGGAACTATGTTGCTCCCGGTTTTCCCAAAAAACGTCGTTTAGGGCCTCAAAACAGCTCTGGAAGTTCAGGACCCGAAAAACTGCTAAAAATAGTAAGTTGTGTTGCAACTTAAAAATTGAATGAACTGATGGTGGGGGTTCAAATGGAGTAGGTGGGTGGCCACCAATATCCACTTGGATCATTAAGGCCCCAAAACAGCTCCGATAGTGCAGGACCTGAAAACCTGCTAAAAATGGTATGTGGTGCTGAATGTGAGAAGTTGCAAGAATTGATGGTGTGGGTCCAAATGGATTAGGTGGATGGCCACCAATATCCACCTGGATCATTCCTCCCTCCTTAGGAAGCAATGGTCCCCATTGCGTTGAGATCCTTCCTAAGATGAAGCAAATTCTGTTGAACTTGGTATTAGATTTGTTGAAGATGTCATGGACCTATGGGCAAACATGCTCGATGCGTTTAGTAAATTTGGTTTCTTTATCAGCCTCAGAAAGTACCTGTGTGGATTCTATATTTGTATTTGCAGGAGGTATGGCAACATCATGCGGCAGTGCATTGCGGGTCAGATCAATGGAGTGCTTGTCTTGATCGTGTAGAGGAACCTTTGTGAGTGAGGAGAAAATGTCCTCATATTCCTCCATGAATTTGTCCATCTGCTGCAGCCTTGCAGGGGAGCCCTATTTTGAGGTTGTGGCCACAATATTCTTCTTTCCCTATGAGCGAGTTGTAAGGAAAAAAAAATCCCTCGTTTGGGAAACAATCTTACTGCGTTGTTTTGTAGTAGTCAAAGAGATAACAGGAGGCAGTACTACCTTTGGTATCCTGTACAAGTTATTTCCCAAAGTAATAATAACAGCATGAGGCCTAGACTCATACACAGCATGTCACCTCCACAAGTATTGAATAAGGCACAGTTCTACATTCCAGAGATCAATTTCTGAAATTCTTGACACTTCCAAGGATCTGTCATCCCCAAGTGGAGCCACTGTTAGCCATCAATAAATTTTTGTCATAGCAAATGATGGCTAAAATAGGTCTTGAGCCTTCAAGAGATTATTTTCATAGAAAATTTCTCATTCTTGAAGCCTTCTAGTGCTCTCTAACTTAAGAGTAATCTTCACTACTGTTTCATTCAAAAAATCCACCAAGTAACCCTGTTGATACCAAAAGAGACTATTTTTTAAGCCATTTTCCATCATTTTATAAGCCTATTTCATTCATTTTTCCCTTTTATGTTATCCTCCATTTTCCTCCGAAAAGCCCCTTTTTCCTTTCTTTTCCCCCTCATTTCACCTAAAAATCCTTTAAACCTATAAAAACCCTTTTTATTTGGTTAAAAACCCACTTTTATCCCTATCAGAAACTCTTAAAGGGGCCTAAAAACCTTCCTTTAAGCTTATTTTCTGACTTGTTTTATGTATAGGCTTTAAGCCCCTGAGGGCTTAGGCCTCTTCGCCCCTGCTTCCCATATGACCCAGTCCTGCGACAAAGTCCTAAGCCCCATCGGCCCATCGGTGCTTCAGCGGTTCTGAATTCCTTTTTTCCTCCCCTTTCTCCCGCCGATAGCTGACCTCCGATCTCATCCCAACCGTCCATTTCCTCTTAATCAACCGCTCAGATTAACTACAGGGGCACCCCCGAAGCTTTTCGCTTGTACTCCCTACTGCCCCCATAGTTGACCCTTTGACTAAAGAGATCTCAGATCTAACGACTGAGGTTTTTTGCGGGGGCACACCCCAAACATTTTCTTCCATACCCTCAGCCCACCCGGCAATAGATCTTGACCATTGATCTATTGCTGATCCAACAACCTGTGCTCGTTCCCCCTTCCCTTTCCCCTTTTATCTTCATACCTCGCTCCTGGTCATCTTTTCCCCCATAAAACCTTCTTCCATTTTGTTCAGCCCCCATTCCTTCATTTCTCTTTTATTACTCTCCCCGCATTATGCATATCCCTTAAGTGATCTTGATCGTCGATCTCATCGATCTGACGGTCATCGCACTTCCCGACCACCCAACCATCCTTCCTTGTTCATCCTCACAAATGCATCCCCACCATTTATCTATAAGATCTGACGGCCACTAATCTTCCCGACATCCAACCCCGCCAATCAACCAAACCCGCTACGTGACAAGAAAGGTTACGTCACCATGGCCCCACTACCTCATCCACTGCACAACTTCAATCTATCGTGCTCGTCCACCACCGTCAATATTTATCCCCGCAGATCGGACGGCTGATGCATTCCAATCACCAAACCCCTCCATCGCGTAACTTGAACGCGAAATTAGTGGTTTTTGTGAGGACACGTGTCGCCCGATAGATGATATCGCGTTCATTCGGGTGTAAGCCGCTTACCACTCTTGGCGAGCGCGAAAACCATTCGTGGTTTTCCCAAAACCACCAATCCACATTTTCGCGCCAAAATCAATTTTAAACCATGTTTTCGTAGGTTTTTCCATAGAACCTCCTCTTGCATGCATTTTCCTCCTCCTCATTGCTCCTTTCGCCCTCCGCCAGCCTCTGTAAGCAGTATTTTCCAATGCACAGGGTTTTATAATATGGTTTTGTTTGTCTTATGCAGGTTTGATGGCATTCAAAGGCCAAAAACCCTCCTACAGTCCGTAAAGGAACAGGGCTAGAAGGTGACGATCTTCGTGGTCCAAACAGAGGCAAAATCACAAATAAAGGGACTACCAGGGTTCATTTCATGGTTTGACCAGTGCTTTATGAGCATTGGTCATATAATCAAACCCTCCTGCATCGATGAAAGCCACCTGTACACAACAAAAGAAAAATATAGTGAAGATTAAGAGATAAAGGGTTAAAGACTAAAACCAAGCAAAGTATGGATAAAGTGTTGAGTCTCAAATCTGCATCTTTTCCATACACCTTTCTATCCCTTTTTCATTCACCTGAACCTCCCAAGTTGTCAATATCATTATATATTAATTGCAAAAGAGCATCTAAAATGGTTTTTAACTATATTTTTGTGTCTGCTGTTTGATTTAGATTTTGCTCTTTTAGCTGCGGAATCTTGCCACTTTCTGCAGCTGCTGCAACTTTCTGCAGCCATTTTGTGAAACTCTATGTTACAGGTGTCTTCAGGTAAAATGAGCCACATGGGCAAGTCAGAAATGATGTGGACATGGATCGTGTTTTATTGGCTCGAGAAAATTCACCTAAGGAGGCTACGGTCAAAGGTGGCCAAGTGGAAGTCAACCGTAGAGTCCCACGGTGACAGGACTCTGTTTCTCGTCACGTGGAGATTTCTACGGCCGTTTCTGAATTGTGGGAGACAAATCAACATCTGTACATGGCTCCATAAGCTGAATTCAAACATCCACTCTTCATAAATTTACTCCTCAACGCGGCCATGATCCTAGATCTCTGGACGTAATGGTTTACGTGTTTTGTATCAGCATAAACTTTAGGAAATTAGTTACACCACCTTCATTTATAAATAACGCGTTTGCATACGCATAAGAGTTAGTTTTTATTAGTCTCCATTAGCCTCCAGATAGCTCTGTAATGTAATTACGTTGCACCTATGCCGTAATATCACCTTGCTGTTATGACTGCATTTTAATATATAAGAAGACTCTGTTTCCAAGCGTAATTCGTACTTGAAGTCTGTTACCAAGGCTGGTGTAGAGGGCCCCTGCACAGCTGAGGTTTTGTGCATTATTGTATAGTTCTTGTTTTATTTCTTTAAGCTCATTGTGCCATAATTCATTCATATGTTTATACATTGCATCTTTCATAGTATATATGCTTCATTTCTGTTTATAATCTTTCATGATTTACATTTTACTTCTGTCTTTCATGTTTTTTGTTATTGTTAACTAATCAGTGTTCTTGTTTCAGGTTATAAATAGGCAGCTCGGGCATTTGCATAACTTTTTGACTAATGACATGGAATTAATATTGTTCTGCTGTTAATTTACTTTTCCTAGTTTCTGTTTAATTTCAGTACTGCTTTGTTTATTTCAATCTTGCATATTTGTTTTAGTAGTTAGATTTAGATATATTAAATTGCTCATGGCATCTTCAGTTACCTCTGAAAGCCACAGCTGGACTGATGGTGAGGGATTGAATTATGAATGTGTAGTTTGATATTAGTTTACTTTCTACAAGTTAGATATATTAAATTGCTCATGACATCTTCAGTTACCTCCGAAAGCCACAGCTGGACTGATGGTGAGGGATTGAATTATGAATGTGTAGTTTGATATTAGTTTACTTTCTGCAAGTTAGATATCAGGTTACTCAAATTGTTTATGGTTACCTCCGAAAATCATAATTGGATTATTGATGAGGGATCAGAAGATAAGTTGATGTAATTTGATTTAGATTTACTTTGTTGCAACTTTTGGATTTCTTTCAGCATAGTTTCTTTTGTGTTTGAACAGCAGCAAGAATAATAAGTTTCATGATCAGTAGTTCATCGTTTGATTTATTAGACTAGCAGCACATTTTCATTTCAGCAGCACATTTTCATTTCCTTTCAAGTTTTTTCATTGTATGTTTCAAATTCCTTTTGAAGTTTCAAGTTGGTAAATCATTATAAAGGATATCATTTCCTTGAACAATCATAACCATACTTGTTTTTATTTTTTTTTCATCTCACATTAGAAAACCAAAAACGACAAAAAGTTAAGAAATAGGTTATCTTGCACATATAGTGCGCCACACTTCATCAGCTTACGAATCCCGGATTGATAAATTAATGTAGCAATTTAGGACACACTAAATTGACCAAACATTTTGGCGCCGTTGCCGGGGAAGTGTAACTAGGTAGCCAATTTCTTAAAAAAAAACAAAATAACAAAAGAAGGGAAAACTTGATAACTTCTTGAAGTATGCTCTCCTCTTGCACCTAGTGTGATCTGGAGGATCAGAAAAGAGAGTTATTGGTTCAGTAATTTCTTAAGTATGCTCTCTTCTTGCACCTAGTGTGACCTAGAAGATCAGAAAGAGAATTATTAGCCCAACTTTTAAAAAATAAAAAATAAAAAATGACATGCATAGAGCAAGAGATTCTAGGGGAAGGTTTATAGCTAAAGCCAAGAGTTCGATTTTCACAACTCCATCTTCTTCAAGGCATAAACAAGATTCACCACCATCTACCCCTAGCCTTAAGATTTTTGGAATTCAAGGAGCAGCTGAATTAGAGGATTCTCCTATACCACCTACTAAATCCCATTTAGAAAACAAAGAGACTCTCTCTCATCCTCCCTTGATAGAAAAACCAGAGGACTTTAAGGACTCTAAAGAAAATATCATGGCAGAGGAAATAATAGATGGATTTGGAGGGAGAGGTAGAGGTAGAGGAGGAGGAAACAATGGAGACAACAATGGTGAAGATAATAATGGAAGAAATAGGGAAGGAGATAACTTTTTTGGATTCCCTATAGTTGATGAGGAAACTCATACAACAATGAAAAATATCTCACCATCTGTCCTCCCCAACTTTTATGGATTGCGAAGTGAGGATCCTGAAACATTTCTGTTTGAGTTTGAAGTTGTGTGCCGAACCTATGATTATATGGAAGACTCTCAAAAACTCAAACTGTTTCCTTCAAATTTGAAGGGAGCTGCTTTGAAATGGTTCATGGGATTAGCTACTCAATCTATTAGGACTTGGAATGATATGAAACAAACATTTTTGGATAGATACTTGGACTATTGTATGCCCACCAATCACAAGGATGAGGTATTCAAAATGATGCAAAAGAAGATGAAAACTTGGAAGATTTACTTGAAAGATTTCAATACAACTTGAAAAGAGCAAAGATGAGCAACTTAGATGATGAAACCTTGAAAGCCCTCATATTAAAAGCCATTAGATATGAATGGATAGATATTTTAAACATGATGGGGAAAGGAGACATTTCTCAACTTCCACTTCGTGACATAATAGAACTATGTGTCCATCTCTCAAGAGGAAAATCTAAAACAGGAAAATGGCCTAGGGATCCTTCTCTTATTAGGGCTAACAAATCTGCAACTGGATCAGTAAGTAGGGCAGAGATTGGTAATATGCTTGATGAATTCAAAACTGATATCTTAGGGAGCCTTAGTGAACAACTAGACACCCTTAAAATCCAAAACAAACAGAAAGCAGAAACAGATGCTTTAGCCATCTTTTGTCTGAAATGTAGGAAGAAACATGCTTTAAGGGAATGTCCCTTGGATGCAAAAGTTGTAGAAACATGTATGATTTTCTCAGAGAATCATGAGACCAAGGATTGTCCTTCAATTCTTGGACTCAAAGTTGTCTTTCAAGAAGATCCAAATTCAGTAGAATCTCTCTGTTTTGTTGCAAGAAAACCTTGGCAGGGGCAACAAACTCAAGGGTTTAACAACCCTATGAATTTTCAACCCCCACCAAATTGGAATTCTTGCCAAAAACCTTGGCCCCAACCTCAAAATCCATATCAATTATGGGTACAAGGTATGCAAAATACTTATGGGAGATTTGCTCAATTTTATCAATATCCTCCATCTTTTCAAAATTAACAAGCTCCACAACTTCCAAACCCAAATCCACAACTTTCATTGCCATTTCCACAACAACAATCTTCTCAGCAAAATCCAAATCCTCAACTCATGCTTCCATTCCAACAAAAGACAAATCAACTTCCAGCTCAGCCAATGCCAGATCCTAACAATTAAAATCCTCAGAATACTTACATGATAGAAGGACAAAAATTTCCTACCTATATGATTGTTCCTCTCAATGATGTACAACTCAGGTCTGGTAGAGTTGTAAAAAAACCTTCTATAGATGTCCAAGAGCAAGATACCTCTAAGGAGGACTCTCTTAAAGTCAATAAGGGTTCTGAGGAAGCATCTCTTCAAAACTCAAACATTCAAAAAGAGAAAGAAAAGTTAACCCCCACAACTCCTATAGTTGAGCAACTTGCATCTTCATCCACACCTCCTTTCCCTGAAAGATTACAAATTGATAAAGGGGTGGAAAAACAAATCTTGTTGCCTAACTATGATTTTCTAGATGAATTAAAGAATGTTTGTATCAAGATTCCTTTGCTACAAGCCATTCGAGAGATTCCTATTCTAGCAAAAACAATAAAGGAGTTGAGTTTCAAAAGACCAGGAAGGAAACTAAAAGACACAAGAAGAATCCACCTAGTAGGAAAAATTGCAGATATTATGATGGGAAAAATTACCATGCAGAAGTATGTAGATCCAGGAAGTCCAATTGTCAAGACACATATAAATGGGATAGAAATTCCAAACACATTGATTGACTTGGGGGCTGCTATCAACATTATGAGTAGACAAACTATGGACCAGCTAAAACTTCCTAACCTTCTTTTTACACCTACTTTACTGCAACTTGCAGATCGATCAATTATTAAACCAGATGGTGTATTAGAAGATATTTCAGTCTCCTTAGATTCTTGGGAATATCCGGTAGATTTTATGATTTTGACTCCCAAAAGTAATCTAGGAGGGCACCCACTTATCTTAGGAAGACCTTGGCTAGCCACATCTGATGCTTTTATTAGTTGTAGATCTGGGGACATGTACATTTCTAATGGTAATTCGACAAAGAAATTCAATTTGTATCCTCCAGCAAGAGCAATCACAGCAGTAGGAGACAATGAATGGGTTGATGATGAGGACACTATACAACCTGTCTTTACCATTTCTGAAATCAGTGAGGATAGTCAAATTATGAACACATTAGAAAATTTTGAGACATCTTCAGAATATGACCCCACACAATTTCAGTTGGAATCTGACATAGAATATTTATCATCAAGACAAATGTCTCTTTACTCTATGGAAGAGTTTGGTAATTCTGCTATTGAGATTTTTTCAGGAAAAACATTGAATATCAACAAACATTTGGAGAAGTCACAACAAGAAGAACTAACCAGAATCTTGCAAAAACATTCTACTGCATTTGCATGGGAGTATGCTGACATGAAGGGTATTGATCCTAAGACTTGCATCCATCATATCTATATTGAGGAAAACAGTAGACCAATCAGACAACCTCAAAGAAGGATGAATCCAAATCTTAGGGAGATAGTGAAAGAAGAGCTCCAAAAACTTCTCAATGTAAACTTCATTTATCCAATTTCGGATAGCCGATGGGTTTCTCCTTTGGTTATAGTACCTAAAAAGAATGGTAAATGGAGGGTATGCATTGATTACAGGGAATTGAACAAAGCAACTTTGAAGGATCACTTTCCTTTGCCTTTTATCGATCAGGTATTAGACACATTAGCAGGTAAAAAGTACTTTTCATTTTTGGATGGTTTAGTGGCTATAATCAAATTCAGGTAGCACCTGAAGATCAAGATAAGACCACATTTACTTGTCCATGGGGAACTTTTGCCTACCGAGTACTTCCTTTTGGGTTATGTAATGCACCTGCAACATTCCAAAGAGCAGTACTAGGAATTTTTTCTGATCTAATCCATGATTGTGTAGACGTTTATATGGATGATTTTACAGTTTATGGTAATTCATTTGAAGAGGCATTAGAAAATTTGGAAAAAGTTCTTATAAGATGTAAAGAAACAAACCTTTCATTAAGCCATGAAAAATGCTTTATGATGTTCACTGAAGGGATTGTTTTGGGGCATCATATTTCAGGAGATGGGATTAAGGTTGATAGATCAAAAGTTGAAGTCATCTCCAAGTTACCTATTCCAAATTGTCAAAGAGATGTTAGAATTTTTCTAGGATTTACTAGTTACTATAGAAGATTTATAGAAAACTTCACTAAAATAACATCTCCACTCTTCAAATTGCTTACAAAAGACTGTGAATTTAAATGGGATCCTGATTGTCAATCAGCTTTTGAAACTTTGAAAACAAGAATATCTGAAGCACCTATTTTGAGAGGACCAAATTGGAAACTTCATTTCCATATTTCTACGGATGCTTCAGATACAACTCTTGGAGCTGTGTTGGGTCAAAAAGATTTAATTCCTTATGCCATTTATTACACCAGTAAAAATTTGACTCCCACAGAGTTGAACTATACTGTGACTGAAAAAGAGTTTTTAGCTATTGTTCATGCAATTAATAAGTTTAGACATTACATAACGGGCTATGAAACTTTTATTCATACTGACCATTCTGCAATTAGATATTTAATGAACAAACCTGTTACTAATGGCAGAGTGACAAGATGGCTTTTACTTTTGCAAGAATTCAATATTACTGTGTTGGATAGACCAGGAAAACAGAATACAGTAGTTGATTTCTTGTCTAGGATTCAGAATACTAAAGAAGATTCTCCTGTAGAAGATAAGTTTTCTGATGAATACTTGTTTGCAGTAACTATTAAGACCCCTTGGTATGCAGATATTGCTAACTATTTGGTTACAGGGAAACTACCTTCACATTTATTTCCAAGAGAAAAACGAAAAATTATTCAGGAAAGTTCAAAATATTCATGGATTTCTAACAAATTGTTTAAAACAGGGCCAGATCTTGTGATCAGAAGATGTGTCAGGGAAGATGAAATGCCTGATATTCTTAAGGCATGTCATGATGAACCATGCGGCGGACACTTTGCAGACAAAAGGACGGCCTATAAAATCCTCTATTTAGGATATTATTGGCCTTCCCTCTTCAAAGATGCAAAACAATATGTCAAAAGGTGTGACAGCTGCCAAAGAGTAGGGAAACCTACCCTTTCAAATGAAATACCATTGCAACCACAGGTATTCATTGAACCCTTTGAAAAATGGGCTTTAGATTTCATTGGACCTATTAATCCACCATCTAAGCAAAAGAAATATATATTGGTTTGTACTGATTATGTTACTAAATGGGTAGAAGCCAAAGCATTAGTATCTGCTACTGAAAATTCAGTTTTTCATTTTCTTTATGAGGATATTTTTACTCGCTTTGGTGTTCCAAGAGAAATTGTGACAGATCAAGGAAGCCAATTCACATCCAACTTGGTGGAAAAATTGATGGAAGAATACAAAATCAAGCACAGAAGATCTACTCCTTAACATTCGCAAGCAAATGGTCAAGTGGAGTCTACAAACAAAGTTCTTGAAAGTATCATCACCAAAACTGTTCATCTACATAGAAGAGATTGGGCAGAAAGGCTTCCTGAAGCCTTGTGGGCCTACAGAACTACATGGAGAAATACAACAGGACATTTTCCCTATGAACTTGTTTATGGGAAAGAGTCTTGCTCCCCATTGAGTTCCAAGTCAAGACCTTCAAGATAGCGGTTCAATTGGGGATGAACTTATCAGAAGCCCAAAAGCATAGAATGGAGCAATTGAATGAGCTAGATGAGATCAGACAAGAAGCAATTTTAAGAACTGATCTAGTTCAATATCAAAGAGCTAAATGGCATGATAAGTACATCAAAGAGAAGAAATTTCAAGAAGGAGATTGGGCATTGTTATTTGATTCCAAGTTTAAATATTTCCAAGGAAAATTCAGACTCATTGGCTTGGGCCATATGAGATTGACAAGATCTTTAACAATGGAGCGGTAAGAATCAAGACCATTGATGAGTTTCAAACTCCTCTTATTGTGAATGGCCATAGATTGAAAGTTTATCATAAGCCACTCTCAAAAGAGGATTTTGTCAAAATGTTTCAAGAAAATTCTGCAATCAGGCTAGTACAGAAGAATTCTTCTTCTCCACCAGCCTAGCTTTTGTTCTTTTAAGTTAAAAAAAATAAAAAATAAAAAATAAAATAAAAAAATAAAAATTGTATAAGCCTAAAAACCAATCACTGATTGGCAGTCTTATACAGAAAATATTGGGTGAAAATCAGGAACACCTGACACCCTATATTTTCCAAAAAAAAAAAATCTCTCTCTTTCATTTCACAAGTCTTGTGACCACCCACTCTATTCCATTCCACTTCATTCCACTTCACTTCACTCCACTTCATTCCATTTCATTTCATTTTTCATTCCATTTTCACCAATAAAATTCTTTTTCATGACCATTCCATTCAGTCATTTGTCATCCGTTCATTTCCATTCACTCAAATAATAGTTGTGTCAGTTTCCGCAGCTGACATTTGTTTCCGCAGCTGACACCAGTTTCCGCAGCCAGAAGCAGATTCCGCAGCTACTACTCTGTTTTCAAAAGAATGTACAGCCAGATGTTATTTCCATAATCATGAAATAAAATGCAGGTAGGAGGACCAAAAAAAAATGAAGACATGGAGAATTCAAGATATCAATGAAGAGCAACAAATTGAAGACCAAGGAAAAAGGCAAAGATTCCAAGGTATGAGTAAAATTCATTTCAAATAGCATTGAAAACACATTTTTATATAGTTCTAAGACTATAAGCTCCATCCATTATGTGCAATGATTATATTGACAAATTCTGTAACCCTTTCACGATCTCCATATGATCCTCCCGCATTCATTCTCAAACGGTTCCATAATTAAAACCCTCGATCTTCACTCATACTCTGATATTCCACCGGTGACAATGAGACGTAGTTGATTTGACCACGGGCTCTTGCAGCCGCATAAATACATAGCCGTTGTTTAAACGTGCTCACATTTATTTTGCAGCCACCAAATTTCAAAACACTGCTGGATGTGTTATACTCCTCCCATTGTTTTGTTAATCTCACAGCCGTATCTCTGCCGTGCTCATGAAACCCCTCTCTGTTCCGCCTCACTCCATTTCGTTCTTTGTTACGCTACAGCCTGTATACCCACTCTCTGATATCTACCTACAGTCATTGAGCACATTTCTGTGCATTCAGCCGTTCTACTTCCATTGAACCCTCACGCAGGCAAATTTTTGAAGAGCAGAAAGAAGAATGGGTAAATTGCTAAGAGAAGAACCAGAAGGACCTAAATTCATGGAGGGATATCCGCAAGTAAGGGATATATTGAAGAAAGCAAAGTGGTTGCGGTTTATCCAAAAGTTCAGAGGCTATCATAAAGAAGTGACAAAAGCATTTGCAAGGTCGTTCAATGGCTTGGAAGTAGAGATTGGAGACCTTAAGTTTGCGGTGAACGAGGCATCTATAGCATCTGCCATAGAACTTCTTCAAGAGGGTGAGCGTTGGCTTAAGAATAAAAGCATTAGTGATGAAGCCTAGAGAATAATCTTACGAAACCAAGGTATGGACATAACTATTTTTAAAAGAGGAATTCTTGTTCATGCATTGAAAGAGGAATGGGCTACTTTGCTGCTAGTTGTTCAAAAATTCATTACCTGTGAAGGCTGTTTTGGGCCCATGTATATGTACCATACCAGATTGCTGATGAATTTTCTAGATAATCAAACTCTCAATCTCCCATATTTTCTATTAAATAGTTTGAAGAAAATGTCTGTGACTGTTCAGAAACATTTAGGAGATGTAGAACCACATCTATATCACCACGGTCTTGTAAAAATTTTGATTGAAAAAGAGTTAAAGGAGAAGGAAGACACATGGGAACAATTTTTTATTATAAATTTCTTTGAGGAACCTCAAGAAATTCCTAAAGGTAGCATATCAAGAAGGAGTAGGAAAAAGAGAACAAATGATGAAATCCAAAATACTCCTACTACTACAATTGAAAGAACTGATAGGGAAGAGAGATTGTCAAAGAGGAAGAAGAAAGAAACTAAGGGTAAGAAGCCAATAACACCAAAAGAGAGAAAAAGTATTGAGGCTATACATCAAACCCCTTCTTCCGAAGAAGAAGATCATCAAGTGTTATCTGAGAGATTAGTTCATCTTCAAAAACAATCATCTATGGCCAAGAAGACAGAGAAAGGGAAACAAAAGCAAAAGGACAGTGGTCCACAGCGTGTGAGAAGAAGTTCCAGACTTAAGGGGAAATTGAGGAAAACGCAAATGAAGGGTCCTCATTTCATTGATTTGGGAGAGGAAACATCTAAACAGTCCCCAGCTAACCATAGTCCATATCACTCTCAGTCAGTTAGTGAACCTGGTTCATTTCATTCTCAGTCAGACATTGAACATAGTCCATCCCATTCTCAACCAGATGTTGATGTGAGCCCTTCTCAGCCAGATTTTGAAGATAACTCTCCTCCACGGCATTTTGGGGACAGCCCAATAAAAATGACTCCTGATATAGACCCCAAGCAGCAGGAATTATATGATTATATAGAATCTTTGGAAAGAGCAGCTATGGGCCCCAGTACTTCATCCATTCAGCCTCACACAGTACAAAATGATTTAGTCCAATCACTGAAACAGGAAGTCTTTGAGCTAGAGCTTTTAAATAAACACATTAAAAATGAAAATGAGGCATTGAAGGAACAAGGTAAATTGGAAAAAATCATTCATGATAATACCATGCTACATCTGGGAATATGGCAGAAGAAGAACAAGAAATTGAAAAAGAAATTCCAGAAGTTAAGCAGAGCACTAGTGAATATCAAATTTAGATGCTTAATGAAGAAGCCTAGGATGTTGGCAGCACCAAGAAAGAAGAGGAGAGGGCTGGATGTACTGGCTGAAGTGTCAAGGCATATGAACTGAAGAAGGATTATCAAAATTTTGGTTGCATGAGGACATGCAACACCTTCACAGTGGGGGTATGTTGAGTCTCAAATATGCATCTTTTCCATACACCTTTCTATACCTTTTTCATTCACCTGAACCTTCCCAGTTGTCAATATCATTGTATATTAATTGAAAAAGAGCATCTAAAATGGTTTTTAACTATATTTTTGTGTCTGCTGTTTGATTTAGATTTTGCTCATTTAGCTGCGGAATCTTGCCACTTTCCGCAGCTGCTGCAACTTTCCGCAACCATTTTGTGAAACTCTATGTTACAGGTGTCTTCAGGTAAAACGAGCCACATGGGCAAGTCAGAAATGATGTGGACATGGATCGTGTCCTATTGGCTCGAGCAAATTCACCTAAGGAGGCTACGGTCAAAGGTGGCCAAGTGGAAGTCAACCGTAGAGTTCCACGGTGACAGGACTCTATTTCTCGTCACGTGGAGATTTCTATGGCCGTTTCTGAATTACGGGAGACAAATCAACATCTGTACATGGCTCCATAAGCCGAATTCAAACATCCACTCTTCATAAATTTACTCCTCAACGCGGCCATGATCCTAGATCTCTGGACGTAATGGTTTACGTGTTTTGTATCAACATAAACTTTAGGAAATTAGTTACACCACCTTCAGTTATAAATAACGCGTTTGCATACGCATAAGAGTTAGTTTTTATTAGTCTCCATTAGCCTCCAGATAGCTCTGTAATGTAATTACGTTGCCACTGTGCCGTAATATCACCTTTCTGTTATGACTGCATTTTAATATATAAGAAGACTTTGTTTCCAAGCGTAATTCGTACTTGAAGTCTGTTGCCAAGGCTGGTGTAGAGGGCCCCTGCACACGCTGAGGTTTTGTGCATTATTGTATAGTTCTTGTTTTATTTCTTTAAGCTCATTGTGCCATAATTCATTCATATGTTTATACATTGCATCTTTCATAGTATATATGCTTCATTTCTGTTTATAATCTTTCATGCTTTACATTTTACTTATGTCTTTCATGTTTTGTGTTATTGTTAACTGATCAGTGTTCTTGTTTCAGGTTATAAATAGGCAGCCCGGGCATTTGCATAAATTTTTGACTAATGACATGGAATTAATATTGTTCTGCTGCTAATTTACTTTTCCTAGTTTCTGTTTAATTTCAGTACTGCTTTGTTTATTTCAATCTTGCACATTTGTTTCAGTAGTTAGATTTAGATATATCAAATTGTTCATATCATCTTCAGTTGCCTCCGAAAGCCACAGATGGACTGATGGTGAGGGATTGAATTATGAATGTGTAGTTTGATATTAGTTTACTTTCTGCAAGTTAGATATATTAAATTGCTCATGACATCTTCAGTTACCTCCGAAAGCCACAACTGGACTGATGGTGAGGGATTGAATTATGAATGTGTATTTTGATATTAGTTTACTTTCTGCAAGTTATAAATATTAAATTGCTCATGACATCTTCAGTTACCTCCGAAAGCCACAGCTGGACTGATGGTGAGGGATTGAATTATGAATGTGTAGTTTGATATTAGTTTACTTTCTGCAAGTTAGATATCAGGTTACTCAAATTGTTTATGGTTACCTCCGAAAATCATAGTTGGACTAATGATGAGGGATCAGAAGATAAGTTGATATAATTTGATTTAGATTTACTTTGTTGCAACTTTTGGATTTCTTTCAGCATAGTTTCTTTTGTGTTTGAACATCAGCAAGAATAATGAGTTTCATGATCAGTAGTTCATCGTTTGATTTATTAGACTAGCAGCACATTTTCATTTCAGCAGCACATTTTCATTTCCTTTCAAGTTTTGTCATTGTATGTTTCAAATTCCTTTTGAAGTTTCAAGTTGGTAAATCATTATAAAGGATATCATTTCCTTGAACAATCATAACCATACTTGTTTTTATTTTTTTCATCTCACAATAGAAAACCAAAAACGACAAAAAGTTAAGAAATAGGTTATCTTGCACATATAGTGCGCCACACTTCATCAGCTTACGAATCCCGGATTGATAAATTAATGTAGCAATTTAGGACACACTAAATTTACCAAACATAAAGCACAGTGATTAAAGAAAGAAATAAAGGCGGGAAATCAAAGGAAAAGATAATTAAAGGTTAATACAGTCAGCAGAAAAGGTTTAAAACCCAAAGATGATTATAAAGGCCCAAAAGCAAGATCAAGGCCTAAATCAGTGTTTAAAGCCACAAAGTAGACATATCAACAAAGAGAGCCTCCAAATGCCACATCAGTGAGGCAATTAATCCTCAGAAATGCCACCTACAGGCCTATTTCCTCAAAAGAATACAAATTCAATGCACAGTCAGAGATATTTGCCAAAGACAGCTCAAGAAGTAATTGTCAGCCTACCCAAAGCCTCAAAAGTCAACAAAAGTGACTGAAGTAGATAAAAGTTAATGTAAAATTAATTAAAACAGAGTTAAACATCTTAAATCTCCTCCATAAGTCCTCCCAAAGGTCGAGAAACATGTACTATGTATTAATTGATTAGTTGTACCTTCTTTCCACTCCACCTCCTAAAATTTACCTATATATATCATATGAGGACTATAGTATTATTGTTGGTTGAATACTTATTGAATGTAAATAGTTGTTGAGGCTACTGAAGCTCTGTTTTGTAATTGAATAAATATAGGTTGAGATGAGAAGTTTGAAGCTATAAAGACCTACTAGAATTGAAGATTGTAACTGGTTTGAACATCAAATATACAAGCTAATTTATGGGATCCTATTCTATGTCAATGGTGATGTTTTTCTTACTGTAATTGTTATTTTTCTCATGTTTTCCATACTTTCCATTTTCTCTGATAAAGAACAGCAAATATAGATTAGGATTTACTGTAAAGTACCCTATTTCTCATTGATAGATCTTTATCTTTATGTTTTCTTCTAATTGTTGCTTTGAGGATAATTCAATAGAGTATAACCAGTGAAGTTTTGGGTGAGCCCATGTTTCCTGAGTACAACTTGAGATATTGCCTTTGAAAGTTCTTGAAAATTCTACTAAGTAAATTTGAACTAGGGAAGTCTATGGTTAGCCCTGTCCTCTAGTTTATCTCCAACAGTAGCTTTGAAAAATTCCCTAAGAGTATGCCAAAATCAGGATAGGTTCAAATTCCTTACCTAATCTTAGGCTGCCCTTTGTTCTCTTGTATGTTTTCTACTTTCTGAAGGTAATCTGTTAGATTGTTGGGTTGTTGTCTGAAAAGTGAGCTTTATTAAAAGTTTTCCCAAAGAAGTCTATGGTTTTCCTTATCCTTTGGCTTACTTCAAACAGTTACTTTGAAAGGCTTTTCTTGTTTAGTGAAGTTAATAGATTCCTAAATGGTTGTTAGCTTTGCTTCTTTCACAGCATTTTTAATGTTCCATACCACAAAATCAACTTAAAGAAATCCTTTGATATAGATGACTTGCCCCATAGACCACACTTGAAACTTTTTGAGCAATTAAATCCTTTTGTGACTCCATAACCCAATGGATTGATATTGTTTCTTACCTATCTTATCAGCTGAACCATTATTTCAACCTACTTACACCTTTACCCTTCAAAAGACTTCCTTAATTTTGATGATATCCATCCCAACCAAAACAAACAAAACCCTTGTACTTCATAACTAGCCTGATATCATATCATAAGCCTTAAAGAAATATCTTTGAAAACACTTATATAGAGAGATCCCTCTCTGAATCCAAGAGGGCTAGATCCTAGGATTCCAAAGTGGTTTTGATGTAGGCTCTACAATGTTTGTTCTTTCCAATCTTTCAAACTACGGAGACCTAACAGGGCGGTCGTGTTATTTAAATTTTAAAATTGTTTATGGCGGAAGGTTTTAGGGCTAGCCCCAATCATGCGACCAAACGTCGTGACCAGAAGCCCTACCAAACCAGTGGGAGCCAACATCTTATATAACCGCCCACACGTAATATATGTGACCGCTCCAATTATAATTAATACCACGTTTAACCGTAATCCACGCGGTTTTCTCGGCGGTTTTGATGGGTTCGGTCACATGCCACCCACCAGAATTTTATGGTAACTACTAATGGTTTCGCCGAATGTGGTTCATTCCATCATTTTTGGCAGGATTGGCCAAAATGGTCGGATTAACTGAATTTTTCCCACATTTAGTGGGATTTTTAATTAACATTGGGCAAAATACTGTTTGGAGCATAACTTCTGATAGGGAGAACCTTTTGGAATGATTTTTTTTTTTTTTTTTGGGTATTCAAAGCATTCTGAATCCATTGGAATAGGTTGTAGAGCCATTGGAGTTTATCTTTATTCCCTTTTTCTTGAGGGAAGAAATGAGAGCCATGAGGGCCAAGAGGGAGTTGGAGTTGTGTTGAGCTATGGTTAACCATTTGAGGTGAACCAAAAGTCATTTTCAACTATTTTCAGAATTATAGAGTCATTGGGATAGTTTCTAGAGGTAGTAGAGGTGTTATACCACCTTTTTAGCTTCAGGGAAGCTTTTTTAGCCTTCAGGGCCATTTTGGGGTTGGAGTTGTTTTGAGTTGTACCTCTCTGTTTGAGGTGAACCAAAGATCATTTTCAGCTAATTTCGACCTTTGGAACCTAATGAAAGAGGTTTCAGACATGTTTGAGGACTTCTACAGCCCAAAAATCCACAGAGGATTTCAAAGAGCCGTTAGGGCCTTATTGAACAAATCATTGTTTATGGTAATTATTCATTGTTTAGTGAATTTGGAAAGGCATTCTTAGCTTTTTCATGTCTTCTGAATCAGTATTTGCATTCAGATTTTTCTTTTGAGACACTTTTAAACTTTTATTATCATTTTGAAGCATCTTAATACAAGAGGACAAGCTCATTTTGGGAGGCTTGATCCAGCAGACGTAGCCCAGGAGGGGTGAACTGCTCATCAAACATTTGTGTCATGTTATGATTAAGTTATCTTGCTGTACATTTCTTATTTAATATGTTAAACAACAAATACTAGTAATTTCATTTTCAGATCATGAGTGTTAACTTCTACAAGTTCTAAAGACAGAGTCTGTAAAGGGCCAGGTAGCCTCTAGATCTCATCCTTTTATCAAAGGTGACATGTCCAATAGATGCCCCTACAGTCAATCTCTGGAATAGATCTAAGAATTTGCATTTTTAGATCAGATAATTTAACTTGCCTTCACACATAAACTCTTATACAGTTACCAAAAACACTTTGTTTTAAGCAACAAGACATGGAGAATTTTGCACACATTTAATTAATGGAAATGGATACCTTGCACACATTTTCAAGTACTTCGATTTTCATATCACCTTAATTATAATTTGTCACCCTAACTAATTTTTCATTCAACTTGCAACCAGCATAATATATAAATTTTGAGCGGTACCAATGGTAGGTTTGTTAAATCATAGAGATCCTACAAAGACCCTCTCATTGTAGGCATACAAATATGTTTGCAAAATATTTTAGGCCACATGATGGATTGGGTATGCCGAGAGATTACAAGGGTATGATGATGTCATTTCGCTTGAATTTTCACTTAATGTTAAATTTAGATAAACATGGTGTTCTATGCTTGATGCAATTTTACTTCAATATTTCTTAGGCCCGATATAAAATAGAAATCACATAAACATGAAAATAAAATGTTGATAGAACACAATAATAGATCAATAGAAGACAAGCCAATATTATATATCAAATTTACAATTCCTTTTGTTCAGAAAATATAAGAGATATTGTGTGTTATGGAAATCAACAGGATGCTTCAGCCAGCAAATTCTTTCTTGGTCAGCCAATCCTCCAAGTGTCACACCCATAGCCCTTAAAGATAGCTCATCACAAGTCAATGTTGGTCAACCCAAATTCAATGCTGCAAAAAAGTCAACACAGGCAACACCAGAAAGTCAACGCTATAGATTAGGGCTTCAGTCAAACAGCTCTGTTTTCCTTGATTTTAGTGCCCAATAGTATGGCCTCTCAAGATCAAAATTTTGGTAGAGATTCGAGGTCAAACAACCAAGGGTTGATCACGGTCAACGTTGGTCAACGCTACAACAACAAGCCCTAAATAGATCCTCAGAAAACAACTCCTCTAGCTTCGCACGTGTGAAGGAAATAGGCCTCCAAAGGCTAACAAAAAGATCAGATCACAATGAGAGATGTGTGATGAGTTGATGATGAAAATGACCTCCAATTCTCTCCAATTTATACCCATCAGTGAGGGTGTCTGACACATCTATTAGGCGTGTGAGCTTACATTACAAATCTGGCCGACCTTGCACACGTGTGGAAAATAAATTCAAAATATATGTTCTTCTCATCCAATCAAGATGATCTTTAAATCAATCTTGCACCTATCCAAAAGAGGAATCCAAAAAAAATATGACCATTGTCATATGAGCAGTGCAACATGGAGTTTGGACCTAGTTGCCTAAAATTAACACTCCCTGTCAACTAGGGACAACTCGATTTGTCCACAAGTGCCATCCATCAATACCATCGTGTAATTTCATGAAACATCGTGCGTCATCCTGTCGTAACTTGCTTTGCTGGATCATTATGAGATAGAATAAAAGTTGAGTCACAAAGACATCACACTTAGCTGACCCATAGTCAACTTAGAGGTTAAAACCTCTCTTGGACTCAAAAAGAGTCTCATACTGACCCGAAGTCAGTTTAGAGGTAAGAACCTTATCATACTTGATCCCAGCTCAAGGTGTTGGACACGTGCCATATTAGAAATAGAGAGTACGGAAATCTCTGATGTGTCCATCGGTCTTGCTATTGGTCTCTATCCACATTTCCCACCTCATTGGCCAAAAGAGAGGTACTTCCCATGAGTCTGAAACTCCATGGGTAGGATGCGTGCGGGGCACAGATTAAAGAGAGGTGAACCAACTCAATATCATAAAGGTGGGGCAGAAGCACAACAAGGTTCGGTAAGCCTAGCCCCATGTGTGCTTATAGCTTCAAGAAGTTATCCCCAATCCCACTGGAGCTCCCAGATGATCTGAAAGGATTGTATTAGTTTTTTTCTGCTAAGTGTCTTTTTAGTGATAATACATGTGCATATTTGTCTCCATATTTTGCTTAAGTGTTGAGGATTTTAACCATGAATTGTAAGTGAATTTAGTGAATTAGAAGCATGAAATAAGAGAAAATAACACTAAAGAACAATGTATAATATAGAAATAAAACCACACACAACATTTACATAGCAGGCATGATGAAGTAGTTCCCCCCTCCTGGGCTACATCTGTGGGTCCAGCTCCCAATGGCATGTCCATCTTTCATTATGCTCAAAATTTTTCAAATACATATGTTTACATGCCTCTTAGGGTTGTTTTCTCTACACCAATGGCTCCAGAATTCTCCAATTAGTCTAGGTAGACTCTTTTTTCACGCAATTTGGTTGAAAATTGACCCTCCTAGCCTTTTCCCAATATCCCCTAGAAATTCTCCACTAAATGTGGAGAATTGCACTTATCTGCAGTTAAAAGTGGCACATTTCCAAAATTTTGGAGAGGCGCTCAGTTTACCGCCAATTTCAAACTGTAACATTAAATTTAATGGTTAAGGGGGAGGGGTTGGCCACATGCCAACCCCCCAAAACCCCGTGGTCAATAAACTCTGGAGTGGAACTAACGCCAAAAACTGTGGTTGAGTCAGACTTAAAAACCGAAGGTTCCAAACCATGTGGATATAGTCATAACCACCAGGACAACATATTAATGGTCAGAGTTTGGTTTTCAGTGATAAAATTTGATGTTGCCGTTAGGTTACAGTAACATGTGACTAATAACGTAGACTGTTGCTGGCGGTCCAAACCCCAAATGCAAACCTTGTCAAATTTAAATAGAACCATTGTGCCATAGAGGTTAAGTCACATGTTGTAGCATAGTTGGTGGAGTGTTCTGCACGCACGCCGAAGGTCATGGGGTCGAACCCCCCAGACCTCAATAAAACTTTGATGCACTACCCAGTGGATACGTGGCGACCTCAGGGCTAGCCACGTGTCACCCATCCATTGGCTAAGAAAAAAACGTACTATTCCACCATCCAATCACAACGCGACAAATGGCATCCTCTGACTGGTTTGAGAAAATAGAATATTCTTAGGAATATTCTTCTTTTGTTGACTATGTTCATGCATGCTGACTAGGCATCCCAGTCAAACCTGTCACAAATTTAGTTGTTTGGGAAATTGATCAGAACATGATATCTCCCTCATACGACATTGGTTTTTTGAACTGTTCACGGTGCCAGAATCAGAAAGAAAAGATCTACCCGTTCGCTCAGTTTCGGCATAGTTTTAAGCACTTTCAATTTTGAGAAAAATTTATGAACTCTTGATCATACCTCCCCATTGGGAAGCTTTTGGACCCCAAAAGAATTGATTACCTGTTTATTAGATGATGGTCCATCTCCCTCAGCTTTCCAACTTCCATCCACTTTTCCTTGCTTGGTTTACTACCTTTGAGCCCAAATCAAAGGTAGTCAACACTTCCCCTATTAGATGCTCTTATCCTCCTGTCAAGAATTGTATCTTCCTTGAGCTCATCCAGAAATTCTGGCGAGAAATATTCAATAGAAGGTAGATGAACATCATTTCCTTGATCATCGATCAAAGGTGGCTCATATAAACGTAAGTTTTCAGCATTAACAATTGAATACATTTGCATATATGAAGGCAAGTTAAGTTGAAATGCATTATTACCAACTTGCTTTATGATCTTGAATGGACCATAGCGAATAGGTTTGAGATTTTTACCTTCTCCTTGCATCTATTATTTACTTATGTGCAACCATACCTCATCTCCTTCTTGAAACTTGTGATCAACTCTATTTTTTTTATGCCTCTTCTTGTATTTTCTTTTACTTTTCTCATGTTGTTCTTAAACTTGTTGATGTATAATCTGAATTTTCTCAATGAAGTCTCGAGCCTTGTCAATATCACTATGCCCATCAATTGCAACATCCTTCTCAAAGAAGAAGTCTAATGGAGATTTTGGAAAATACCTAAAGTATACTTCAAAAGGTGATGTATTTGTAGAAGAGTGCTTTGCCCAGTTGTAAGTGTGTTGAATTTAAATTTGTTGCTCATCTCAAAAATTGGGATGTTTGCTGCAATATCCTCTCAATAGATGCACAACAGGTTTTTTCACCACCTCGGTTTGGCCATCAGTTTGCAGATGAAAGCAATACTCTTTTTCAACTTTGTGTCCATCATACTCCAAATATTGGACCAAACATTCCCAATGAATCTATAATTCCTGTCACTAACAATAGAAGTTGGAAATCCATAATGAACCCATACATGTTGAAAATAAATTTCAACAGTTTGTTCAGCAGTAATGGTTTTCTTACATGGCATAAGTATACACATTTTACTAAATTTTATTGACATAGGTAGACCTCCAACAAAGTCCATGGAGACACTCTCACATGGCCTTTATGGTACCGGTAGTGGTGTGTTCAACCTAAGCTTCCTATTGTTAGGCTTGTTTGTTGCACACATAGAACAACCTCTTATAAAACGCGACACACTATCTATCATGCGAGGCCAATAGAAATACCTCTGTAGATGTGCAACTATTTTGCTTACCCCAAAGTGCCCAACAATAAGAGATGAATGAGCTTCTCTCATGACACTTAGCCTCTCTCTTTGTGGTATACACAGCTTGCCCAAATGAAATAGCAAATGCTTATGCATATGATAATCATTTCCTCAACTTGATTCCCTTCACTCAACTAGAATACACATATTGAAAATCAACATCATGTGCATATTTTTCTATGTAACTCTCATGTACAATAGAATAATTTTTGAGTAAAGTAGAATCACTTATAATTTTCCTTGAAATCATATCAGAAACTTTATTGAAAATGCCTTTCTTGTACCTTACAACCAAGTGAAACTGTTGAAGGAAACCCATCCACCTGAAGTGTCGTTATTGTTGCAATTTTGTTTGTGACTGCAAGTACTATAATGGCTGGTGTTGAGTCCCAAATTTGCATCTTTTCCATACATTTTTCCATACCTTTTTCACTCACCTAAACCTCCCAAATTGTCAATATCATGTGCAAAAGAGCATCTAACATGGTTTTTAATTATATTTTTGTGTTTGCTATTTGATCTAGATTTTGTTCATTCAGCTGCGGAATCTTGCCACTTTCCGCAGCTGCTGCAACTTTCCGCAGCTATTTTGTGAAACTATATGCTACAGGTATCTACAAGGAAAACGAGCCACATGGGCAGGTCAGGAATGACGTGGGCATGGTTCGTGTCCTATTGGTTCAAGCAAACTCATCCAAAGAAGCCGCGGTCAAAGGCGTCCACATGGAAGTCAACCATGGAGTTTCATGTCGGCCGGACTCTGTTTCGTGTCACATAAAGGTTCAAACGGCCATTTCTAAGCCTGCGGAGGATAAATCGACATCTGTACAGGTCTCCAGAGTCGAATTCAAGCATCCACCTCTCGTAGATTTACTTTCCAACACGGCCATGCTCCTATATCCGTGGACGTAGTGGTCTACGTGCTCACCACCAGCATAAAACAGTTATATTTCTTTTGTTATATATATTGTGTTTGCATACGCATAGAAAGTTAGTCGATATTAGTGAATGTAGTCTCTGTTATCTTTTGATTAGTCTGCTCTGTAGTGATTACGCTGCACTTGTGCCGTAACATTACCATTCTGTAATGACTGCTTTTTAATATGAGAAGACTTTGTTTTTCAACTTAATTCGTATTTGAGGACCTTTGCCAAGGCTGGAGTAGAGGGCCCCTGCTCAGCTAAGGTTTTGTGCATTAGTGTGTAATTTTAATTTCATTTCATTGTGTTATAATCCATTCATATGTTCATATATTGCATTTGTTTCATTTCTGTTTATACACTTCCATAATTTCCATTTCATTTCTTTCTTTTATGCTTTATGTTGATAATCACTTATCAGTGTTCTTGTTTCAGGTTATAGATAGGCAGCTCGGGCATTTTCATAGCTTTTTGACTAATGACATGGAACTAACATTGTTTTGCTGCTAGTTTGCTTTTCATAGCTTTTGTTTAATTTCAGTATTGCTTATCTGCTTCAGTAGTTAAATTTAGATATACTAAGCTGCTCATAGCATCTTCAGTTGCCTCCGAAAGCCACAGCTGGACTGATGGTGAGGGATTGTATTGTGAAATGTGTAGTTTAGTATTAGTTTCTTTTCTGCAAATTTAGATATATTAAGCTGCTCATAGCATCTTCAGTTGCCTCCGAAAGCCACAGCTGGACTGATGGTGAGGGACTGCATTATGAAATGTGTAGTTTAGTATTAGTTTCTTTTCTGCAAATTTAGATATATTAAATCATACATGACATCTTCAGTTGCCTCCGAAAGCCACAGCTGGACTGATGGTGAGGGATTGAATCATGAGTGTATGGTTTAGTATTAGTTTACTTTCTGCAAATTAAATATCAGTTACTCAAATTGTTTATGATTACTTACGAAAATCATAGCTGGACTAATGATGAAGGATCAGAAGATAAATTGATGTAATCTGATTTAGATTTATTTTGTTGCAATTTTGAATTTCCTTAAGCATAGTTTCTTTTATGTTTAGTTGGCAGCAAAAATAGTTTAGTTTTCATGCTCAATAGTTCATTATTTTGATTTATTAGATTAGCAGCACCTTTTCATTTCAGCAGCACATTTTCATTTTCTTTCAAGTCTTGTCATTGTAAATTTCAATTTGCTTTTTAAAGTTTCAAGTTGGTAAATCATTATAGGGGATATCACTTCCTTGAACAAACATAACCAAACTTTTTTTCATCTTAGAATTTCCATTTCACCTTAGAAAACCAAAAACGACAAAAATTTAAGAAATAGGTTATCTTGCACATATAGTGCGCCGCACTTCATCAGCTTACGATTCCCGGATTGACAAATTAAATGCAGCAATTTAGGACACACTAAATTGACCAAACAACTGGTGATCAGTTTGTATAATCGTCTCTTTACCCATCAAGTAGTTTTTCCACTTCTTGACGCTTTGTACCAACGCATACAACTCTTTGTCGTATGTAGGATAATTAGTTACAACACCATTGAATGTTTCAGAATGAAAAGCGATAGGCTTACCATGTTGCAAAAGAACTGCACCTATGGCATAATCACTAGCATCAGTTTGTATCTCGAATGGTTGTCTCAAATTCAGTAATGCAAGGACTTGAGCTGAACTGATCTTGTCTTTTAAAGCTTCAAAAGCTTGTTGTTCATTGCCTCCCCATTGGAATCCTTTCTTCACACTTTTCACTACATGCATAGGAGTTGCGATGGAAAAAAATTTATCAATAAAATTTCTCCAATACTGAGTTGTACCTAATAAACTTCTTACCTTGGTTACTATTTTGGGAGTGGACCAATTCACAATGGCTTTCACTTTATAGGGATCAATTCTCAACATGCCTCCTCCTACAATGTGTCCCAAATAAACCAAAGAAGTCTTTCCAAACTCACACATTGACATCTTAAGAAATAATTTCTCTTTCTTCAAAACATCGAGCACCCTATTCACATGCAAGACATGTTCTTATCTTGTTTTGTTGAAAATCAGTATGTCATCTAAATACACAATCACAAATTCATCAAGAAATGTACGCAAAACATTATCCATAACACGCATTAAAGTTGTCAGTGCATTACACAAACCAAATGGCATAACCAACCACTGAAAGAGTCCTTGTTTGGTTTTGAATGCAATCTTCCATATATCACTTTCTGCAATTATTACTTGATCATATCCACTTCAAAAATATAACTTAGTAAAAACTTTGCTTCTTTCAGTTGATTAAGAAAATCATCTATCCTTGGGAGTGGGTATCAATTCTTTAACGTTATCTTTTTCAAAGCTCTAAAGTCTACACACATGCGCCAAGTCCCATATTTCTTTATAATCAAGACTATGGGTGAACCGCATGGAGAAGTTCTTGGCCTTATGAACCCTTTTTCCAACATGTCCTTGACTTGCCTCTTTATTTCAGCATCATCCATTATCGACATGCGATACATGTCGATGTTTGGAAGAGGACAATCTTGCTGTAACTGAATCTCATGTTGAATCTCCCTTTTTGGAGGCAATCATGTTGGCTCCTGAAACATCTCATGATGTGCATCAACTACATCATATAAATATGATTTCAAATTAGGATCACAATCCTCAAATGATTCATGATTAACGTCAGCTTTAGGCTTAATCATTAGAATAACAAAACTCTTACTTGAATTTACCAGCTTCTTTACATGTCCAGCATTTACCATAGCAATATTTGTCTTCTTGCGATGTGATCTAACAATGTACTCCTTGCCATATTTGAATAAATGGTATTTGTTCTCATGGCGACGAAAAATCACTTTCATGTCATACAAGTAAGGACTGCCCAACACAATACCTGTTATGTCAAGAAGAACCACATCTAATTCAACAGTGTCAACAAAATGTGCAGTTATTGCAAACCGCAATTTACACCTCTTTGAAACCTGTAAATTTGCATCCTTACAAATCCAACCAAGTGGATATGGTTTTTGATGTGGAATGGTCTCAAGATTAAGTTTCTTGACCAAGTATTCAGAGATTAAGTTTTCTTGTGACCCACTGTCAAACAATGTGTCAATATTGTTATGTTTGATATAACCCTCACATGAAACAGTTCAATTCTCTCTTCTTCATTTGGAGCTTGTATGTGACAGTTTGATGTATTGGTACTGGGTTTAGTTTCAATTTCTTTCCCCTTCATGTTCTTCAGTCCCATGGCTGTAATTCAGATTCATCACCAGAATCCTCTCCTAAATCATGTTGAGTTGTAGCTGCAGTTTTTAGTTTCCCTTTGTTGTTGTTATACTTGGGTCTCTTTTCAGGATGTAATTTCCAACATTGATTTTCATTATGGCCTTCTCTTGAACAATGTTTACAAACCACTTTTTTTCCCTCTTTCTTAACAGATGCATTATTTTTTCCTTTACCTTTTGAGGTCTTCTCTTTGTTTTTTCCCTTAAAAGGTTTCTTCCTACCCTCATCAGAAATGTTTTTCCCTCTAGCTTATAGATGTGTGGATTGAACATATACTTCATCTAGACTTGTAGGGTTAAACATGAGGATAGTATGTTTTAGGTAGCTATGTAAGCCTCCTATGTACTTGAGAAAATTATCTTGGCTCTACAAATCTACGCCTAATAAGAGAGCTCTTCTCCTAAATTCTTGGGTGTATTCTCGCACATTTTGTCCCTTCAATTGCCTAAAGTTTTACCAGTTCATTATGGCTTTATGAATATGAGCTAATGGATAAAATTGTTGTTTTATTGTAGTAATGAAATCATTCCATGATAGAATAACCTTACCATGCTTCTTGATCTCCTCCTTTGTATTGGATTCCCACCAAACAAGTGTTTCACCCTCCATTCTCAATGAAGCTAATTGGATTTTGGCATCATCATCTTGAAGTTTATGGATTCTCAAATAGACCTCCAATTGCCTAATCCAACTATCAATATTTTTTGCATTTACTTCACCATTAAACATTGGCAATTCAAACTTAACATCAAGTATTTGAAAATGACTTTTACCATTGTTCTTTGACTTGTGTGGCTGATCTACTGAAGATGAAGTAGAGGATGATGATGATGAGGGTGAGTATGGTGACTTTCCACTGCCTCCATTTCCTCCATTTCCCTTCTTTGACTTATCTTCATCATTGTGACCTCCTAATGATCCCTGTCCTTCCTTGTGAAGTTTGGATCCTTCTCTTTCTAGTTTCTCATTCCTTTCTTGATAAAGGATTTTCACCATCTCAGTCATGTCAAGGAATGCTTTCCTGAATACTCTTTCTTTCTCTTTGGGATCCACTTTTTCATGGATTTCTCCTTCCTCTGGAGGCATTCTTAATGTGGCTTCTGCTTCTTTAGAAGGAGAACTAGGTGGTGGAGAATGTGGAAATATTTCCCTCCTTTGTTGTGGATCACTTTGAGACCCTCTTGCTTCCACCAATTTTCCTTCTCCTCTCTTGAGCTTGAGCCTAGTAAACATGTGAAAACTTGCAAACAGTTAAACAAATATTTTCACACAAAAACACCAAAGAATAAACTCTAGCTCTAATATCAACCTTATCTAAAAGGAATGTATTATTTTTGTTGTGCTAAGTGTCTTTTCAGTGATAATACATGTGCATATTTGTCTCCATAGTTTACTTAAGTGTTGAGGATTTTAATCATGAATTGTAAGTTAATTTAGTGAATTAGAAGCATGAAATAAGATAAAATAACACTGAACAACAGTATATAATAGAGAAATAAAACCACGCACAACATTTACACAGCAAGCATGATGAATTAGTTCAACCCTCCTGGGTTACATCTGCTGGTCCAGCTCCTAATGGCATGTCCATCTTTCATTATGCTCAAAATTTTGCAAATACATGTCTTTATAGGCCTCTAATGGATGTTTTCTTTGCACCAATGGCTCCAGAATGCTCCAATTAGTCTAGGTAGACTCTTGTTTCACCTAAATTGGTTGAAAATTGACCCTCCTATCCTTTTTCCCAATATCTCCTAGAAATCCTCCACTAAATGTGGATAACCGCACTTATCTGCAATTCAAAGTGGCATATTTCTGAAATTTTGGAGGTGCGCTCAGTTTACCACCAGTTTCGAACCTTAACATTATAGTTAACGGTTAAGGGGGAGGGGGTGGCCACATGCCAACCCCTGAAAACCTCATAGTCAATAAACTTTGGAGCAGAACTAACACCGAAAACCATGGTTGAGTCATAGTTAAAACCGAAGGTTTCCAAACCACGTGGAGATAGTCGTAACCGCCGAGAAAACATCAGAATGTGATGGGTTTCAACCGCAATGGTCAGATTTCAGTTTTTGGCGATAAAATTTTATGTTGTGGTTAGGTTACAATAACATGTGACCAATAACGTAGTCTGTCGGTGAGTTGGGACTGTTGGCAGTCCAAACCCCAAATGCAAACCTTGTAAAATTTAAATAGAACCATTGTGCTATAGAGGTTAAGTCACATGCTATAGCAGAGTTGGTGGAGAGTTCTGCGCACGCACCAGAGGTTGCAGGGTCAAACCCTCCGGACCTCAATAAAATTTTAATGCACCAACCAGGGGACATGTGGTGGCTTCAGGGCTGGCCACGTGTCACCCATCCATTGGCTCAGAAAACAAACGTACAATTCCACCATCCAATCACAACACGACAAATGGCATCCTCTGAATGGTTTGAGAAAATGGAATATTCTTAGGAATATTATTCTTTTCCTGACTATGTACCTACATGCTGACTGGGAATCCCAGTCAAACCTGTTGCAAATTTATATGTTTGGGAAATCAATCATAACGCGATATCTCCCTCATACGACATCAGTTTTTCGAGCCATTCATGGCACCAGAATCAGAAATAGGAGATATACCTAGTCGCTCAAGTTCAACAGAGTTTTGAGCTCTTTCAATTTTGAGAAAAATTTATGAACTCCTGACCCCCATAGCTCATAGTTCAACTCAAGCAAGATCCTCATAATAGGGTCTTTCCACAATTCCATGATTCTCATAGAAGGTTAGGAACTTGACCTTCCCCAGCAGCTTCATGAGAATATATGTGACCTGCTCATCAATCCCTATATGATCAAGCCTTATGGCACCTTGTTGTACCATATCCTGGATAAAGTGGTACATGATATCAATATGCTTGGATTGATCGTGGAACACGGGATTCTCAGAAAGACGAATCCCACTCTAGTTATCACAAAGTATAATGGTGGTATCTAGCACATGACCAAACAGCTCACTGAAGAGCTTTCAGAACCAAATAGATTCACAACAGGTCATACTCGCTGCAATGTATTCGGCCTCAGTGGTGCTCAAAGCCACCAACTTCTGCTTTTTGCACATCCAAGATATCGAAGCAGAACCCAAGGTGAAGCAGCATCTATATGTTATCTTACGATCCACAACATTTCCAGCCAATCAGCTTCAGTATATCCATGGAGTCTCAAACTCCCGGCAATGTATCTCAGCCCATGGTTGATTTTGCCCTAAATATATCTCAATAGATTCTTGGCACCAATCCAGTGAATGTGATGAGGATCAACCATATGTTGACTCAAAATTTTCACTGCAAAACATTCATCCGGACGGGAGTTCACTAGGAACATTAGTGCCCCCATGAGTTTTCTATACTCAGTAGGATTTTCTAGCATGGGCCCAATAGTGTTTCCACACAACTTCTATAAGTTGAGTTCCATTAGTTTCGACACAGACTTATAGTCCACCATACCAAATCTCTGCAGCAGCTTCACGACATATTTTCCTTAAGAAAGGAAAATCTTTCCTGGCCTCTACCAGACCTCCAAGCCTAGGAAGTAGATCAGTCCTATGTCTTTCATCTCAAACTCAGAAGCTAGCTCCATCTTACACTAATGAATGAGAGGGTCAGCACCTGTCAGGAAGAGATCGTCCACATAGAAAACCAGAATGAGAGGTCTTTCTCTATCAACCTTAAAATAAAGGTTTGGATCAGCATTACTTCGAGTGAAGTCCAGCTTCATCAAGTAGATATATATCCTCTCATACCAAGCCCTGGGGGATTGCTTCAACCCATAGAGGGCTTTCTTCAACCTGCATACATAGGTTTCTCTATCTCAGACTTTGAACCCTAGAGGTTGATTCACATACACCTCTTCCTTTATAGAACAATGTAGAAAAGTGGTCTTCACATCCATCTGATGGAGGCTCCATCCTTGTGTTGCAGCAAGGGAAATAAAAAATTGGATGGTGATATAGTGGGCCACAGGTGAAAATATATCATCATAATATATGCCTTCATTTTTAGAGAATTCTCAGGAAAAAAATCTTGCCTTGTACTTTTCATCACTTCCATCATATCCATGCTTGATCTTATAGATCCATTTCGAGGTGACAATAGGTTTACCCTCTGGTATTGGGACCACTTCCCAGACATCATTTTTAATAATGGACTCCTATTCTTCTTGCATATCATCCTTCCAAACTTGATGCTTTATGGCTTCTTCAAATGATCTAGGCTCATATTGTACTATCGTACTCATGGCTACTAGATACCCTTGGTATCTCTTTGGATTCTTACTTTCGCGGAATGTCCCCCTTGGGGCAATATGTCTCTCGTAATTTTTGATAGTATCCTTGAGCCATAAGGGTCTTCTCTTATTTGAAGGAGGTGGATCAATATGATCCATAGGTCCTTCAACATTGGGCATCAGTTCATCCTTCGGTTATTTCAGCTTCCCTGCTTCTTCATCTTCTTTGTCTTCCTTGGAGATAGGAAGATTTCTCACTTTCTTGAGGGTAGCATCTTCATCGAAGGTGACATCGTGGCATATCTCCACTTCTCTTTGACCAGGCACATAAATTCTATATGCCTTCAAAGTTTCACTATATCCCACAAACATTACCTTCTTTCTAGAAGCATCCAGCTTGCTTCTCTTTTCTTTCGGCACATGAAAGTAAATAGGACAACCAAAAAATCTAGAGAAACATCAGGTTTTTTACCAGATAAGACTTCTTCGGGAGTTTTGGAGTCCAAAGTGGAATGCAGGCATATATTTTGAATGTACACAATAGTGTTCATAGCTTCTCCCCATAGAAACTTCGAAAGACCTTGGTCACATAGCATGGCGCGAGCAACTTCCACAATGGTCATGTTCTTTCTTTCAGAAACACCATTTTTCTCAGGAGTATATGTAGTTTTGGTCTCCATCTTAATGCTAGCTTCTCTAAAAAAATCATTAAACTCATTTGACTCATACTCGGTCCCATTGTCGGTCCTCAAAACTTTGATTTTATTCTTGGTTTGATTTCCACCAAGGCCTTGAAGGTACGAAACCATTTGAATGTTTTGTCTTTCTTCTTCGATAAAGATATCCAGGTATTGCGAGAGAATTCATCTGTAAAATTCATGTAATAGGAACATCCTCCCAAGGATTTCACGAGCAACATACCTAATAAGTCATAATGTATCAACTGCAAGATATCGGTTGTCTTTGTGACACTAGAGGGGAATGGTCCCCTTGTATGTTTCCCTTTGGCACAACCCTAACAAATACCTTCATGACCATCTCTAGATTCGTGCATCCCTGTCACCACCATCCATGCTTCGGGAAGGGCTTTGTAATGAAGGTGTGCAAACCTCTGGTGCCATATCTCTGTTTGAATATTTGTATCACATGAAATATCCCCCAATGGACTTCCTCCAACCTGGTAGAGTGTATCAACTCTAAAACCAATAGAAAGAGCTTCCTTGAAGTTCTTCATCCAGATAAGTACCTTTCCATCAACAAATTCCACCTTGAACCCTTTGTCTTCCATTGCCAAAATGAACACAAGGTTCTTCTTCAAATCAGGTACGTATAACACATCTTGAAATCGGAGGACTTGACCTTGAGATAGATGGAGGGTCACTGTCCATGTCCCTTTCACGAGATAGGTTCCATTATCCCCATGGATAATTTCCAGATTGGCATCCTTCTTAACCAAATCAGAGATGGCTTCTTTATAACCAGTGAGGTGCCTTGAAGCACCATTATCAATCAACTAGACATCCAGTGTGTTAGGTGGAGATGCAGCAGAGAGGGCAGATACAAGAATAAATCCATTTCTCTTATTATCAACACCATTAGACTCATCATACCTGGAATTTCTTGACCTCTTGAAAGGTTTCTCATTTCCACTATGATCAGAGGGAGCCTTCCTTTTTCTTTTGAACCTGTTGTTCCTGAAATTCCCTCTCGAGTTGTTCTTGTAATCATACCTAGGAGATTCCCTTCTTGGGAACTCTCTTGCATAGTGACCAAACTTATTACAAGTGTAACATCTTCCCTTTGTTGGAAATATGATGCATAATGTTGTCCTTGATGGAAACCCACTGAATGAAGATGAAGACATGCGACTGTTGACATGTGTTGTCCTTGATGGCAAACCACCTGATGAAGTTATTCTTGACTTGATGGACTTGGTAAATGATGTAAATCTGATGTGATATGATGTTTGTTGACAATATGATGCTGAGTGTTGTCCTTGAAAGGCAACCCACTTGATGAGGATGATGACAACTTACTTGATGAAGTTGTGCTTGAGAGAATATGTTCTTGATGAAGAAAATATGATGTATCTACAGTGTGTACAGAAGGCAATGAAGAAAGGATTTCAGCTTGTGCTAAATCTATGATGAAAAAGAGTATGTTTCTAGGTATACGCGGATTGGCCTAGGGGAAGTCGCGTATGCACGCGGAAAAGAACGTGCCAAGTCGCGTATGGGCTAAAGCGCTCAAAAAGTGCAAAACCAAGGGTAACCACCATGGTATTGACCCATTGTATTGGGTAATGATCCGCCTAATTAACCCCGTCCAGGTAGTTTTGGGCTCATGGTATTGTTTTGGCCCATGGTATTGAAAAAGGGGCTCATGGTATTGAAAAAGGGTAAACCTATATAAGGAGAAGAAATTCATTATGCATATCATGGGTGTGGGTGCAAGATGTCTGAGCTTGAATGAATACTTCTCTCTGAAGTGTATCTGAATGGAAAGGGTTACACTTGAATGATAAATATGAATGTATGATGCACAAATGATGAAGAAGGGGATCTAGATCTGAATTTCTCTTGTATTTGCTAGATCTGATTATGGAAGGCTTAGATCTGTGATGAAGCGAGCATCTAGGCAAACATCTGTCTGAAGCAAAAGGGTAAATCTGAACTGAATATCTGATCTGATGAAGTATGCTGCTCTTTAATGGTTGAATATCTATACGCTACTTTGCCGCAGAGGAAGTGCGTATATACGCGGCTTCAGCGAAGAGAAATCGCGTATGCGCAATAAAAAAAATACACTGAGGTATACGCTGGTTTGTGTGGACGGAATCGCGTATATACGCGACATCAGTGAAGTGAAAGCGCGTATGCAAACTAGGGTTTGCTGAAGCAAAGGGTATGAAATATCTGATCCGTTCTGCTGTGTTTCTGCTATCTGATCTGTGTTGTTAAGTATCTCGTTGGTTGTGTATGTTTGTGTTTAAAAGTTTGGAAAGGGTCCACCGTGGAAATATGTTCATTTTCCAACTCGCAAGTGGTGTTCTATTGAAGTTGTTGACCCTAAAGGTGAAAATTGATGAAACGTGGTCTGCTGTGAAGCCAAGGTCAGAGGGTTTCCGGGGCCGTGGGTTTGTGCCTGGGTGAGGTCAGTAACCAGACGGGGGTCGAGGCCTTCCGTGAGAGGCTGGTAAACGATTCGTGGGTTGGAGCTCTCTTCCAAAAAGAGGTCGGTAACGAGCTGCCAGTCACAAGTGTCGGTCAAGTGCGCCAGCACATATGTCGTAAGATGTTTTCGCTCTAATAAAATATTGAAGGCTGAGGAACTGCAGCGGTGGTTTTCTCCCGACTTGGGTTTCCACCTGAAATCGGGGTGTTCATGTGTGATGCTTTGTGTGATGGTTTATTCTGTTCTTACTGCACATGTTTACTGCTTATTGAATATCTGATGATGGAATGGTTTAAGTGAAGTTTAATGACATATCTAGATCTCTGTGTATACGCGAGTTTCATAAAGGGGATCCGCGTATATACGCTAGTTTACCGAAGGAAAGTAGCGTATGGGTTTTAAGGAATGAAAAAGTAAAAAGATTTGATTATGCAGTAAATACTGATTCATCCCCCCCCCCCTCTCAGTATTTTTCCCAACAATTGGTATCAGAGCAGGTCCTTGTGCAGAAGCTTGATCGCTTAAAGGAGATCTGTCGCAATGGGAAGTCAAGAAGGAGTAATGTCTATAAAGCCACCTCTATTCAATGGAAGCAATCTGATATTCTGGAAGGTACGTACAAAAGAATATCTGCAAAGTCTTGGTGCAGATGTATGGGCAATCGTGGAAGAAGGTTATCAATACCCGGCAAGTATTCCTACTGATGCAGCAGAAAGGAAGAAGTATGAAACCAATGCCAAAGCAGTAAATGTCTTGCTAGGAAGCATGTCCGAATCAGAATTTGCTAAAGTGATGCAGCTACATTCAGCAAAAGAAATATGGGACAAAATCATTCTAAGCTATGAAGGAGACACAAAGGTAAAAAGTGCAAAACTCCAAACTCTTAGAATTGAATATGAAAATTTTAAGATGCATAGTGATGAAAGTGTTGCCAGTTTCTTTCTTCGTCTAGATGATATTGTAAATCGGATGAGAAATTTGGGTGAAACCATAACTGATACTACTCTGGTGGAAAAGGTCTTAAGATCCTTGACTTCAAAATTTGATTCTAAAGTTTCAGCTATTGAAGAAAGGCAAGATCTGCAATCGCTTACTATTGTTCAATTACATGGTACTCTGACTGCTTTTGAAATGAGACAAGGAGGTCCTTCTCAAATAAGAGAAGCTGCTTTTAAGGCATCTACAAAAGGAAAGGAAAAGGAAGCTGTCAAAGAATCCAGCTATATATCCGATGAAGAAGAAGCGAATTTCGTGAGAAAGCTCCAACTAGGTACTGGAAGATTCAAAGGTAAGCTTCCCTTCAAATGTTTTGAGTGTGGAAAGGTTGGTCACTATGCTGCTAAATGTCCTTATAGAGAAAAGCATGGTAAAGGGAAACAATTTGAAAAGAGAAAGAGTTATTATGCAAAAGAAGATGGTGATGAAGTGTCCAGTGAAGATGAAGAAGATTCTGACCAAGATCTGAAAGTGCTCATGGCTAAGAAGCAAAAGAAGAAGGCTACTCGAAACAAGAAGATACCTCAGAAATCATGTATAGCAAAAATTGAAGATGATGAACCAGGTATTAATCATTTTTCTTGTCTCTTACTTAACTGCACGTGCAAATATTATGATAGTGAAAGTGACAGTATGGATCCAGTAGTTTCTAACGAAGCTCTACAAATACTCATGGCAAAGAAAGAAAAGAAGAAGGCCACTTGTAATACTCTTCTTCGTGCAAACAATAGTGAAGATAGCGAAAGTAAAGTTGTGGATCTAGAAGAAGCTATCAAGATCAAAGTTGAAGAACAACAAAAGGAAATTGATAAGAAAGAATCTATCAACAAAGAAATGATCTCTCAGATGGAAAAACAAATAGAAATGCTGACTGAACAGGTGGACAAGTATCAAAGGTTTCATACTTATGCATCCAATCGAATTAAAGAACTAGAAGCAGAAATAAAAAATCTAAATGAAGATCTCAAAGAATCACGCATGAAGAATGAAGGACTTGAAGCTGCAGTCATCTCTCTACAAGAAGATCTAGAAGCATCAAGTAAGAAAAATAAGGAACCTCTACAATCATTTGAAAAGGAAGGCCTTGAAGCAGAAATCATCTCTCTCAAAGAAGATCTGGAAAAATCAAAGAAGAAAAATGAAGAGCTGGAACAAACATGTGAAGAAAACGAAAATTGGCTAAAAGAAGAGATTCTAAATCTGAAGGATCAAGTAGAAGATGGAAGAAGAAAAGAAGAAAGCATGACAAAGCAATGTCAAGCCTTGGAGGTTGAGGTAAACATTCTCAAAGGTAAATTAGAAGAAAAGGTAAAACTTTTGAGGTTTCATGATAGTAATAATATTTTGGACAATATTCTAAGTAATCAAAGGTCTCCTGCTATCAAACTTGGTCTTGGTTTCCATGAAACTGTTAAAGGAGAATCTAGCTCACAAGGAGGTGCTAAAAATTCAGAGGAAGTCAATGCAAAACCTGAAGTGTTGAAAGAGACAAAATATCAACCAACAATCATGTATTCTCAAAGGAATTCATTCAAGAATGTTGAATGTTTTAAATGTCATAATTATGGGCATGTTGCAGCAAATTGCAGGAGCAAATCATTTCAGCCACAAACTAACAAATCCTACATAGAAAGGTACTATGGTTTCTTCAAAGGATATTGTTTTTCATGTAACAAGTATGGACATAAAGCAGCTGACTGTAAAAGGAGGAAGAGTAGAAATACTCATTATGATTCTTATGCTTATTTCTCTGGACACATGAGATGTTATTCTTGTAACAAGTATGGACATATAGAAAAGGAATGCAGGTTGAACAGATATGAGAAATTGGATGACCTCCAGCACACAAATAGAAAGTTTAAACAAATCTGGAAAAAGATGGAGGGATGGAATAAGAATCAATCTAGAGAAGAAAAGGATACTTTTTTGGATGCTCTAGAAGACAATGATTTTCTTGAAGAAAACACTCAATTCAAGATGGAGGACCGATCAGAAACGTAGGGAATTCCGACCCTACTGCAGTCATCCGCTTCTAAAGCTGACTTCTCTGATTGACTGCAGAAGTAATGTGAGATACATTATGGAGCTTAGTAATGTATCGTCACAGGGGAAGCGATGTATGGTTATTCCCTTGGTTGTTTTGGTGATTCTGGTTATGTTTACTTCTGACAGCGCATCTGATGTGGAAAGGACAGGTACAGGAGGTACAAGCTCAGGAGGAAATGAAGGAAGATGAAAATTTTCTATGCTTCACCTTCCATACGCGGGTTATATTAACAAAAGTTGCGTATACACGCGAGTTTCATCAGACACAGTCGCGTATGCATTGATGATAAGAGAATTTATATGCTAGCTGAAGATCTGGAGCAGAGGTCCAGGGGGAGCATCAGTCTGACTGCTGATGATTGCACTGTTAGCATTATTCTGGTTATACTCATGATAATGAAATGATACATGGGTTCTTGTGTTGAATATTATGGATGAAGCCTGGTTGCTTTATGATGAAGAGCATTTGTTGCTGAGATGAAAGTCTTAGTATTCAGAGATAAGGACAGATCATGCAGAGATGGTTGTTGATGACTTGCTGATAAAGGTATTCAGGATTGCACAAGTTAAGCAATAGCACTGGTTTAGGGGGAGTAGCAGGTTGATGATTGCATTATTGGCAATATGATTGCTTGGTCTTTATGATACTCATGCTCAAATGATGATGACTTGGTACATGGATTATTATGATGAGATTTTGAGCCCTGGTTGCTGATAAGTATCTTTTGTGCTCACACTTGGATGAAATTGGAAGTCTTATGATTCAGAGATAAGAATAGCTCATGCAAAGCTTGTTACTATGGTTGAGATCTTTTGCCTACATATGTTACTTCATGTTAAATCTTAAAGATCATGGTGATGTTGGACCACATGGATGATTGCTTGACACTTATGTGAAGATGCTGTTCTGGTATGGAAAGAATGTATTGATGCTGCAAAGAATCTGAAGACTTGGATACTAATGTGCTTATGCTACCACCATTGGATGATGCTTGAAGACACAACTACATTGTTCTATCCATCCGTAGTCCAGGGAAGTATTCAAATATCTCAGAAAGAAGCTGAACACTGTCTTTGCCTCACAAAGAATCAGATCTGGTTGAAATTTAGAAGATGGCATTGGATACGCGGGTTTCATGAAACACAGTCGCGTATATACGCTAGTTCCTGCAAAGAAAACCGCGTATGACTGATTGCTGACATTTTTTGGTTGGTTCAGCTCTCTTCAGCACAGCTGCAGTGCTGTTTGGTATCTCTGATACTGTTTGGTATCTCTGGTGGTGTTCCAGTTCTCATATTTCTGTTTCTAATGTTTTTATGAAGATGCCTTGATGATTTGTTGGTGGAAGTTTTCAGGATGCACAAACTAAGGGGGAGCCTTGGTCATTTGGAAAGATTACTTGGTTGCACAGATTCAGGGGGAGCATTAGCTTTGCTGAGTATAATGCATTATTGGCATTATGATGGTTCTGAAATATGTTCTCATGCTTGAAGACTCTGTCAATAAATTTATATCAGTAGTTTGATGAAAGGAGTCTTGTTGAGACCCATGTTGCAAAATTGTAATATTCACCATGTAAGGATCATTGCAATTTTGTAAACCCACTGTCAGTAGCCGTAGTCAAATGTAAAACTCACTTGGTTGGGTACTTTAGAGTTTTATATGTAAATCCACTTGGTTGGATATTTGATGGGCATGAGTCTTTGATGATAGGAAGTTCATAGAATCATGTACTTTATTGAAAATATGTTTGAAGCTTCAGAAGATGAACTGTGGGGAGCTTGGTCACTTCGCTTACATCAAATTTGCGTAACGCTTCTTCTACATGAGGAGAAAAGGGGTGAGGTGTTGGCTTTGATCCACCCGTTTCCTTTTCCTTGATGTCAAAGGGGGAGAGTATGTTGGTTTTGATCCGCCCTTTGCCCTTGATGGCAAAGGGGGAGAGTGACATGGTGTTTGCATTAAGAATGGTGTCAAAATGGAGAGAGTGACATGGTGTCATTGTATTCTTAATGTACGCACCGTTGTGGTAACTAAACCCTGTCGTGGTTGTCATCGTCTCATTTGGGAGATTGTTGAAATATGATGCAGAATGTTGTCCTTGATGGCAACCCACTGAATGAAGTTGAAGACAAGAGATAGTTGACTTGTGTTGTCCTTGATGGCAAACCACTTGATGAAGTAATACTTGACCTGATGGACTTGGTAAATGATGTAAATCTTATGTGATATGATGTTTGTTGACAATATGATGCTGAGTGTTGTCCTTGAAAGGCGAACCACTTGATGAAGTTGTGCTTGAGAGAATATGTTCTTGATGAAGAAAATATGATGTATCTACAGTGTGTACAGAAGGCAATGAAGAAAGGAATTCAGAATGTGCTCAAAGTATGATGAAGAGTGAATGTCTCTATGTATACGCGGATTTGTCTAAGGGAAGTCGCGTATGCACGCATAAAAGAACGTTCCAAGTCGCGTATGGGCAAAAGCGCTCAAAAAGTGCAAAACCAAGGGTAACCACCATGGTATTGACCCATTGTATTGGGTAATGTTTCGTCTAAATGACCCCGTCCAGGAATACCATCGGAAGTAATGTAGTTTTGGGCTCATGGTATTGTTTTGCCTCATGGTATTGAAAAAGGGGCTCATGGTATTGAAAAAGGGTAAACCTATATAAGGAGAAGAAATTCATTGTGCAAATCATGAGTGTGGGTGCAAGATGTCTGAGCTTGAATGAATACTTCTCTTTGAAGTAGATCTGAATGGAAAGGGTTACAGTTGAATGATAAATTTGAATGTATGATGCACCAATGATGAAGAAGGGGATCTAGATCTAAAATGTACTTGTATTTGCTAGATCTGTTTATGGAATGATTAGATCCGTGATGAGGCGAACATCTAGGCGAACATCTCTGTTCTAAGCAAAAAGGGTAATTCGAATCGTAATATCTCGGGACCGATGAAGTATGTGCCGTTCGTAATGATTGAAGATCTATATGCTACTTCGCCGCGGAGGAAGCGCGTATATACGCGGCTTCGCTGAAGTAAAAGCGCGTATGCGCAATAAAATATACACTGAGGTATACGCCGGTTTGTGTAGACGGAAGCGCGTATGTACGCGACATCAGTGAAGTGAAAGCGCGTATGCAAACTAGGGTTTGCTGAAGCAAGGGGTATGAAATATCTGATCCGTTCGATGTTTCTCGGTTTATCTGATTCTGTGTTGTTAAGTATCCGTTGGTGATGTATGTTTGTGCTTAAAAGTTTGGAAAGGGTCCAGCCTGGAAATATGATGAAATGTATTCGCAAGTGGTGTTCTACGAAGTTGTATGATCTGGGGCAGAAAATTGATGAAACATGGTCCAAGGTAGGCCGAGGTTGTAGGCTTTACTGGGGTTATAGCTCTTCCGTGTGAAGGTAACGAGACTGGGGTCAGAGCTCTTTCCAAGAGGCCGGCAAACGGTCGTGGTTGGAGCTCTGTGAGAGAGGCCGGGTAAACGAGCGCAAAAGGGCGCCGCGTGTCGGGCCGGGAACCGCGCTGCATATGTTGTAAGATGTTTTCTCTATAATAGGCTGAAGGCCGAGTAACCGCAAATGGTTTTCTCCCAACTTGGGTTTCCACCTTAAATCCTGGTGTTCATGTGTGATGGTTTATTCTGTTTTTACTGCTCATGCTTACTGCTTAACATCTGATGAATAAATGATGTAATGATTTAAGAATCAAATACATAATAAGAGCTCTGAGCATATGTGAGTTTCCTTAAGGATATCTCCGTGTATACGCTAGTTTTGTTTTGTAAAGTAGCGTATGGGTTTTGAGAAAAGAAAAGTAAAAGATTTGATTATGCTAGGCCACCGATTCACCCCTCTCAGTATTTTTCCCAACACCCTTCCTTCCTTTGGGCCCCACTCTACCATGGTTTTGATTTCTCGTTCCACCATGGTTCTTCTTATTTGCATGAGTGGCGAAGGTAGTAGGGTCACTTCCATTTCCATTAGAGGCATATTCCATCATTATTTTTTCCTCTTGTTTGCGTCTCGTTAATATTTCATCAAAATCAAGAATCACATTATTATTAATAATAGTGGTATTGAATACATACCAATCACGGGGCAGACCTCCAAGTGCAATAAGAACCATCTCTCGATCAGATATTGCTTCCCCAATAGCTAGGAGGTTATTCTTGATTTCAGTGAGCCTCATAAAATAGGATTGAATAGATTCATCCTTTCCCTTCTTGATATTCTTCAATTGATTCTTGAAGAAAATGATTTTATTAGCATTGCTAGCCTTGAACAATCTCACCATCTTATCATACATCTCTTTAGATCTGTTCAGCTCAGAAATGTAAGCAACCAAGTGCTTATGAATAGAATCTCGGATAATCATATTTGCTTTGATTTCCCCCTTTCTATACTTCGTCTTCGTGGTAGCAGCTGCATTTGATGGAGGCTCTTCAATCTTCCCCTGCACATATTCCATGACATCTTGATCTTCTAGTACCAAATCCAAGGACATATTACATGCATGATAATCAGACTTATCAGTCAATTTATCATCAACCTCGAAACCCTTGTAGGTTGAGGAGGCCATTTGTCCTTGATATGATTCCTTCCTTCAATGATTTCTTTTAACACTAGCTTTGAATTTATCTTCATCTCAGCTCTAATTCCATGTTAAATTTAGATAACCATGGTGTTCTATGCTTGATGCAATTTTACTTCAATATTTCTTAGCCCCAATAAAAAATAGCAATCACATAAACCTGAAAGTACAATGATGATAGAACACAATAATAGATCAACATAAGACAAGCAAATAATATAGATCAGATTTACAATTCCTTTTGTCCAGCAAAGGTGTGAGATATTGTGCATTACAGCAGTCAACAGGATGCTTCAGCCAGCAAAGTCTTTCTCGGTCAGCCAATCCTCCAAGTGTCACACTCACATCCCTCAAAGATATCTCATCACAAGTCAATGTTGGTCAACCCAAAGTCAACTCATAAAATTCAATGCAGGATAGAAACATAAAATCAACACTGTAGATTAGGGCTTCGATCAATCAGCTCTTTTTTCCTCTATTTCAGTGCCCAACAGTACAGCCTCTCAAAATCAGAATTTTAGCAGATATTTGAGGTCAAACGACCAAGCGTTGACCATGGTCAACATTGGTCAATGTTGCAGCAACAAGCCCTAAACAGATCCGCAGAAAGCAACTCCTATAGCTCTGAATGTGTGAAGGGAAGAGGCCTCCAAAGGCTAATGAATAGATCAGATCACAATGAGAGATGTGTGATGAGTTGATGATGAAAATGACCTCCAAGTCTCTCCAATTTATATCCATCAGTGAGGGTGTGTGACACATCTATTAGGCATGTGAGCCTACATTACAAATCTGACCGACCTTGCACATGTGTGGAAAATAAATTCAAAATATATGTTCTGCTCATCCAATCAAGATATATTTAGATCAATATTTCACCTATCTGAAAGAGGAATCCAACAAAAATGTGACCATCATCATATGAGTAGTGCAACATGGATTTTGGACCTAGTTGCCCAAAATTAACAAGAAATTGGTCTAGGTTGATAAAGACGCCATATCTATAGAATCTATGCTGCCAAAAATTAGATAATGGTGGTATTTCAATACAAAATTAAAACCAAAGTTGATCGAATAGTTTCTTGAAAGAGAAGGTTTTGAGAATAAACGGAGTACATTTGGCAGGAGGTCTCTACCGACATCCTAAGTAGACATGGCCCTCATTATTAAAAGGTACTTCACATGTGATGGATTCCATAGGGTCTGTTAGTGTCCAATATTATAGTAGTAAAAAAAAACAAGTTTAGTCTTTTAAATTGATTTTGGTAAAGGTGTAAATATTTTCTATGATCTCTTAGAGATAAAGCAATTAGTCTTTGTAAGAAATGTAATATGTGATTATTGATGTAATTATGTTAGAGTGTGTGAAAGACGATGTAAATATAGTTTATGATTCCCTAAAGGTTGAGTTAAGTGATTATAGGATCAATGTATCATACAAGATCATGAGTGGGGTCATAGTGTGTCTTGTCTTCTCATAATTGACACAAATTTGTGGGGCCAGGATAGTCAGTTAGGGTGTCAAATCAAATTATGCCATGACATCACCACCAATAAAATGATTATGAGATGTGATGTGCATTTTTTAGTTGTTTCTTTTTCATGATTAAGGCTCTAAATCACAATTATTTCCCTTTAAAGGAGGTTTTGGTCACCTTGAGATATCAAAAACTTGTTTTAGCATCCAAAATACTAGAGATCTATTCTTTCTTCCATCGAAAGCATTTTGTACATCATTTGGAGTTTGTTCCACTAAGTCTATAGGGGAGGTGTTGCGCTCAAAGACAATCATTGTGTTTCTTCAATTGAAGAGTCTATCTCCACTTCCACATTCCAGTTCCTATTTTTCTTGGATGATTTTTCTTTCATGTTGTCCAATTTTCCCTTGCTAGTCGAAGAAAACACTCATATGTCCTTGCAAACTTCAAACTCCTAGATTTTTTTGTTTTTTTGTTGTGCCTAAAAATTACGATGCTCTTGCACACAATTGTTGCATTATCTATTTTGGCTTGTGTAAAAAACTCAAAACTTTTCTTTCCACCTATATCATGGAGTCTTACAATTATATATTAATGGTATGGAGTTTCAACAAGCTTGTGTTTCTACTCTAAAACATCAATAAAGTTGTTTTCCTCACATGTTTCACTTTCTCGCTGTGCCTTTGTATTTGAATTTCCACTATAGGTGAAAAGAAGAAGTTGTTTCATGTGGGTATTAAAATTGATTTTTGTTTTCTGAGTCTAATAATACAGGGATTTTCATTCTAAATTTTCCATAAATATCTCACGTAAAGCTCTAATTCCTTAACTGCTACACTATTGTTTCACTAGTTTTCAAACACTGAAATTGCATTGAAAAACCCTAGAATTCATCGTTTTAGTGAGCCATTGTAATACTCCTAAATTAGCATGCAGCTAATGGGAATATTAATTTTGCTTTTAAAATCCATTTAGATGAATAAATGGGCAAGGAGGCTCATAAGTTGCTTAAGTAGGAATAAAATCCCCTATAATGTAAAAATGGATCATGTTAATAACCAGATCAAGCATCCACATGTGTGAATAGGGTCTAAAATGTGTGGACAAAGTCAAGTTTGACCAAGTCAATAGCATTATTATATGAGGAGTGGATCCTGAATAAAGACAGCTCAAAATGAAGACACCTTGAGTGTGAAAAGAGACAATGCATGAAGATCTAATCAAGGTTGATCCATTCAAGATTGACTAAATCAAACAGCATTGTAAATATATGAGCAAGACTAATGGAGACAACATAATTTTGGTGGAGGAGCCTTTGCATGAAAGCAACCTCATAATTGGGTGGGACCCTTGGTGAGGAATCTCATCAACTATATAATGGAGGGGATGGTAGCCATATGAAGCATGATTGAAGAATATATTTTTTATATGGTATTTTTAGACTTTCTGCATCCTTTGGTTGTTTAGCTAAGTTTGCTGCACTGTTTAGTGCAAGGGTTTTCTCATGCGGGAATTCCCCACTCTTGCTTGGAGATCTTGTTTAAGAAATAAGAGGAGAGCATCTTGTGCTATATTTTCCACTATCTAGTGTTAGGCCAAGTATTTACCTTCAGAAAAAGTGTGGTCCCTTTCAGAAACTGCGTTATTTCTTAAGGTATTGCAGTGGAGGGGTTTAATCCCTTGTAATTTGAGCTAGTTTCCCTGAAGGAGGTTCATTCTACTTCCCGAAAATCTAGTAGGAGAGTATACTGCCATTTATTTGCATAATCACCATATTTATGCAGTGCTTCATCCATACAGCATGATTCGGCCATAGATCTGCAGCAGATATTTCATGTATATCATTCTTGTCAAGAAACCCTTGCCGGGTCATCTTGGATCTATGTAAAAGAGACTAGATATATGTTTTTGAGCTTATTTGATTAATATATGAGCAGATCTATTTTGTCTCCATATTTCTAAATATAAACCCTCAAATAGATACGTTATCTCTTTCTGCAGTAATTTTTGTTTGTAGCAGTCTTGGGGTTTTAGTGTTTTTGAGTTGTTTTGAGCATGGGAGGCCTGTTTAACTAGGAAAAAGTCATTTTTTCAGGTATCCTCTTAGATATGAGTGTAATAGTGTCATATCTAATGGATTCATGGGCTTCATTTTTCTTTTTATGCTTAAATTACTAAAAAATTCGTTTTTCATGCATGTATTGCTGATTTTTCCCATTTGGGAATATTACAGTGGTATCAGAGCCTTAATCTCGGCTCAGCCTATGTTCTTCAACCATTATGGATTCTTCTCATGGGAAGGAGAAGATATGCAAGAGAGATCAAAGAAAACACTTTTTTTCTGGAGGAAAGAGGTTCTCAAAAATTCTCTCTCAAACTCTACGGGTATAAGCAAAGACATCAAAGAAATGAGGAGGGAAAGACATGGAAGTCCCTCAAAAATATCTGCAAGATCTATATATGAAGAAAGCTATAATTCCTCATCTTATGGGTGTGATAATTCAGCCACATCATCAGATTTACAACACTTTATCAGCCACTTGTTCATGACAAAGAAGAAGAAGAAAGGAGATGTGCCAAAGAAGGAGACTCTTGGTGATTATTTACAAGAGTATGAAACTCAATCTAAGGGGTTCAAAGATCACTTGAACTTCCAAGGATTTTGCAAGATCAAGGAGGAAAGAAGCACAAGGAGCAAGCAGCATGGTGTGGGTAGATTCTTCCTATCTACTTTTGATGGATCACCTAAATGTCCAGCTAGGGCTTGAGTGAAGGAGCTAGACACCTATGTGCAACAACATCAAGTTTCAGAAAAGGAAGCCATCAAAGTAGCAGCGTTGCATCTAGATGGTAAAGCTTATGCTTGGTGGTTGTTTGAATCTTTTTCCTTAAAGAATGAATATACATATACTTATGCAAAGTTCATTAGAAGAGTAGTGGAAAGGTTTGATGAAAAATATTATGAAACACCTTCTATGGAGTTTATCAAACCAAATCAAACAAAAATTTTGCATGGGTTGGAAGGGTCCATAAACTCAGCTCCATTTCAAAAAACCATTGAAGGGGATGAAAACTTGTATGATATCTTGCCAAGGGAAAATTCCCCATTGCATGAAGAGCTTTCTTCTCAAGACGAAGATATGGAGATTCCTCATTCAAAAGAAGACCAAGATCTAAGGTCTCTTATTGATGATGAGTTATTTTCAGCTATTGAAGAGGAGGAAGAGAAGGTTGGAGATAATAGTGCAGTCATGACAAGAGCACATCTAGGACCTCATGAAGAGGAAGATGGAGTACTTACTCCAAGGAGAGAAACTCTTGCAATTTTTCAAGGAGTTCCAAAGAATCTCATATATGGAGATCATGGCACAATCCATGTGCAGCATGTGCCATCATTATCAAATGGTGAGATCTTGAAGATATAAGAACATAAAGGGAAGGGAAAGTATCACATGATAAGGAGAATACACCCCTCTTTATTTTAGAAGTTTGATACACAAAGAAGCCAAGAGGATCTCTGCAAGGAAGGAAAGGACAAATCTTTCCACACACATACACATCTTGCTCTATGCCTTGATGTCTCTTTGCAGGGAGGCATTCCACCAGGGAGACCTCCTGATTGGAGGAAAACTAAAGTGTTCTCTCAACTATGGGCAGCATTTGCATACTTGGCTAAGGAAGGAGTCTTGGGAGAATCTAGCATAGCGCAAAGAATCTTTCATGAATTCAAAGGAGGGATAAGCGATTTTCTGAAATGGACATTGCTATCTCCCACTCAGCTATTTGTGCTGAAAAAGGAGGATTTAGAAATATATGATGGCATGGACATGATGTCACATGGCCTATCCATATCTTTGTGGTAGCCAATGATATTCTCACTCACAAAAGAGATTTTTGAACATGACAAGAGGATATCAACACTCTTGCATGCATAGGCCAAATTAAGGAAGTTTTGGAAGGAAAAAAAAATTCAAGGAGAGGTTGACTTCCATCTGCTTCAATCTTGTCTTGAGCAAGATCAGCTGCAAGAGAGGCAGCAAAAGAAATTTTATAGAACTCCAACATGTTACTTTGGCATCAAGTATGACAAAGAGGAGAGCCATGTTATGACAGGGGATGCATTTCAGATTTCTGTAGCGCTATCATTGTTGGGGAGCCTAGATCCTTATTGGGAGTCCCAACTCTTGTTGGAATATTCGAAGGACCTATTCACATGTAAGGTTCTTGATGGGCAAGTGATGGATGGGAGGTATAAATTAGTTGATGGATTCATTTATTTCCATGATCATATCTACTTAACTAAAGATTCCAAGCTCAAGTATAGACTATTGAATGCCGCCTATGAGATCTTGCTTTCTAAACCCACTAGCTTCATTAAAACATACCATACTATCTTAGATGGATTAATGTGGGTAAACTTCAAAGGGGAGATGCACTCTAATATGAGGAAGTGCATGGATCATTTTATGGTTGAGGATAAACATAGCTCTTGGGAAGAGTTATCATCACTACCTCCTTATTCATTGGGTGTAAGAAGGAGCTCATCCATGAGCTACCTCACTAATTTAAATCAAGTGTATGGTGAAAGTTGTATTTCTGAACATCATAATGTATCTACTATATGCTTGTATTTTCTTAACACTCATGTGCAGGGCCTTGCTCCAAGAGGGGGCACTTTTTCTTATGGGATTCATAAGCCACTTTGGGCCATGAAAAATGGTGATGTTGGTCATTCCTTGGAAGATCTTGGAGAGATGATGTACTCTTCATGGTGTGATTCATTAACACCAACCATCATACACCTTCTCCAATAATGCAAGAAGGATGGGGTAGCAAACAAGTGTTGGGAAAAACACTTGTCATATCATATCCTATGGCAGTTAGGAGTAAAACTGTGTTGGTTTCACTTGAGGGATCATTGTCCTTCTCCTTTACTTCATATGGCAGCTAGCATGACTCTAATTATGATTCCATATTCTTAAAATGTTCTTATCTTTGTTGAGGACATGGTTGGAGGAGAGACACATTGGTTGGATGTTGTTAGCTCCCCGTAATTTGCTAGATTGATGAGATACAAAGGTACAGGGTAACATCAAACCAAGCTTTGGAATCCTAGGACCTAGCCTTCCTGGATTCGGAGAGGGATATCTCTAGTAGGTGCAAAGATGTGAACTTGTTTGTTGATTAGGTTGATTTTAGGCTAGATGTTAAGTGCAAGGTATTTTGATTGTTTTTGGTTGGGTATGATGCTCAGATGGTTTTAGATAGAAAACAAGGAAGATTGTCAAGTCATTTGGCAATGGAGTCAAACAAGGTCATGAATGAGTTCATCAATGGTTTCAAGAGCATTTGCAGGGAAATTTAACTTGGTTGGTGGATCTTTAAGGTTGTAAAGGATCATGAGATGGACATTAAACTTGAGAACAACAAGCTAATAAAGGGTAGAAGTAGAATCCTTTATATACTTGTAAACTGAGAGAGTTAGAAGATTTATAAGCATAGCAAGAGATTCAAAGGGTTAAGAAACACCTAATCCATTTGATTTCAGACTGAAAGCAAATAATCAACCAAGACAACATTCAGATAAAACATAGAAAGGAAAAACTCGTTTAATCTTTCATGGATTTTATCATCAAGAGCAGGAAAAACATTTAAGTTGCACAAGTAACTATAACCATAGAAGAAGAGAAAAACCCTATCATCCACAGTGACAGCTATGAAAGTTCCTTGAGACAATTTTAGCTAAGTAAATGCAAAGAGCATGGTTAAGATAGAATTCTTTGACAAACTATAGGCAAAGCTGCTTCAAAAGATGATTTCAAGAATAGAGTACTTCAGAGGTAACAATATGCAGGGCTAGCCATAAATCATAATTGATACTAACTGATCTAAATCATTTAATAAAATAGACAATCCAAAAAATTATTAGAGAGCAAAAGATGAATTCCCTAACATATCTTAAGCAAAAGAAAACATTTAGGTAGTGAAGGAAACAAACAGATCTAAGGTGCCATCAACAAGCATATATTAGTCTAAATTTTTTGTCCTACTACAGTATAGATGGATGGAAAACATATGAGAAACTTATAAAACAATAACAAGAGAAAAATTCACCATCAACCAAACCTATGAATCTTGCAAACAGTCCTTCTCCATCAACAAGTGAATCAGATCATGCATAAGCTCCAAGACATCAATTTCTCATCAAAGGCTTAAAGGGACTATGTATTACTTCAGCATAAATCATCAACATCCAAAAAAATATACAAGAGCCTCATGCTCTATTTATGGAGCAAATGAGGAGGTGGAAACCCTAAGAGGCTTCCAAAAACCCTATTTCAGCCATAAATGTCATAAATGTGCTTAATGACCACGCAAGGCGCAAGACACATAAGAGATAAGATAATAAATGAAAAACATCAAAACATAACTCCCAGATAAAATTAGGACTTATTTTCCCGAAAAAAACATTAAAAAACCAATTTTTCATTAATCAGTGTCTTTTGTTGAATTTTTGGCAAAAGACAGTCTAGGGGCGCAGTGCCATATCAGCAGAAAATGGGGTCTGTTGCAGCTGAGTTTTGGACCCCTTCCCGACATCAGATTTGGCCCCGTGATGGCTCGTTGGAAAGATTGAAGAGTATAATTTCCAGAAATACTTTATTTGTGCTGAATTTATTCCATTTACCTGCTAAAAAATCCAATATCCCATGACTGCTCAACGCGCAGCGCCAGGCCTGAAAAGGAGGCAGAAATGTCATTTTTGAGGTGTTTTTTGACCTTTTGAGGGGGAAAAAGTGCTCCAAATGATCTGAAATTTTTTGGGGAGACTTCTGGAGACATTAAAAACCCAAAAATGTAAACTTTATCAGCTTATGATGCCCCAAAAAAAAGCTTAGCGCCTAGGGTGTTGCACTCCTAGGGGCCAAAATTTGGAAAAAAACAAAAAGTTTCCGGATTTGCCTCAAACTTGGTGGAGAGGTCCTTCAAGGGTTTGGATAAGCCTATGAAAAATTTTGAGCCATTTCTCTGAGTTTTTATTGGTCTTTACCTTATTTGAGTGCTTGAAATTCAATGCCTCCATACTGATTTTTCATTGTCACTTTGTTCCTCTTTTTCTTCACTACCCTCTTGCTCAGCATGAAAATCACTCTCTTCTTTGTCTTTACCATCTTCTTGTATCTTCTCTTGCTACATTTAGTGTTGTTGCCTTGGTTTTGGAGTTGATCATCAGCCTCTATATCTGTTTCACTTTGGCCTTGTCCTTCATTGATGTCTTCTTCTTTGTCATTTCGTGCCTCTCCAAAATCAGTTTCAACCTCATCATATGCTTTTTGTTATGCTTGATCTTTCATCTCCTCAGCATCTTTCTTGGTTGCTCTACCTTTATCACCTTTAGAAACTTTGTTACTGTTTTTTACTTATCATTGTGCTCACTAACATGTTTATGTACCTTGTTTTTCTTGGTTGTAGGGCACTCTCTTGCTGACTGTCACCCTTCTTACTTTCTCCATTGTCCTCTATGTTTTCACCTTGCTCACTATCAACACTTTCTTTGTTTTCAAAAAATTTCATGTTCATTTTCCTTCTCTATGCTATCATCATTTTCTTCATGTAGCTATGTACTTGCCTCCCTTTTCTCTTTACTCTCTTCACCATCTTTTGTCCATCATTGTTGTTGTCATCATCTGTTCCTTTAGCTTTGTCTTTGACTTACTTATTATTCTTTATACATGGTGGTTGGCCTAGGGTAAAATTATTTTCAACTTGGTGAGGGCCTTCAGGTTTAGGGAGGGAATTTTAGTGATGTGAGGGAAAACTTGGGCAAATGGGGGCAAGGTGGAGCAATCAAGGAGTGATCCAGAGTTTAGAAAGAAGTTTGTTGTCATGGAATGTCTTTACAACCTATGACAAACTCTTAAGCTTGCAAACCCTAACTTGGGAGGTCAATATTTTATTGTTGTGTGGCTTACGGTTTGGTCTCCTTAGGTCAAGAAATGGCCTCTTAGAATATGAAAATAATATTTGGAGAGTGAGAAAAAGGAGTTACTAGCCTTATTTGACTATTTGTAGAAGAGTTGAGGCAAAAACTCAAAATTTTGACCTTTTTTGAGCAAATTAGGCCAAATACTAGCTGTGCGTAGTGCCTGCCTACGCGCATAGCGCATTTTTATTTAAAACTGCACCTACCTCCTCTGTGCACAGCGCCGGGCTCTAGGGGCGTAGCGCCTCTACCGATGCGCAGCGCCCATTTGCAAAGGGCATTTGGAGGCCTTCCCGGTGTTGGAATGAGCTCCGTGATAGCTCGTTGGAAAGAGTGTGAAGTATAATTTTCAAAACTTCTTTTTTTTTTAATTTGGTTTCCATTTACTTGTTCAAAAACTGATTCTCCCAACACTGGTCAAAAAGTGTTGAATGATGGTGCAGAAATGTAGAGTGTTGGTGCAGAAATGTAGAGTGCTAGTGCAGACCACTTTTGGATGCGTTCCTAAATTCCAAATTGAGATCATGATAGCTCATTGGAATGCTCTTGAAGTATATTTTTCATTTTACTCATTAATGAATTCATTTTGACACTTCAGCTATGAGAAAAACTGATTTTCCCAAGGTCACTCCAGAAATGTAGAATTTCTCCCGTGACACCTGTATTTTTGACATTGATCTCAAACCATGATACCTGTGTAAAAAATGAAGGATTTTTTTATTCTTGGCCCTATTATGGAAAAAATCCTCTCTCACTTTTTCCAAATTCATCTATGTTTGGTCAAAAACACAATTTGAAGCAAAACTAGCCCTAGGTGTGACACATGGCTTGTCTCTTGGAATGAATTCTTGGAAAATGATGGAGGCATGATGTTTATGAGATGGTATAGAATTATTCTTGTTGACATGATCTATAAAATGGATCCTTTTCTCCTATACCTCTTTTTCATATCAAACCCTAGCTTAGTTGGAAGAGGAAATTAGGGTTTGGTGTAGGGGATTTAGGACTGCCTTGCAGAGGAAGGGGAATGAAGGGGTTAAGGGTTGTCTAAATTCTTGGGGAAATTTTGGGAGATAGGGATAGATGTTAGGGAGTAGGGGAAATTTTAATTTCAATAATTTAATGAGGGGAAGGGGTCCAAAAGGTCAAAACACAGGCCTAGTCTCAAAAAGTGTCAAATTGTGGCAATAGACTAGGTTTTGTAGGAAAATGATGATTTTGAGGGATAGGAGTGATGGGGAGTGTTTGTGAAGGTATATTAAGGATAGGAGGAGGTGTAAGAGCATCAAGATACAAGTGTTGCAGATGATTTAATCATGGAGGTCATGAAACCAAGATAAATTCCCTTAAAAACCCTAGATAGTCAATGGAGGAGTTTAGGCAACAAACAAAAATAGAGGGTCGAGGCCAAAAGTGGTGAAACATAGTGGTAATGAGTGACATGAGCCCATTATGGGTCCTCTGGGATGGGTGAGCTGAGCTTGACACGACAGAATGATGAAATAGTGAAAATTTATCTTAAGGGTAATGAAGGTCGTGATATTTCTAGAACTCACAATGTTCATGAACTTTGTTTCTAGAAATCTAGAACCGATACTTAGTCATCTTCAGATAGTGAAAATTATGGATGACTAATAGATGTGTGCTTGGGGAAAGAAATTTCCCACACTCTTTGCACTACCTGTTTCAAGGGGAGCATGGGAAAAGATATGGCTACCATAGTAGATCACTTTTTTCTTTATGAGGTAGACCATATGATTGTTTGGAGCACTTGGGACATACCTCTCATGAGAATTTGGGAGGATCTTTTCTATGAATTACCAAGATGGGAGGTGATTAATTTCATTTGGAGGATAGCATGGAGATGGGAGTCCTTCATTGATGATGGAATTCCCCATGATTGTCATCACTTCTATCTTGAGGAGGCCATTGATAAGCAAGGAGGTTTCCACATAGACCTTCCATTCTTTCATGATGAGAGCCATTTGGTTTATTTACCAAAGGCCAACTTGCACACTTGGGAGGAACCATTTGGAGAAAAAATTATTGCAGAATATCTGAAGCAATGGTGGAGATTGTTGGATGAGGAGGCCCCAAGAGGAGGAAGGGAGATTTTGCAACACCCTTGCAGTTTCTTGAGGACAAGCAACATTTGGGAGGGGAACACTGTAATATTCCTAAATTAGCATGCAGCTAATGGGAATATTAATTTTGCTTTTAAAATCCAGTTAGATGAATAAATGGGCAAGGAGGCTCATAAGTTGCTTAAGTAGGAATAAAATCCCTCATAATGTCAAAAGGGATCATGTTAATAACCAGATCAAGCATCCACATGTGCGAAAATGGTCTAAAATGTGTGGAAAAAGTCAAGTTTTACCAATTCAACAACATTATTATATGAGTGGATCCTAAATAAAGACAGTGCAATGTGAATGAAGATCAATGTAACTAGTCAAAATGAAGACACCTTGAGTGTGAAAAGAGACAATGCATGAAGATCTAGTCAAGGTTGATCCAGTCAAGATTGACTAAATCAAACAGCATTGTAAATAGATGAGAAAGACTAATGGAGACAGCATAATTTTGGTGGAGGATCCTTTGCATGGAAGCAACCTCATAATTAGGTGGGACCCTTGGTGAGGAAGCTCATCAACTATATAATGGAGGGGATGGTAACCATATGGAGCATGATTGAAAAATATATGATTTTATATGGTCTGTTTACACTTTCTGCATCCTTTGGCTGTTTAGCTAAATTTGCTGCACTATTTAGTGCAAGGGTTTTCTCATGCAGGAATTCCCCGCTCTTGCTTGATGATCTTGCTTAAGAAATCTGAGGAGAGCATCCTATGCTATATTTTCCACTATCTGGTGTTATTCCAAGCATTCAGCTTCAGCAAAAATGTAGTCCCTTTCAAAAACTGCGTTATTTCTTAAGGTATTGCAGTGGAGGGGTTTAATCCCTTGTAATTTGAGCTAGTTTCCCTGAAGGAGGTTCATTCTACTTCCCGGAAAGCTAGCAGGAGAGTCTACTGCCATTTCTTTGCATAATAATCCACATTTATGCAGTGCTTTAGCCATACAGTTTGATTCAGCCATAGATCTGCAACAGATATTTCATGTATATCATTTTTGTCAAGAAACCCTTGCCGGGTCATCTTGGATCTATGCAAAAGAGACTAGATCTCTGTTTTTGAGCTTATTTGATTAATACATGAGCATATCTATTTTTTTTCCATATTTCTAAATATAAACCCTCAAATAACTGCATTGTCTCTTTCTGCAGTAATTTTTGTTTGTAGCAATCTTGGGGTTTTAGTGTTTTTGAGCTGTTTTGAGCATGGGAGGCCTGTTTAACTAGGAAAAAGTCATTTCATTCTGGTCTCATTTTAGATCTAAGTGTAATAATTTCAAATCTAATGGATTCATGGGCTGCATTTTTCTGTTTATGCTTACATTATTGAAAAAATGTGTTTTTCATGCATGTATCGCTGAGTTTTCCCATTTGGGAATATTACAGCCATGACAACTCTAGACAGAAATAAGCACAAACAAGGATACATAGTCATTTTTTAGAATCATTACCTTGAATTTATAAACTTAGATCCAGGAATTAGGTTTGCATTTTAACAAACTGGTTGCATCAGAATTTGTGAGAAAATGTAGGGTTATAATTTTCATCTAACCAAGGAATTTGCATTGAACTTCACTGGGTTAGATGTTAAGGTTGGAGAATTTATTTTTCCAATGTCATATGTTACCATTTCAGTAGCTACATAAATCACTCTACAAGGAGAAAAATGGTTCAAGGGAACGCCTATAGACATAGTCAACTACAAGGATTTCTTGAAGCCAAAGTACTGAGACAAGGAATATGGAGCTATTGTGCCAAGGAAATATCTACTTGAACCCTAACAGAAAATTTCTTAATGCCATTTAGAGATATTTCACTTGTGAAGGCAGATTTGGAAGGGTTTATCAATATCATTTCAGGATATTGATGCATTTCACAGGAAGAAAACCTTTGAGTTTTCCTTTCTATTTATTCAGGAGCATTAGTAAAATGGAAGATAATGTGAAAGGTAAGAAAATTCAACTAGAGCCCATTCATTTCCATTTCTCTATGACTAAGTTGTTGGTGGTACAAGAACTGAATAAGAGAAATCAATCATGGAAACCATTCTTAGATTCATCAAAATTGGAATTTGAGTTACCAACTATCCCTTGGAGTAAAAATGATACACCTTCATCTATGAAATGGGATTTTCAATCATCAGTTGAGAGTTCAGTTAAAATTCCATCAATTTCAGTTGACCCCTTAGAAAATAAAAAGGGTAAAAAGCTTCACTTTTCTCCTATCAAGAAGCCACTCTTCAGATTTGATGAAAATAAATTGTCTTTGGAACAAATTCCTGAACATCCAACTGAAGTTCTAGATACCATGCAAGAAGATGTTGTTCTGGATGATAAGGATAAGGAGATCTTATAATTTTAATAACATTTGAAGAAGGCACACTTGTTCATTTCCCAACTAAAGCATGACAATATGTAGTTGAATAATATTTCTTTAAAGAATACATCCAAGGTTGATGAAATAGAACTAGTGATGAAGACGACTCCATCCATAACTAAGTACAAAGGTAAAGAGAAGGTAGCGACGGAGAATATTCAGGAGTTATAGGCCTCATCAATGAAGACTCTTGTAAGTAGGTCTTCATTGATGAAATTGAATATACAAAAAGAAGAATCAAGACAAGAAGGAAATAAGGATGAGTTAAATGAACGGAAGCATACTTTTCATAGCTTCAGGAAGCACGTGAAAAGGGAGCAAAATAAAATCACTAGACTTAGAAAGCATGATTAAAGGGCCAAAAGTAAAATACATGACCACTTAAACATCTATGAGCCAGCATTGTTAAATGCTAAGTACATGATGAAAATAAATTTTCCCTTACACAGGAAGCTCAAGAACATCTAAAGAAAAAACCTAACCTCGAGGAAGTAACTAAGGGCTGGTAAACAAAAATTGTAGGAGGCATTGGAGGAAATACAAGAGAAAGACAAAGGAAAGCTTGATATTCTAGTTGAAGGAGCCAAAGTCTAGGACTTGAAAAGGTAATTAAAAAAAAAAAATTTTCCCTTTTTCAAAAGTATACTAATTGAATCGGGAGGTTGAGTGGCTTATATTATGCATGAAATCATTTTGGGAGCACCATCAATCATACTTCTAAAGCTTATGAAACTTTTTGCAAAGGGGGCAGTTCACACGGTAATGTTGATTTTTTGACAAAGCATTAGGGTTTGATAGAAATGTGAAGTTTTAAGACATTTTTTTCAAGTGGGAACTTGAAAAGGGCCTATAATATTTCCAGGATCATCAACAAGTTATTTGTTTTATTCAGACACCTCAGCACTAGTCATATTTGTGAAGGTAAGATTTCACTGCGCTTTCACAAGGGCATTGCACTTTTACTATAGGTGGAGTTTTTGAAAGATGGAAGGTTTACAAAAAAAAGGATGCTTTTCAAGGGGAATTTGATGACTTCCAGGTTATTTTCAACATCCATGACTCATTGACAGGCTTAGGAAGTAGTCACAACTAGTCAAACCATCAAATTTTTGCACTTCTATTGTTTTGTTTCTGTTGAAATAGGAAGTAGCATAGTGCACACAGTTAACTCTTTGATCGTAAAATTTGTATCTAAATTTCATGTAATTGGTTTTTTATGGTATGTCTTGAGGTTTTTAGGAGCTTTGAAAATCGTTTTAGGCATCATATTCAATGTAATTTGTTTGAGAATCCTAAGTCAAAACAATTTCCTATTTTCTATAGAAGTGGTTCTATATTTGTTGCTGAAGGCAGAAACTGAAATATTTTTGGGGAATTCAGTTTTGAAATTGGGAACAAGAAAGGATTCTAATTTAATTTTCCCTTAATTAAAATAGAAGTAAATTGTAATTCCACATCACATGACAACTTGTGCGAGTTAACTAAGTCAGGAAGACTTAGTTAGCTCAGTCAATTTGAGTTGAGGGTCAAACTGGAGGCATGTAGAGTTCTTCCTAAGTTTTAGGGGGGTCCAATTGAAATTTATTTTGAGTTGTAATTAGTTAACTCAATTATTTGAGTTAAACTCGGTTTCACTAGTTCTAACTAAGAGATGAGCTAGTGACAGGTCCAATGAATTAAATCTAATTTAATTCACATGCAGTGATTAATTAGATAATTGATTATTCGCTATAAATATTTGGTGCATGATAGTTCTAAGGAGGGCCCAGTTGAGATTAGAGATAAAGGGAAGATAAATATCAGTTGTATAATTAGAAAATTCTACAATTCATGCATGAGGTCAGGAGGACACCTTAAATTAATTTCATAATCAATTCTTGGTAATTTACTAAGTAATAGGGGCTCAATTTTTCCAAGAATGCGTAAGCAAAGCTAACCAACCCTGAGCAAGAAATTGGTTAAGTATCGGACCATTATTGTTGGCATAAATGTGAGAGATTCAAAGATAGTGCATAGGTTTCTCAAGAAGGGAAATATCATTTTATTGTTTCATATTCTTGACTTAATGCAATATACAGATAGAGGGGTTTTTAGATTTGCCTCTATGTTCACTGCTCCTTTCTGCATGTCCTCCAATGTGTTGTACTCTTTATCCATAAGCTCATAGGCCATGTCAGCATCAAATCCTTCAGGGTATTTTTCCAGAGCCATGCCTTGTGGAGGTTTCATATGTGGATGGAGGGCATTGTAAATGTTGTTAAATCTCATTGTGTATAATCATGGACACTCTCTCCTACGTTTCTTTTAGGGGTCATGTATTCTGCTAAGAGTTGGCGAGGGTTAGCCTTAGTTTCCCATTTGTTTATGAAAGTCTGGTATAAGGCTAGAAGATCATTGATGCTACCTGGAGGTAGGCCCTTAAACCATTTCTTCACATCACCCCCTAAGCTCTGGGAAAATATTCTCATTTTGACTGTATCATCATCTATTTCCATGTAGTCAAAAGAATCTTCCATCTTATCTACATGTTGTTGGGCTGTGATGGACTCTTTTGTAGTGAAGTGTGGGATCTTTCACTGATAATCATTGGGTAAGGGTACTAGAGGCTAAGGTAAAACCAGAGGTGCATACCGGGCTGCCATTATGATGTTTTGATGAGGTAAAGGATTGACTTGGGCAGTAGGTATATGGATGATAGGGATATTATGACCAGCAGAAGACTGATGAGCAGATCTAGGGTGATTGAGCCCCAAGTTTTGTATGAAATGTATATCAGGAGGTGTGAATGGAGGGGTCTGTCTATTCCCAAGGTGTCTACCACTTTGTTGTGGTGAATCAGGAAGCTCAGGGTCTAGCTGGTCTAAGATACTGCATGACCTATTTCTAGGTAATCAATGAGGTAGGTCTAGGTCAAGGTGAAAGTGTGATAGAGCTGTAAGATCTTCTGATGTAGAATTAGCTCTATAGATGTGACTGGAAATAGTTTGTCTTTTAGGTGTAGGGGATCCCTTAAGGATGCTCTCAGGGTTGTCAACTATTTCAGGTGGGTCTGGGTTAGGGTAAGCTCTTGTATGAATGCTTCTAGAAGCCATAATGTTGTTTTCTGACCAAGCAGCTTAACCCTACTTGTTACTTCTACTGTGGTTGATGTTGTTATGGAGGCTAGTCTCCCAGTGGAGTCTAATGTGAACCAAGATAATCAGCAGGCCTACTGATCACCAGTGGAGTATTTAAAACGTTTAGGAACTATGGAGTCGCCAGGTGGAAGGTTTAGGATGTTTTCGGAGGGTACACTGTCCACCATAGTGCTTATGATATGTCCTCTTTCAAGGATATCTCCCAAACACAACAAACTCTAACCAGATATTGACTGGGAGGGCATTTACCAGATATGTCACCTTTGAAAGAGTGTGAGATCTGGAGGCTACCTGGCCCTTTCCAGACTCTGTCCAAGAGTATGGGAAAACACAACAAATGGTATAGAGGTTGATGTGTGAATAGGAATGTTTAACTACCAACCTAACCAAAGATTGTAGGTCTTTTGAATGCCTAAGAATGTTTAAGGTGTAATGCACTCATAATCCCCAGTGGAGTCGCCATTATGTTGGGGTTCCCATGTTTTGGCAAGGTTGGAAATACCAAAATATGAGACAACATAAAAACCACTTTCAGACCTTAGCATCTAGCCCTCCTAGGTCCAGAGAGGGATCTCTCTATGATATATCAAAGGTGTATGTCTTTGAGGCTTAAATGTTATGATTTAGGCTAGTTATAGGCACAAGGTTTGTTTGTTTGATTTGTCTGTTTTGGTTGTTGGTTATCAAGAAATAAGGATTCAGTGTAAGACCAGGATGAGAAAAGAGGAAAGAGAGGGCAGAGGTGAAGTATTCCAAGAAGTATTCAAAACCATTGGGAAATGGAGTCAGGAAAGGTTTTGCTTGCTAATCAATAGGCAGGCTTTCAATTGGGCTAGTCATCTGAAACATAGGATCTTAAAGATGATTGTGTGATATGGAAAGGTAGGAGAGGAGGGAATAGCAAATATTCAAAGCACAAAGTTACAGACCAGCAGGTCGCACAAGGATCCTAGTGGACAGGGCTAACTCTAATCCCCAGTGTTCCCAAATCTTCCAACTAAATTTATAACAAGAAACATATAAGAATTAAATTCATTTAATTCATACATCAGAGAACATGCAATAACATCCACTACACTGGTTAAACCAACTGAAATCATTTCTTAGATAATACATTCAGAAGAGAAACATTAATGGCAAGGAGAGCAGAAACATAGGGTACCTAACAAGGGTAAATCCTATGCAAATATTCTGATGCAAGCCAATAGAAACGAAATGAAATGAATGTAAACACAAAGATAGGAAAAAATCACCACTGCTTCAGATCAGGATCCAAAGAAATGTGCTTGTCATATCAAATAGAAATACCAATCAAGTACAACATTGCCAATAGCTTAATACTCAGTCTGAAATCATATTCCTCAGCCTGTCTTACAACTTCACACAAAGACTGTGTCTCAAGAGAAACTACTTGCAGTTCTCTGATAACTGATCAACAACCTTTACAATGAGTTTCTTACTGAATTTATAGCTCCGGAGGAGCAGAGGAGGTAGGTGAAGAACTAAATGCAGTATTAAACTTCTGAAAAGAAAGAGGGCCGAAGCCCATTCTGTATAAATCTTGTGCATTAATCTCTGGTGTTCTTCGGGTGGACGAATGCTCTTCTTCTGACTCCAGATTACTCTGATATGACTCTGATGTACTCTGACTATAGTACTGTGTAGTACTCTGGTGCAGAAACAAAAAGACTGAGTGGGCTGCCATGCTTGAAACAAATGCCTTGGTAGTTTAGGACTGCTGTCAAGGTGGGAAATCCTTTAGGAACACGATATGGAATAAAAGTTGTATGGGCATTCTGTCCTTTATGGGGAAAACATTCTGCTGGTGTAAAAATCCTGATATGCATGAATTTCTGTATGTTGTACACTCCGAGTGATCCATGATGTCGCTAACCTGGTGTTTTGCCTCTAAATTGCTGCATTAAGGCCCAAAACCTCCAACACTGAACGTTGAAATCCTTGATCATAAGTTGGTTTTTCTCCACAGCTTCATAAATGTCTTGATCTGCAAAATCTGGGCTTTAATGGCGCCGGATAGGTTTTTCTTTGCAGAGATTGAATTTTCCTTGGATAATATTTATGTCGCCGCTGCCTTTCCAGACACCTCCATGTAGTACCAGCTTCCAAATTCAACCTTCTCTGCTCAACGCGCCGTTTACAATGATTCCTATGAATCATGGTGGTTTTCCGCCTCTGATAACCCTGCAAAATATGAAAACTGTTAAGAAAAACATGCATGGGGCCGGATGGTGTGGATGACTGCAAGGATGACAGTGGGATTGCAGACAAAAGGTGAAAAACGTAGAGGAATGGTGGAGAAATTCTCTGATGGAAAGTTGGCGGAAAGCAGAGAAATTTAACGTAAAAAACCTTAAACTTGACCTTTTGAATGAATATATAAAATGGGAGGGGTGAATGTATGGTGAGACACGTGGAGGTGACGTGGTGGGACTGGTACACAGCGGAATAGTCAACAGCGGGGCAATTGAATGTGGACCGTCTGATCTCGGGAGGAGATTGACGGCTGAAAATGCATTGGAGGGCGGCAGATGACAGGCCATACCCTGAGTTATCACGTGTGCATCTGAGTTAACTATCATGCATCTTCAGCGAGCGATAGCCGTTGGATGGCCTACCCCAGATCAGACGGTCCACGGCAACATCACTGGGCATCCGCGTCCGAACAATAATGCGCGATGGACGGCATTTAACGCGCGAGGACAGCAGTTTTGAAAAAGGTATAGGGGACGTGTGTCACGCGATGTATGGAATCTTTGGCCGATCGGTAAATACCGCCGACCCCCGAAAAATGGCGCAATGGAAACCATATGGTTTTTGAACAGTGAAAGTGGGCGGGGACCACCGGGACGGGCAGATTTCGCACCGTCGGATCTATACAGATCAACGGTTGAAAACGCGCCCGATATGAATGAACTGCGGACCGTCGGATCTGGCGGGTAAATGGACGGTTAAGATGTGGTGAACGGGTTGGGCCATAGGCACTGTGGAGCTTGCGATAGCCATTCGATCAATACAAATCAACGGTTCAACCTTCGCCCGATACATCTCTGCGTTAAGCGCTCCTGTGGGCTTGCGGGTGGTTCTAGTGCCCAGGTCACACGAGGGGAAATGGTTTAGGGGCTGGCAGGAAAGGAGCTTAGGCCTATTATAAGGTCGGAAAGTGGGTTTCTAACCATTTTAATGCATTTCAAGGCCTAAGGAGGGTAATGATAGGGAGATTAAGGGGGAATTTAGTAAAACAGAGGGTAAGGGTGGGATTTTCACGGGGATTTTTGGAAGTTTTAGGAGAGAAAGGGGAAATTTAGGGGGAACAAAGGGGACCTTGACAAAGGAGGAAAGGGGTGAATAAGAAGCATTTTGCAAGGGTATAAAGGGCAGAATAAAGCCTTTGGAGCATAATTCTTTGTCAGCAAGGCTTGTTTACTCAGAATAGCAGAGGGAAACAGACACAAGGCAGGGGACATGAAAAGGCTGCAAGGATGATGTTTTTTCAAGGGAAATGCATTCCTTGCAGGCTTAAAAAACAAATTAGCCCCTTGCTTTCTTGTCAATAAATTAATAAGGGGCTAACAGTGGCTCCACATGGGGATGGCTTCTTCTTGAAGGAGTCAAGAATTCAGAGAATAGATCTTTGGAGAAGGCCAGTTGCCTGCTGCTTGGCACATCCCTTTCTTTATTTAGATTAGCTGCCACAATATGAAGACATTACATCAGCAAAAAAACTTTCCCAATCCATCTACCTACCCACACTACAATCCTAACATTTTTTCTTCTTCTAGGGTGCATTTGAGCTAGCAGACCCTTTACATCATTTATTTTTACAAACAGAAAATAAACCTATTCTAATTCTACCCTTATTACTCCATGAGACCAGATTAGACTGTTGGTCTCATATGTTTCTCTACCTAATCTAATATCTACTGGGATTAAACTGTCCAGCAGATTTCTTCTCTATATTCTAAGACATAAATTGAAAAACAGTCAAGCCAGGATTAGACTGTCTGACTTGCTGTGGATCCAAGGCATAAAGACAGTTGCACATGGACAAAATTTGCAGAAAACTGAAAACAAAACTGTGAAGGCTTGGGATCTAAAACTTGAAAAATCCTTCTTCTCTTTGTGACTCAAGTTTTGAGCATGTTAGAGTCACTTCTTTTCTTCATCTCAGCTCTAGTTTTGGGCATGTTAGAGCTGATTCTTTCTTCTTTGTTGGTCCAGATTTTGGGCATGTCTGGACCAGCTGTTTTACTTTCTTTGGCTCAGGCTTTGAGCATATTAGAGCCAATATTTTTCACATCATAGGTTCATGTTTTAAGCATGTCTGAACCTCTCCTTTTCCTCTCTTTTTTTTGCAACATTTTCTCTTTTTCTTTGAAAATAAAAATTGCAATGGTATGTACAATGGAAATGGAAACTGGAAATTGTAACTCAACAGAAGTAGTTTTTGAGCATCCTGCCATTGACATGACCCCCAAACAGCTCTGTACCATCTAATTCTTGTAGGAAGAAGGCATTTGGGCCCACAGTAGCCTGGATGATGTATGGACCTTGCCACAAACTGTCGAACTTGTTGTGCTTTCCTTTGTCCTCTCTTCTTGAGTCCCACTTCAGAACTTTATCCCCATTTTTGAAATCAGCAGCTTTGGTTCTTTTGTCAAACAATTTCTTTATATTTTCCTAAACTTTCACTGCTCTATTGTAGACCTCTTCCCTTTCTTTTTGGAGATGAATTGCCTAGTTTATTCTCCTCACCATACTGTGTTTTTCTGTTTGAATCTATTGGACCAGCTTAATCACTGGTATCCCAAGGCTGGTAGGAAATACTGCTTCTATTCCATAGACAAGCTGAAATGGTGACATTGCAATGGATTTCTTGGTTGTAAGCCTATCAGCCCACAAAGCATGTACTAGCTTGTTATGCCATGACTTTTTGTTCTCTTCCAGCAGCTTTTTTATGATGATCACTAGGCTCTTGTTTGATGATTCATCTAATCCATTACCCTGAGGGTAATAGGCAGTTGAATGACCGAGTGCTATTTGATACCTGTGACAAAAATCAACCATTTTCTTGGATCTGAAAGCAGTAGCATTATCAGTGATTATTTTCCTTGGGCAGCCAAACTAAGAGAGGATGTGACCTTCTAAGAAACTAATGATGACTGAATTTGTGGCATTCATAGTGGGTATGGCCTCTATCCACTTAGTGAAGTAGTCTGTGGCTGTTAGGATCCATTTTTGTTGTGCAGAAGAAGCAGGGTGAAGATCCCCTATGAAATCTAGGCCCCATTGTAGAAAGGGACCTTCAACAGTGATGGGTTGTAGGGGTAAAGGGAATATTTTTCCTTTGCCTTCAAAGATCTGGCATTTGTGGTAGTCAACTATCATTTTATGGACATCATTGAAGAGTGTGGGCCAATAGTAGCCAGCTCTGAGTATTTTGTTTGCAGTGGCTTTCCAACTGAGGTGGCCTCCACGTTCTCCAGCATGGAATTATTTTTTAACCCCTTCTTCCTCATTCTTAGGCAAACATTTAAGCAATAGGCCATTAGGATTCTTCTAGTATAAGTTTTCATTCAAAATGCAGTAGTTTCTGGATTTTAGCTTTAAGAATCTAGCCTTGGTCTTTGATAGTTCGGGAGGGGCATTGAGGTGTGTAAGCACATATAAAATGTTAGAATACCAAGGGGAGCTCTGAAATTTTTCCTCAACAGTGGGATCATGCAATTCTTGTTGCTCATCCAATGTATTTATCATGTTAATGTCTAGGGCTTGTAAGTTTGATTCAGCCATTAATTTAGCTAAGCCCTGACCTTTAATCAGTTTGGTGGGTTTTATCTCAAGGTCATACTCTAATATCACAGCTATCCATTTGCCCCTTTTCCCATCTGGGTCCTGGGACAGTATATCTTTGACTATGATGTTGGGCACATAAGCTACGGTGTGAGAATGCAATATGTACACCCTAAAGTCTTTCAAGGCCTTAATCAGAGCATAGGTCTGTTTCTCCATTATGTTGTATTTCAAGGGTGCATCTCTGAGTGCTTTGCTGAAAAAGGCAATTGGTTGTTCCATTCCCTCTGTGTTTTTCTGCAGCAAGACTGCAGCCACTGTATGCTCAGAGGCAAATGAAAAGATCAAGAAATCTTTGGAGAAATATGGGCTGATTAGAACAGGAGCTTGGGTGAGTGCAAGTTTTACTGATTCAAAGGATTGTTTAGCTCCAACAGTCCATTTAACCCCTTCACCTTTCTTAAGCATGTTAGTCATAATCCTGAGGTGTTCAGCTAGGTTGGGAATAAATCTCCTAAGGAAGTTGATTTTCCTAATGAAGGACTGTAATTCTTTGATGTTTCTCGGGTGTGTGATTTGTAGTATTCCCTAAACTCTCTGTCGGTCTATCCTAATCCCCTTTTCAGATATAATGTGGCCAAGAAGCTTTCCTTCTTGCAGCCCAAATACAGTCTTTTTGGGATTTAGTGACAAACCGAACCTTCTACATTTTTCAAACACTTTTCTCAGATGTTTTAGATGTTCTTCTTCAGTCTTGGAATAGATTTTTATGTCATCTAAGTAAATAACAATGAAGTGCCCTATCTCATCTGAAAAATCTATGTCCATCGTTCTTTGGAAGGTGGCTCCAGCGTTCATCAATCCAAAAGGCATCTTCACATACATGAAGGTACCCCATGGAGTGGTAAAGGCTGTCTTGAGTTGATCTTCTGGGATTACTAAGACATGGTTGTAACCTGAAAAACCATCTAGCAAGGAGATCCTCCTAGAGCCTACTACCCTCTGAAGAATATGTTCCATTTTTGGCAAAGGGTAATTGTCTTTGAGTGAGGCTCTGTTAAGATTCCTGAAGTCTATACACAATCTGATTTCTCCTGTTTTCTTCCTCACAGCCACTAAGTTTGATACCCAATCAGAGAATCTCACAGGTACAATTATACCTGCTTCATACATATTCTTAATCTCTTTTTCTACTACAGGCAATTGTTTTGGATTGATTCTGCAAAGTTTTTGTCTGAAGGGCTTCTGATTTTCTTTCAAGGGTATTTTGTGTTGAATGATGTTTGTGTCATAGGCATTTAAGTCTTCATAGCTCCAGGAAAACACATCAATCAATTCCTTGAAAAGGTCAATGTATTTTTTCTTCATGTCCGCAGGTAAAGACTTAGCTAGTTTAATCATTTTGGGCTTATCTTCAGTGCCTATGTTGCATTCTTCCACATCAGAGTCTGCATGTTCTATAGTGGGCTTTTTTGCTACATCATCAAAGTCAAAGAGGTCTTCTAAGGGTGCCAAGCCTCTGGGTATGTTCTTATCTTTGGCCTGTAGTACCTCTACTTCTTCACTACCTGTATTTTCACAATTTCCATTTGAATTTCCATTTTGTTCATCGAAAGAGTTTATTTCTATGTTACAGGGTGTTTCTTCCTCATCTGAGGATTCTTCACTTAGGTAGCTACTGTCATATTTGGAGTCTGAATCAGAAAACTCAAACTCGTTTATGCCTATCAGGAAATCTTCGATCTTTTTATCACCTTCAAAAACCTGCCAATATTTTTCGTTGTCTGGCACAGCAGGTCTGAATTTGGTCTGTATGATGATTTGCTGATCGTTGGGAGTCTTAGGATATGAACTAGCTAGGCAAGCTAATCCGTTTGCAATTATATTTTGACTCCTAGGAACAAATACTAATTCGTATTCAACAAATGCTTTCAATAAGTCCATAGTGTCATTCCTATATGCTCTCAGTCTAGGATGTTTCGCTGTGTATTCACCATTCACCTATTTAATAATCAGCTCAAAGTCTCCACGCACGGCTATCCTATGGGCTCCTAATTTTTTCAGCAGATTTAAGCCTAGGATTAGAGCCTCATATTCTGCAATATTGTTTGTACATTTGAAGTGCAGATTGCAGGCATGGTTCTCTGCGTAATCACTCTCTGTGGTATGTATCCACACTCCTGCCCCAGCAGTCCTTCGTGTGCAGGATCCATCGAAACTCATTTCCCACAGGGGTTCACTTTCGTTTTTGTTATCATTCCTTTCCCTATAGCTGGGTTCACCATTATGTTGCGTTATAGAGTCTGCACTAGGCTGTGGGTTGTTTATTTTTTCTTCATGGATGTGGAAGTCAGAGAGGTGACTAGTTGGCTTATTGTGTTATGTTTCTAGTTCACTTTGAGTTGTTGTTTCAGTGCACTGTTCGAGGTTTTCTACATCTTCATCTTCTGAGTCTAGTGTAGCCATTATGTTAAAATCCATTGGCTATGTTTCATCATGTGTACCTTTGCTTGTATCTACGTCTTCAGATTCTGGTCCTCCTAAAGATTCATCATTGCAGAAGATAAATGAATCCAGATCTATATGTACAGAGTATAGAGGAGAATTTGCAGGCTTCTCAGGGCTACTAACCAGGAATTTCATTTGTGCTTCCCTGTACAGTCTTCTAAGCTGGCCAAAGATTGGGATTGTGGCATAAGCCCCATCCATCTGCATCGTTCCTTGCATCTTGGCTCCCCATGATCTTGACAATAACATGCCATACTTGGGTGGCACATCTGCCACAACAACATCCATGACCATACACTTGGTAGGAATCTGAGTCAGGCTCACACATAAATATTTGATCAGGCCAAGACACTTTACTCTACTAGAGTCAAATGAATATAGGTCTTTATAGGGACGGGTTATCTCTAGGCCTAATCTTTCCATCACTACTTTAGGCATTAGGTTGTGTGACGCCCCAGAATCATGCATTGCATTGTGGAGGATCTTACCATGGATATTAAGACTAATATAAAAAGGGGGTACTACCCCTTCCTGAAACTTTCCTTCTATCTTTGGACCAAACAGAAGGGCAGGTTGATCATCACTCATATTTACAGTGTCACTGTTCTCACCTAAATTTAATGCTTTCAAAATTTGGCCTTTATATACATCCTGAGTGGCCAGCTCAGAGAGTGGGACAGAGATTTTAATTTTTTCAATCTCACTCTCCAAATTGAAAGTGGATTGACTCTTGGGAATGCTCAACTCTGTTTTGTTAGCCACTGCCTTAGTGGGTGAATCAATGTGTTGATTCTCGTTATGTACAACGTTTGTGAAATTTTTATCAGGAGCACTAACCATAGTGCTAGTGCCACTAGCTGGTTTACCTTGTGTATCAGTGTTTTGGTCGTATTTTTCTTTGTTCTTTCCAGAACCCTCAGCTGTTGATTTGTTACTTTCAGCAGTTGCTTTAGAAGTTTTCTCAGGTCTTTTCTTGATGGTGATCTCAGAAGCTTTTGGTTTGGCAGTTTCCTGGCTATTTTTACTCCTAAGTTCATATTGTTCTCTGACCTGCATCATGGAATTTTCAAATCCTAATCTGTGATCCTCAGTTTCTAACCATTCCTCCTCCCAACCAGAGGGTGAGGGTTGCTCTTCTTCTGAGTAACAGTTATGGATTGAATCCTCTGTTTCAAACATGTTTATCATGTTCCCTTCAGACTCTTCTATGATTCCCTCATCCTCGTCAAGAAAGTTCTCTTGGAATGGGGGAATAACTTGATGATCTGAATCTCTTTGTCTGTTGGGAGTGTTATTGTTTCTTCTAAAGTTTTGGTTCTGGTTTTGATTCCTATTTTGGTTACTAACTGTGACAACCATTTTTTCCATCATTTGGTATAGCTTCTCCACCTTTTTTGATAGATGGTCATGATTTGGATCAAATGTGGAAGCTACATTGTCATCTCTATATGTTACCCTCTTCTTAGATCTCAGTCTTTCTCTTTTCTCAATCATATTTGCCTCTATGTTCACTGCTCCTTTCTGCATGTCCTCCAATGTGTTGTACTCTTTATCCATAAGCTCATAGGACATGTCAGCATCAAATCCTTCAGGGTATTTTTCCAGAGCCATGCCTTGTGGAGGTTTCATATGTGGAGGGAGGGCATTGTAAATGCTGTTAAATCTCGTTGTGTAATCATGGACACTCTCTCCTACGTTTCTTTTAAGGGTCATGTATTCTGCTAGGATTTGGTGAGGGTTAGCCTTAGTTTCCCATTTGTTTATGAAATTCTGGTATAAGGCTGGAATATCATTGATGCTACCTAGAGGTAGGCCCTTAAACCATTTCTTCACATCACCCCCTAAGCTCTGGGCAAAGATTCTCATTTTGACTGTATCATCATCTATTTCCATGTAGTCAAAAGAATCTTCCATCTTATCTACATGTTTTTGGGTTGTGATGGACTCTTTTGCAGTGAAGTGTGGGATCTTTCACTGATAATCATTGGGTAAGGGTACTAGAGGCTGAGGTAAAACCATAGGTGCATACTAAGCTGCCATTATGATGTTTTGATGAGGAAAAGGATTGACTTGGGCAGTAGGTATATGGATGATAGGGATATTATGACCAGCAGAAGACTGATGAGCAGATCTAAGGTGATTGAGCCCCAATTTTTGTATGAAATGTATATCAGGAGGTGTAGATGGAGGGGTCTGTCTATTCCCAAGGTGTCTACCACTTTGTTGTGGTGAATCAGGAAGGTCAGGGTCTCGCTGGTCTACTATACTGCATGACCTAGTTCTAGGTAATCAATGAGGTAGGTATAGGTCAAGGTGAAAGTGTGATAGAGTTGTAAGATCTTCTGGTGCAGAATTAGCTCTATAGATGTGACTGGAAACAGTTGATCTTTTAGGTGTAGGGGATCCCTTAAGGATGATCAAGGGGTTGTCAACTAATGTAAAGGAGTGCATGTAGGTTGGGTAAATGTATGAATGGTTCGTGAGAATGTTGTTTTCGACAGTAATAACCCCTGCTTGTTACTTATCTTGTGGTTGATGTTGTTATGGTAGTCTCTGATGGAGTCTAATGTGAACGAGATATCCCAGGCAGGCCTACCGATCTTGATGGAGTCATACAATGTTTTAGGAACTATGGAGAAATCGCCAGTGGAAGGTTTGAGATGTTTTGGGAGGGTACACTGTCCACCACAGTGCTTGTGGGATGTCCTCTTTCAAGGATATCTTCACAACATGGAAAACTCTAACCAGAGATTGACTGGGAGGGAATTTACCAGATATGTCACCTCTGGAAGAGGATGAGATCCAAAGGCTACCTGGCCCTTTCCAGGCTCTGTCCAAGAGTATGGGGAAGCACAAAAATAGTGTAGAGGTTGATGTGAGGATAGAATCTTTTTAACTGCCAACCTAACCAAATATTGTAGGTCTTTTGAATGCCTAAGAATGTTTAAGGTGTAATGCACTCAGAATCCCCAATGGAGTCGCCATTATGTTGGGGTTCCCATGTTTTGGCAAGATTGGAAATACCAAAATATGAGACAACATAAAAACCACTTTCAGACCTCAGGATCTAGCCCTCCTAGGTCCAGAGAGGAATCTCTCTATGATATATCAAAGGTGTATGTCTTTGAGGCTTAAATATTATGATTTAGGCTAGTTATAGGCACAAGGTTTGTTTGTTTGATTTTTCTGTTTTGGTTGATGGTTATCAAGAAAGAAGGATTCAGTGTAAGACCAGGATGAGTAAAGAGGAAAGAGAGGGCAGAGGTGAATTATTCCAGGAAGTATTCAAAACCATTGGGCAATGGAGTCAGGAAAGGTTTTGCTTGCTAATCAATAGGCAGGCTTTCAATTGGGCTAGTCATATGAAACATAGGATCTTAAAGATGATTGTGTGATATGGAAAGGTGGGAGAGGAGGGAATAACACAAATTCAGAGCACAAAGTTACAGACCAGCAGGTCGCACAAGGATCCTAGTGGACAGGGCTAACTCTAATCCCCAGTGTTCCCAAATCTTCCAACTAAATCTATAACAAGAAACATCTAAGAACTGAATTCATTTAATTCATACATCAGAGAGCAGGCAATAACATCCACTACACTAGTTAAACCAACTAAAATCATTTCTTAGATAATACATTCAGAAGAGAAACATTAATGGCAAGGAGAGCAGAAACATAGGGTACCTAACAAGGGTAAATCCTATGCCAATATTCTGATGCAAGCCAGTAGAAACGAAATGAAATGAATGTAAACACAAAGATAGGAAAACATCACCACTGCTTCATATCAGGATCCAAAGAAATGTGCTTGTCATATCAAATAGAAATACCAATCAAGTACAACATTGCCAATAGCTTAATACTCAGTCTGAAATCATATTCCTCAGCCTATCTTACAACTTCACACAGAGACTGTGTCTCAAGAGAAACTACTTGCAGTTCTCTGATAACTTATCAACAACCTTTACAATGAGTTTCTTACTGAATTTATAGCTCTGGAGGAGCAGAGGAGGTAGGTGAAGAACTAAATGCAGTATTAAACTTCTGAAAATAAAGAGGGCCGAAGCCCATTCTGTATAAATCATGTGCATTAATCTCTGGTGTTCTTCGGGTGGACGAATGCTCTTCTTCTGACTCCAGATTACTCTGATATGACGCTGATGTACTCTGAGTATAGTACTATGTAGTACTCTGGTGCACAAAAAAAAAGACTGAGTGGGTTGCCATGCTTGAAACAAATGCCCTAGTAGTTTAGGACTGCTGTCAAGGTGGGAAATCCTTTAAGAACACGATATGGAATAAAATTTGTATGGGCATTCCATCTTTTATGGGGAAAACATTCTGCTGGTGTAAAAATCCTGATATGCATGAATTTATGTATGTTGTACACTCTGGGTGATCCATGTTGTCGCTAACCTGGTGTTTTGGCTCTAAATTGCTGCATTAAGGCCCAAAACCTCCAACAGTGAACGCTGAAATCCTTGATCATAAGTTGGTTTTTCTCCACGACTTCATAAATGTCTTGATCTGCAAATTCTGGGCTTTAATGGCGCCAGATAGGTTTTTCTTTGCGGAGATTGAATTGTCCTTAGATAATATTTATGTCGCCGATGCCTTTCCGGACACCTCCCTGTAGTATCAGCTTCCAAATTCAACCTTCTCTTCTCCACACGCCGTTTACAATGATTCCTATGAATCGTGGCGGTTTTCCACCTCTGATAACCCTGAAAAATATGAAAAATGTTAAGAAAAACATGCATGGGGCTGGATGGTGTGGATGACTGCGAGGATGACAGTGGGATAGCGGACGAAAGGTGAAAAACGCAGAGGATTGGTGGAGAAATTCTCTGATGGAAGGTTGGTGGAAAGCAGAGAAATTTAATGTAAAAAACCTTAAACTTGACCTTTTGAATGAATATATAAAATGGGAGGGGCGAATGTACGGTGAGACACGTGGAGGTGACATGGCGGGACCAGTAGACAGCGAAATAGTCAACAACGGGGCAATTGAATGTGACCATCTGATCTCGGGAGGAGATTGACTGCTGAAAATGCATCAGAGGGTGACGGATGGCAGACCATACCCTGATTTATCGTGTGTGCATCTGAGTTAACTATCGTGCATCTTCGACGAGCGATAGCCGTTGGATGGCCTGCCCTAGATCGGACGGTCCACGGCAATATCGCTGGGCATCCGCGTCGGAACAATAATGTGCGATCGACAGAATTTAACGCGCGAGGACAGCGGTTTTGAAAAAGGTACAGGGGACGTGTGTCACGCGATGTATGGAATCGCTGGCCGATCGGTAAATACTGCCGACCCCTGAAAAGCGGTGCGATGGAAACCATATGGTTTTTGAACAGTGAAAGTGGGCGGGGACCACCAGGACGGGCGGATTCCGCATCGTCGGATCTGTACAGATCAACGGTTGAAAACACGCCCGATATGAATGAACTGCAGACCGTCGGATCTGGCGGGTAAATGGACGGTTAAGATGCGGTGAACGGGTTGGGCCATGGGCACTGTGGAGCTTGTGATAGTTGTTCGATCAATACAAATCAACGGTTCAACCTTCGCCTAATACATCTCTACGTTAAGCGCTCATGTGGGCTTGCGAGTGGTTCTAGCGCCCAGGTCACACGAGGGGAAATGGCTTAGGGGCTGGCAGGAAAGGAGCTTAGGCCTATTATAAGGTCAGAAAGTGGGTTTCTAACCATTTTAATGCATTTCAAGGCCTAAGGAGGGTAACGATAGGGAGATTAAGGGGGAATTTAGTAAAACAGAGGGTAAGGGTGGGATTTTCACGAGGATTTTGGGAAGTTTTAGGAGAGAAAGGGGAAATTTAGGGGGAACAAAGGGGACCTTGACAAAGGAGGAAAGGGGTGAATAAGAAGCATTTTGCAAGGGTATAAAGGGAAGAATAAAGCCTTTGGAGCATAATTCTTTGTCAGCAAGGCTTGTTTACTCATAACAGCAGAGGGAAACAGACACAAGGCAGGGGACATGAAAAGGCTGCAAGGATGATGTGTTTTCAAGGGAAATGCATTCCTTGCAGGCTTAAAAAACAAATTAGCCCCTTGCTTGCTTGTCAATAAATTAATAAGGGGCTAACAGATACCAGGACTCAGTGAATGGAAGGGATAAGTTACCCAAGTGGGAGTGATTATGGCCTGACTTGGTACAAGAAGAGATTCAACGGAACACCAGAGATGGATCCTCATCAAACACTGATGATGAGGATAATTGTGCCGTGGCTGGAAAGGTGAAGAAAGGGAAAGGGAAGGCCTCCCATTCCAAATCAGATTCTGATTAGGCGGGCAAGAAGCGAGACTTGTCAAATGTAAAATGTTTTCACTGTCATGAGCTTGGACATTATGCTACAAAGTGTTCACATAAGAAGACAGAAGTCCTCATGAGGAGTGATAGGTGAAGCACTTGCTTCACAGTTGAGTTGGATTTCACCTTCATCACATGCATGGTGTCATTTTTGTTGGGTTCTGTGTGGTACTTAGATAGTGGAGCTTCATTCCATATGACCAGAAACAAATAATTCTTTAGTAACTTGGAGGAGAAGAATCTCCAGATGCACATCGAGATGGGAGATGAAGGGAGGTACAGCGCTGCCAGCATAGGTATAGTTACCTTTCAGAGGGAGTCAAGTACTCCTCTGACATTAAAAGATGTCATGTATTTTCTTGGTTTAAAGAATAATTTGGTTTCTGTTTCTATGTTGGAAGATCATGGCTATGTTGTGATATTCAATGAAGGAAAGATGTTCTTTCATCACAAAGACACAGGACAGGTGAAGAATATCAGGGTTCGAGTAAAGATCCTATACAAATTGGATGTAGAAGAATATGTTGCCTTTAGCCTGAAAGAAGAGAAGGTGGAAATTCGGGACATCAGCGAGTTATGGCACAAGAGGTTGGGCCATCTGCACAATGGTGCTTTGAATATCATGCAACAGATTTATATAGGACTTCCAAAGGGTGCACTTGAGAATCGAGATACATGCAAAGGGTGTACATTGGGGAAGTAAACCAAAGCCACCTTTCAGGATAAGGAAATTTGAGAAAATTTGATCCTTGAGCGAGTTCACTCAGACATGTGTGGTATGTTCTTGATAGCTTCCACAGCAAAACACAGGTATTATGTGATTTTTATAGATGATTTTTCACGCAAGTGTTGGATTTTCTTCATGCAGAATAAATATCATACGTTATGAAATTTTTCTGAGTTGAAGGAACTTGTCAAGAAATATACAGGGAAGAAGGTGAAGGCTCTAAGGAGCGATAATGGTTGAGAATATGTCTCTAATGAATTCAAGAACTTCTATGCTTCAGAAGGAATTCTAAGCGAATTGACAGCACCTCATAACCAACAGCATAATGGGGTTGCATAAAGGAAGAATAGAATTATTGTGGGAGTAGTGCGAGCTATGTTGCATGATCAATGCCTATTGTTGCATTTGTGGGCAGAAGCATGTAATATAGCAGTATTTTTCATAACAAAAGTCCTCATCAGATACTTGGGATGAGTACACCAAAGGAAGTTTTTTGAGGTAAGAGACCAGATGTGTCGCATTTTAAAATTTTTGGTTCATTGGTTTATTTCCATGTAACCTAATATGCTAGGAAGAATCTAGAGCGAACAATAGAGTTGGAGATATTTTTTGGGTACACTGATACTTATCAGAATCTGGATTAGGGGCAAAAATTAGCTAAAAATTCAAAGTGCTCAGAATTGCACCAAAATAGAATGAAAGCAACTAGCCTGTCGCAAGGAATCCGACACAACTTGTTTCGTTGAAAACCGAGTTCATATGAGGAAGTTATGGTCTGTTGATCGTCGTTCAGAATAGACAAATTTAAAAATATATATATATATATTGCAGAACAGGTACAGCTAATGACATGGTAGTCCAGTTAGCATGTAGATAATCTTCTTCAGTGTTTATTCCAATAGAACTATGACAAGTGCCACAATTGGATTCGCCAGTTTGGTTTGTGAAGGTAAAAATCGCCCAATGTCCTTTAAGGTTGAATGTGGGTTCATGTAATTTTATGTGTTGGAATTATTTATTTAATTTGTAATGTTGGATATATATATAATATTTTATATGATTTTTATTAATCATTTATAAACATAATATATGATTAATAAAAACCACATATATATATATATATATATATATATATATATATATATATATATATATATATATATATATATATATATATATCCAAACTAATTAATATGTATTCCACATATTAAATCATACCCAAATTTATAAATCCACATTTTATTAAACTATGTGATGTAAACTACATACGGTGGCATATATTGAGTTTTCAAAGTTTAAATGGAAGCATATTCTATTACGTTGGCATTTGAAAGGGTTTAATACCATATTACGGTGGTCGAATACATATACCATAGTCCGAATCAAACATATAATCATAGTCCATGTTTGATTATGTATATTTCAACGGATTTAAATGCGAATTTTATATGATGGTGCAAAAATACGCGTAGAGGGGCGAGGTCGGGTTTGACCGCATGACCTTCCCCATAATACTACTACCCAATACCAACAGACCATGGGCTTGTACGTTGAAAAGGAGGTGGCATATTTTGTATTTAATACGCAATGCAGACTTCGAATGGCTGAGGAACGGAGGGCCAGCCCTGCTCCGCATGAGACCACGTCATATGACCTCAGCACAAGTGCTCCCACTAATTTTGGCTTAGTGCACACTTAGCACCATTTAATCTGCAGTTAGAACTAATTAACCATGAGATTAAGTTGGCAGAATTTTGGTCGCCACTTCCAAATCCGGTGCCATTTCCAAATTTGTCAGAGTTCACTGGCAGTTTTACAGATTTAGAGGCAGAATTCAGAGGAAACTTTAATGAGGCCTATCTTGGTCAATTTTTGACCAATATTTGCTCAAGGATAGTCATTCCTAGTAGATTGGAATTCTCTGAATCCATTGGAACATCTTGCATAGGCAGAGGAACTCATCTACAGGGTTTTTTTGTCACTTGAACAATTTTGAAGCCTAGGGCCACCAGGAGGGAAGGCCATGCCCAAATCAGCTAAAGGCCAAATGGAGTGAATTAATAGTCAATTTTTGATGTATTTAATGTTCTAAACATAGTGTTATAGTTTTCAGAGGCGTTGGAGCATCTGAAGGTGATTTTTTCACTTTGGAGATTAAACAAGCCCATGGCCACCGAGATTGGAGGTCAAGCCTAAAGGAACTGGTAACCAAATTCATATATTGGATAGTCATTTTTTGGGTATTTTATTGCTTTGAAGCCAATGGAATAGTCAAAAAAACCATTGGACCAATACTGGTGCTTGTAATCAGACATTTTACTCTTAATCCCAGGAGGGCCTAGCTATTTAAAGCATGTCCATGGAGATGTAGCCCAGGAGGGGTGAACTCCATCATCATCCACTGTGTTATGTGATTGTTGTGAGTTATTTTTCTACATTTCATTTTTTTTATATGAGTTTTTAAAATTTAATTAACTCATAATTTGATCATCAAAAACACATGAAACTTGACACTTTAACCCATTCACAAATGGTTAACATGAGTCTATCCTTAAACACATTTTTAATACTGATGAGGAGCTTTCATACCAAGAGCAAGTTTTCCCATATTCAGATATAGTTGGTATCAAAAAAAAAATTAACTCATTTTAGCCAAGGATAGCTAATTCTTATATTGGTTGTTGAATTTGTGCAAAGAGAATTTAACAGTTTGCCAAGTTTATGTGTGAATGAGAAGGTCAAAATTGAAATCTTAAATATCAAATCATAGAAAAGAAGCTTTGTATGCATTGCATGTGTGATGGAAACTTCATTAATTGATGCTTTTAGTCAATATTCCTTACAAAAACTCTTTTATAAAGAGATGTTGCAAAAACTCTACATCATGATTGATAGGATGCAAGAGAAGTATGAAGATAAGAGGGAGAGCATTAAACTTCAAGAGCAGTTGATTGCCATTAAGGAGGAGAAGCAAGAGGTTCTTGAAAAGATGCATGAGATGGAGACTCAGATCCATATTGCAAATGAGAATCTTGAAAGGATGCATGAGATGCAGACTCAGCTCTGTGATGCCAAGGAAGCCTTTTCCATGTATGTACATGAAAAAGAAGTATGCAATTCAATTTTATCTTCAATTTCCTCTCAAGATGAATGTGTAGGTGCTTTTGAAATACACACTAGAGGAATAGGGTCCAAATTATTGATGAAGATGGGCTATTGTTGGCGAGAAATAAGGTATCTAAGTAAGACCCAGGTTCAAGAGAGAGAGGCCAACAAGGTTTCCGCAGTAGTCTAGCATAACGTCGGCATTTTCACTCTACTCCGAAGAGCAGAGAGTCTCACCTGAGGCATGTCGTGACCTTAGAAAGGTTAGGAATAGATCTGATATCGATTGATCACAACTATAGAGAAAAATAGACAAAACTAGGTACTGCAAACAAATTTAGCTACTTTGCACAAGATAATACTCATAAGCCTATTCAGGATGCAAAATCAAAATTTAAAAGCGGCCAATACATTCATCGTAACCAAATACTTATCACAGAACTCAGGACATCAAACCCAGGTAAAAGTATATTTCATTAACAATAGCAAACAGGTACATTACTGCTCAGAGTTGATTACAGAAGGACTGATTACAACATTTATGGAACAAAATAGAAAATAACTGAACAGAACATAACAGAACCAAAACAAATAGAGCTCTCCTACGGCTCTCTTCCTCAGCCCTCTACTGCACCAACCCCCTGTCTACGCTGGTTGATTTCCTATTTGTTCCTTTTCCAACATGACTATCAGTTTTCCCTCCTTTTCTGCTCTACTATTTGACGCATCTCCCTGATTACTGGGAGTTCCGCTACTTGTCCTTGTCGCTCCTTCCTACCATCTGTGCTAGTTTCAGCAACTGTCCACCACTTGCTTTCTAGCTCTCCGCAACCATGACAGCTCCCTGTCTACCATGGTTGTGCTCTGCCACTTTTTATCTGCAATTCAAAACCATTTCATTGTCAAAACAAGGGCCCCAACAGGCCCCGACCACATACTATTGACTCATCCCGAGTCAATCCTTTTCTGCTGCCTCAGTCTCCATTGGTCCACCTACCTTTGTGGTTGGCCCTGTCTTCTTCATTTTGTCTCCTTGTCCAAAAATGGGGCCCCAACTCAGAGACCTTTGCCAATGTTGATGATTTGATTTCGGCGAAGTCGGTAATGGCCTGTTGCCATTCCTTCATGAGCTGGTCTATTTCTATGGCAATTTGTTCAGCTTCCTTTTCTCTTGCAACGACCGGCAGCTTGTTGAATACTTCCTTAATTTTTATTTTAGCCTCAACGGCCATTTTCTATATTTTTTCTGCAGTACGCTTTACCGATTATCTTAGTTCTTAGAGGACCTACTTGGTGGTAGCCGAATGCTCTTCAATATTCTATATTTTAGTCTCCAGTTCCTCCGCCTGATTGTACAACTGGTTAATTCCAATGGGGTCTTTGGCCTCCATTATTTCCTGTGAGATCTGCTGCAGTTGTGCCAAGATTACTTTAGCCTTCATAGTTAGTGAGGTTGAACACTCAGGCAAATGTTTCATAAGGTTGTAAGCTTATTTCACCGTCGTCCCCATGGTTTCCCGCATCTCGGTTGCTTGTTTCTGCTTCTCTGTGACCCTCTCAGCATATACGACAACAGGATCTGGCAATGTCAGTCTGGTCTTGAGCGCTTCCCTTAGCCCCTGATTCTCCTTGCTGAGATTCGCACAATTTTTCTTCACATGGATAGACCTTTTGACTATAGTGAAAATTGTTATGGCCCCTAGTGTTTGGTAATCCTGAGTTATCACATTTGGCCAGAGATCCCTAAAGACATCTGTCACCTTCTCCAGTTTCTCCTACAGACTGTCCTTTTCTCCCTTCAATTGGTCTCTCTCTTCAGTAAGCGCACTTATCTGCAATTAATTTTGTTCAAACCTCTGCTAGAGTTCATTGTGGAGTCCTTCAGCCTGATGTGTCACACACTGGATGAAATTGTACAATTGTTTTGTGCCCCAGGTCTGCATACTCTCAACTCTAGACATATCTTAGTTCAGTGGTCTCTCTTGGAATGCTTGATCATTGGCTATTGACCTGGCTAAGTGTTCCTGTGGTGACGTCGGTTGGTTCTATTGAGATAGCTGATTCCCTGGGTTATTCATGGTTGTGGTTGGCTAAACTTGTTGTAGTATCAAATTTGCTTACTGAAAAGGGTTCACCTCCTTGGGCGAGGGTGTTTTATCAGTGGTAAAATATCCCTCGTGGATTAAAAGGTCTTAGAAAGTGCTATGTCCAACCAGGGTTTGGTTAACCTCGGGTACCAATGTTGTACTTGAGTTAACCTCTGCCTCGTTGTATCCATTTGTTTTACTTTTTGTCTTGACTGGGTTTGAAATGGTTGCTTATGTGGATGGATTTCAGGTGGAATGGTCTTTGGAAGTGAATGATGTGTGAGGCAATGAATGCTGAGTGTGAGGTGAAGATGTATGAGTGTGAGGTGGAGATGAAGTTTGAACATTCAAAAATGAGAATGGATTAAACATAGGTAGCTCAGAGGTTACCCGAGGGACCACCTATGGCTCCTCTTGAATTGGTGCCTGTGTATCCATAGGCTGCATTTTATCTTCCCCAATGAGATCAACTACCTGCTTAGGCACCATGACCCTGGCTCTCTTGGCCTTAGGACTAGCTACAGGTGGTTTAGGTGCCTTACTATTTTTGACTAGAACTATTGTTATTGTCGGGGGTGAATTAAACATTGTGGGCAGCAGGGAAGTGAGTATGGGTGCAACTATGGAGGGTGATCCAGAATTTGAGGCCTGAAATTCTAAAAAATTAGGAAATAGGGGAGAAGCACTGGTGAGAGTTTGCATTACCTGATTGAAGCCTTTTGCTTTCATGTCCAGCTCCTCTAGTACTGGTGTTAGCCGCAACCGCGACACTCTATTCAGTGTCTCATTCAGTGTCTCCCTTGGTAATGGTTTTGGTTGCATGCCCTAAAACGAGTAGTGATGGACTCCACTTCTAATTTCCATTCCCACTACCATCCAGGAGAAGACTTCAATGTGGAATTCCTTTTCATCCACTTGAAACTTCAACGAACTCATTTTAAATTTTGTTTCGTCCACACAGGTAGGCCTTATGTAGGTTTGTTTGTGAGTGACCCCAAACCATATTTGAGACAAATAATTGTCCATTAAACACTTCGGGACCCTTTTTTTCCTTGACACTATTTCCACCATCTGCATATACCAAAATGTGAACGCCTCTTCATTCAACTCCTCTGTGCTTGGGTCTCCCGAGAACTTCCAAGGCATAAAATTCATTGCCAAAGGCTGACCACTTGTGAGCTCTATAGGCTATCTGACTCCTGGGAAATTCCATTTCCACATCACGAATGCCATGATAAGGTAGTCATAGATGAACCCAGTGGCTCTTTTGTAATTATCCTCACAGGCTTCGAACAATTCATTCAATAGAAACGTACACCAATTCAGCTAGGTTCCCTGGAGGCAGTGTTCCACAACTGAGATGGTTTCTAGGGTGAATTCGCCCTTTGTATATTGTCTCATGGTCTTTCCTGCAATCAGGTAACAGCAAAACTTAATTTCTGGGTTGTTTATGAGGTCTATCTTTGCCCCCTTCCCTCCTCTTTTGGTGTTGTATTTCTTGTAATAGTCGCAATCTCCTGCCTTATTTTATCTTTTGGATACTGTCTGGAATGCTGTGGAGACATCCCTCCCTTCTGCTGATAACCATGTCAGCCTGTCAATATCTTCTGCATGCATTGGTATCTCCCTCCCTAGCCATAGTGACCTATTTTGGAGCCTTCTTAGCAGGAATTTCGTACACTGCATCGCGGCTCCTATCGTTCTGAACACAGGGAGGTTCCTCAAGTTTAGAATTGTCGATGCTGGATGCCTCTGAACTCTGTAAGTAACCTTGCTTCTTCTTCTTCTCCTTTAGTAGCGTAATTTTCTATATAAACCTTCCTCTTCATCGCCGAAAACTGGTAATAATCCATGAAGTATGTGTCGACCAATGACGCATTGTCATATTTTCCCACCAACAACTCCATTCTCTAAATTCTCTCGTCGAGCTCGGTCTCGACGACTGCTGGTGCTACCTTGGTCATCTTTGATATTATTTGGTATACTTGCAATGCTACCCTTTCTCTTTATCTATAAATTCATGCTACTGGATGCTCTCTCTGGACTTCTTCTGATGATTTTTCTCTCGCTGCTACTGTTTCTTGTTTTAACTCGAAATTTTACGGCATTCTCGTGCTTTCTTCTTTCATGCAAGTTATGTAAGTAACCAGCACGAATGAGGTTGATAATAACCCATAACTAATTAATTTTTCCTACCTCCTCTGTAGCTATAATCATGTGATGAGGTGGTTCTGACATGGCTGACTATGACTTCAGGATTTG